>JAGTTD010000004.1:25057-378145 GCA_018398585.1 Simmondsia chinensis | reverse complement strand
AATGTTGGGAAAATCACACATTCGAGCAAAAGCAGAAGCAAAAAAAAATAATAAATAAATAAATAAACAAAAACATCAAAAAATCAACACCAATATTTTTACGTGGAAACCCTCTCTCAATTAGAGGGAAAAACCACGGGAGCCAAACGGGTGCCTCATCCACTATGAAATTTAGGGATTACAATCTCTAATTATAACCCCCAAACCCATATTACAATCATTAACACAAATGTGACTATTGCACGGTAAGTCACTAACCCTCCCACAAAGCAGCTTTGAACAATAATCCACCGGGCCTCGCAAAGTGCAACTTTGAACGGCCAGCCACCAGCCCTCCCACAATGCAGATTTGGATAGAGAAAGCTACAAAAACTCTCAACACCAACAAGTCACCCGTGCATGACTCTCTTCATGCTCGGGGGAACCTACTCAATATGGAGACCTCACAAACAGAACACTCTTACAAAAGCATCACAATCTCCCCCTACTTGGGGGCACCCTATTACAAAACCCCAACACTCACTACATTTTTCTCTCCACATTTCTCTGCATAACTCTCCTCCCTACCCCTCTATTTATAACAAAACTAAACTCAATTCAAAAAACATTTTTAGCAAAAGGTCAAAACACTTTTCTTTTTCTTTCTTTTCAATTACGATTTTTATATAACCTCATTATCTTCTTTTTCTTTTTCTTTTTCTTTTTTTTCCTTTTCTTTTTTTATTTTTATTTTCATATTTTCACATATATTAATTTTGAGGTAAAAGATATATCCAACAATTAAGAATAGAAGGAACAGGGAAAAAAAGTTTGCTATACTGAAATTCAGATTGTCAATAATTTTCTGCTAGCTTTAGATGATCTTCTGATCACTGTTAATAGAACTGAACTACAACTTGCAGTTGAAAACATAAATTTTCAGAAATAATAAATGAGATGCTAAAGTGATTGAGGATCAAACATAATTCCTGATACAGAAAAAGGAAGGAGTCGGTTGTATTTTGTCTCATTAGATCATTCACATCTTAATACAGGAGAACAATGATAGGTGGGGACAGAAACATTTACGCTCACCGGTTTTTCTGGAATTTCTCCATAGCTAGCATATTCCTTGGATACAGAAACTAATTGCGAGCTTATCCGGGATTTCAATGCTGGAAGACATTCTCTGATGTGTTGCACTAAAATCTGCACATATATGTATAATCAAAAAAGTACTTCTTTACAAGAATATAATGCACCAGAACATTCAACCTCAAACCAGCACCTGATTCAACTTCTTAGCCAACTGTGGAACACCACAACGATCTGCAACGCTTATATATGCCTGTCTAACAGCAGAATAAAGTAACATATAAGATATATAGCGCCATATATCTGCATCCTCACATGCAGAATAAAAGCAACAAGGAAGACTTGGAGATGTAGTAATGAACAATAATATTTTTTGTCAATGTAACAGAATCAGCATACAGGGTGACTTCGAAATAATTTCTCTTCTGCAGCAAGAGCATCTTTAATACTCCGATTGAGCATGATATCCTGCACAGGATTAACCCGTGTTACCCTACAGAAACCCAAGACATAGTAGGAGAAACAGCCAACAGTATTGATCATATTAATTTTCCATAAATAAACAAAGGACAGGCGGGGTGCATATAAAGTTGAAAAATGAGTATCTAGATGGAGAAGTAACTAACAATTTTATTCATACCACTTTCCCTAACAATTTATGCACAGCACTTCTCCATAAATCAACAAAGAAAGACAAACAAGGTGCACATAGGTTCGCACATTTGCATCTAGTAAAGACTCGGACTATGATCCCGTTAATCTACCGGTCAACACTGCAGATTGCATTAATAGCTTTTACTATTGAGTGGAGCATCATCTTCATTATATTATGGGGAAAGCTTCCACCTGGACGTAATTCTTCCTTCTTAGGCTCGAAGTTCATCATGCCCAATACCCATTAAAGTTTGTGTCTCCATTTAGGGAAAGTTGTATCTCCAAGAAAAAAAATTCTTGCCTTCTTTCCCTACAAGATAAGAGATATGGCTCCAAAGCAAAGATGTTTGTAGAGTAACAAGAAGGTTCCACTAAATGAATGAAGATAGAGTTAATCAAGAAGAAATAATAATGTCAAATGTCCATATTCTGACTACACAGGCAAATATTGATATATATCAATATTTTAGATCATCACAAAAAAAAAAAAAAAAAAAGAATCAATATTTTAGATCCACAACCTTAGAAAGAGTTGAACTGATGTGGGCAACATTAGCTATTGCTTGAATCAGAGAAGTATTACCTCTTGACTACGGTTCACAACTCCTACATAACCAAGATGAAGAGGGATCACTTTCCCAAGCAACACATTGCGGGCGTCGGTACCCCTATCCATGATATCCAGCTGAAACCCAGAGCAGATATTGCTGTTATTTTGCAGATAACCACATAACGATACCTAGTAATTGTGACAAAATGATATACACGATGACTATGTTAACATGAGCTGAACCTTTGTGATCACGCCAATCGTTCTTTTTCCTGCCAACAGAACGAGAAAATATCTTTAGAAATGAAAATTATGCCATTATGATAACTGAACAAGTTAAATTCATTCTCATGTCTATAACAATCACAAGGAGGACAAAAACAGACAATCATACTTCGTGCAACATGTTTTTTATGTCTCCGGCCACACACACACACGCACATGCATACAAAGGGGGCAGAAACTGTCACTAGTACACCATAAAGTTTTTTTTCTTAGGAGGGAGAAGGTGCTTACCATCAGGATCAGCATTGCCTGCTATCTGTAGAGCATCTGAATTTGATATATCTGAATTTGCTGGAGTGACAGCAATTATTAGGCAACTTGGATGTCTTATATATTTCATTATCATTGTGCGGATCCTAGCCTCGATGTCCGATGGCTGGTCACCAACTGGAACTTTTGTTATTCCGGGCAAATCTATCAATGTCATGTCAAGAACATTTGGTGAATATATCTTCAAGCGGATTGGCTTCTCTGAGATGCCTCTATTTACCCCTGCTTCCCTTTCAGTTTCAGCCTTCAAGAGAGATAAAAGAAGAGCGATTGTTAGAAGAGGACAACCAAAAAGAAAATCACCACCTTGCAATAAAAAGGAAGCATCCTAATTCATGAGATTACAATCATTTTCTGCTCTCTAAGAGGAATTAGACAATTCGTTGAAGTTACAGCTGCTTCGAGGAGAAATTTTCATAGTTCATGGACATGAAACAACCATAAGGTCTTCATTGCAAGACTGATGCTGCTGCCAGATCAGTATCATTCAAACTAATTTAGTCATTCATCGAGTTATTTACACCGTTAGTCCCTGATATTTTTAAGTATGTTCTATTTGGTCCCTCGTCTTTTCTTTTGTCGATAATGGTCCATAATGTTTTACTTTATGGTAAAATTAGTCTCTCACCTATTGACCAAAATTAAATAAAAGTTAAAAAGACAAGGGACCAATATCAATTGAGTTTTCTCTCTCTCGTCCTCCCATTCCTTCCCCTTTCTTGCTCTCTCTGTCTCTCTCTCTTCCCCTTCCCTTTCTTCATTCTATAGCTTATACTTGTAAATCTGTTACGAACTAAAATGAAAACGAACTGAAATTAACTAAAAAGCAGTAAAGGAAAGCGATAAAGGAACGAAATAACATTTGATTTCATTGGTATTCATTTCAATACAAGTCATGTCTATTTATAGACATAGTAGAGAAATAAAGGAGAGAAATTCAAATGTAGGATTGCGGGAAACTTGAATTTGAATAGTGGAAGAAAGATTTGAATACTGACAGGAAATTCAAATTTAAACTTGGAGAGAAATTAGAAATGTATCAACAATTTTCCTTTCGAGAGACCCTTGTCCTTAAGGGTCTAAATGTTAACCCGTATTTAACGCTTAATCTCCCATTTATGTTGTGACGCCTTTCCCGACCAAATACGCACGATATCTTATCCCTATTTATAGAATATTTCATTTCCTGAGTCGGGCCCTACTCTACCATCTTTTATGCTACCCTTTATTATAGAGCTATATACATATCTGGGCATGCATCAAAATCTCTATACATTTTGTATGCATTATACTGAGTTATATACAAATGTACTATACAGATTCCGCTATCTTGAGATTTGTTGATTGATTGTATTCGATGTGGGAATCTTTTGATTCATATCACTCACTGTAGGAACAGAGGTATTATAACAATATTTACATTCATACTCGACTCCCAATGTTTGCTCTACATTTTTTTCCCTGTCAAACCATGGCACAAGAGGATCATTTATAGGCCTCTAAAACTATAACCTATAGAAGCTCAAGAGCCACCTTAGTTATGCAACCCCGTTAGAAAATGCAACAACTAAATAGCTAAAGATTAAATGAGAAAATTGAAATCAATTCTAATTCACTCTACTCTCTCAAACCCTAAAGAGGGCTTATATAGACACACATACAAAAACCCTAGATTCTTCAGCTGAAATCACCAACATGGCCCTCAACCTTAACATCAGCCCCATCCTCCGCTCCCTGGATTTCGCCCATAATAGTATAAAACCAGACTCCACACAGGAAGCCAAACAAACCCTTAGTAATCCAGCCAATATTTGGTTTTGGAAGACCTCAGTCTCAAAATTTAACAAGATTGCAATGATTCCACTGATGTTCCCCAAAATGAAAACACCGACCACTATCCAGTTCCCTACGAACACAGTACATTGATATACAGCACCGATATCAAATAAACTTTCACAATGAATCACGTAGACATGTATTACACAACAATCACCAAAATACAAGAGTAAAATCACCTGAATCTCTCTACGAATCTCAGAGAAATCATAAAACCTCCGTCCCGGCAAGTGCAGAAACTCGCCATACTCTTCTCCTTCACCATCACCATTCTGATCGGTTCGAATAAGCTGCAGCACCAGTGGCCTGCGCGTGCAAATGCCAGCGCCGCGCGGCAGAAAATCTCGCCCGACGAGCGACTCAAGAACGCTCGATTTGCCGCTGCTCTGGCTTCCGATCACCGCCAACTGCGGCAAATCAATCGGCAGTGCAATTCCGGATTTCGCGCAGATGTCTTGCAGCTTGTTTACCACAGGAATAAGCGAGTGACCTAGCGGCGGCGCTGGCTGTTGATTCGGAGCTTGCTTGTCCGCCATTGGTGAATCAAGAGAGAGAAAATTGAGCTTTTGGCGGTTGGATTTTGCCGGTTTCGTGCTGCGCAAACAAGTCCCCGGTGGAGATGAAGACGAAGATGATGATTTGTTGGAGAATTCGCAAGTGATGAACCGGTTCAGCTTGAAATTGCTATCTTCATGTGACGACGGTTACATTTGCTTTTTTTTTTTTTTTTTTTTTTTGGAGAGTTGTTATTATAATGATAAAATTATTATTGTCAAAGTAATGATGTAACTTACAGTTAATGAGAACTATAAACCAATATTAAAAACTATGATCTTAATCCGACAATAATAATTCTACCATGTTAATAATATTATTTTTTCCTTTACTTGAATAAGAATATTTTGATTTTAAGGTTTGAGTTTTTTTTTTTTTTTGGTAATTAGCAATAAAGTTGTAATTAAAAAAAATGGTAACCTATAAAAGCAAAACTTGAGCTAGCCCGTATAAAAGCGGGCATAAAAAAAGAGACAAAAATGAGACAACAGTAAGGTCCGAGAAAACAGGATTATAAGAAAATTACAGGCAATACCAAAAAGAGCTAACTGAGTAAAGCATCGCTGGAAAGGATTTGAAATGGACAAGGAACGAGGGGGTGAACCATTGTGCCGAAATTGGGAATGAAGATTAAGCAATCACCAATAGGAATGCAGACCGATCAAAACACTAATTCATCACTCTGATCTGCGTGACCACTATCGACTCATCACCGTCAAAACTCGGGCTAAGTTTCTTACCCAACTCCCGCGCATGCTCCGCGAAGAAGCAAAGAAGGAAGAATTCGGTGAAGACTCGTCGCCTACAAGAATACAGAATGATCATAACCCTTTAGCATTCAGTAGAACGTGTCCTAAATTAATAGGTATTACCATGATTAGGTTTGTATTTGTTTTTGTACGTTGTACATTGAACGTTCAGGCCTTTGAAATCATTGTATTTTCACATGCTTTTAATCTTTTTAGGTAATTCAATTGGTAAAGTTTTTAACTCATTGGATTTGTGGTGCTTGATACTTAGGGAGGTAGGTTTCCCCCTTGTACAGTTCATGTGACTTCCTTATCATATGTAGAAAAATAAATAATACGAGCTGAATAAATATATGTGTGTACTCTGATCTTTAGTAAGTGCCCAAGAGGCCAAGGGATTAACAAGAAGACGACTAAGATCAAATAGTATCTGATAATGCAATGTGAGAAAAATGGAGATCGGAACTATTCTTTTTCGACAAAGAACGTCAAGACTTAGTCCTATCATTTTTACCAGCTTTTCCTCTCAACATCGGGAGAAAAATGCAGAATGCAACAACACTGAACGACAGGACTAACACTTGGCTTGTCAGGAATGAATTGTTAGCAGTCCTTTGTTCGAGCTTAATTTTAAACTCACTCAGCCCCAAAAATTGGAGTTTGAACTCATTCTAGTTGAGCTTCAACTCAATTCAACAAATTTTTGAGCTAATTTGAATTCATCTAAATTCAGTTGGACTTGATTAGGGTTGAGATTTACTCACTTCAGCATAATTTTAGTTTGATTGAGTATAAATATGCTCATAATTAGATTGAAACTCACTTATTTGTGTTTGTTTAAGTTTGTGAGCCTTCAAACATGAGCTTCATTAGCTCGAACTTTACTTCTTTAGCTAAACAAGCTAGTCAGTTAGGCTAGAGTTTGAAATATTTGAAGTGGACTTAGTAGCCCAAACTTCTTTCCGGCCCAACAAAGTAAATTTTGGGAAAAAAAAAGAAAGTTATTTTTAACAGGCTTATTCTCATGATAGTACATGTTATTATTAAAGAAATAATGACTTATGGTACACCATTTAAAATGGCATATGTTGATAAAGTTACAGTAAATAATGTTATTTTGATAAATATTTTTAAAATTATGCTATTTTAATAATTTTTTTTTAAAATAGTGTCAATTGGGTAAAAAATTCTACAAAGAACCTCTCGTTTGTCCATCTTTACCCTCACCTCTTCATCCTTTAACACCCTCACTACCATGTAATTCTCCCTAAACCCCAGGGGCAAAATCGTAACTACACCCTCCTCAATATTTATTTTTTTTATTTTTTTCCACATAACTGCCTTTCAGGCTTCTCTTGCAAACTCTAGAAACCTCGCCCTTTTTCTCTCTCCTAGATTTTAAAGGCGGTTCCTTTACTTTCTCTCTCCTCTAAACCCTTGTAAAACCCTAATTTTCGAAATTGATCTTGTTGAATTGTTGTTGATTTGGTGGAATCTGCAGAGAAATGGCGGCTTCGGTGCTTCTCCGATCGGCTCTCCGGCGTCGAGAGGTTCAGTCTTCTTGCTTGGCTGCTTATCGATCGGTGAGCTGGAGTTCTTTTTTGAGGTTTTGTTTTTGGTTGTTTTGATTCTTTGAGTTTGAATTGGATGATTATTAGCTGTTTGTAGTGACGATGTGGTTGATTTTGTGTTAGCTGTGTAATTTGTTAATATGATTGTTTTTCGTGTTGTTTTCCCGTTTGTTAATTTTAGTATCGTTGTTTTTTCTGTGTTTTTTAGCTGATTAGTTCATTGATATGCTTGAATTTTTTTGTAATTTTTTCTATAATTGATGTTAGTACCGTTAAGGGAGTACGCAGTTTGGAGTGGTTTGATTCTGCAATAGCTTGTGAATTTGGTCGTATTTGTTAGGAAAATAGAGCAAAATAACAACAATAGAAATGTAACAAAGAAAAAGAAAACAAGATAGAAGATTTACGTGGTTCGATTCGATTCGATCGGTTGTACTTGCATCCATGAAGTTGTAGAGATTTTTCACCGTCTTTTGGAAAAATATATAAGAAAATTCTTTTTTTTTTTTACCGTAACATCTCACGAACCCTAGGAGAGGGTATGTAGCCGTACAGAACTCTAATGTGCATGAAATCACGTTTGGAACACCTGCATCCCCTAGTTTGCAGTTTGTCATCTTGGAACATTTTTGGCTCACTGAGAAGGACTCTTGCTTCTGATGGAAATTTTCATTAAGGTAGATTGAGTAGTTGTATCCCTGGCTATTCATCTTCTGATGTGCCGTCTTCTTTCATGGTGCAGTTGGCAGGCAATATCAATCCATCATCTTCTCCCTCTGCTTTTGTCACCGGATGGGCAGGACTGGCGAGGCCATTCAGGTATCATTACAATTTCCAGATGGCATTTGAAATGGAAATGCAATCTAGTTGCTAAATTGCATGCGTCTATTGCAGCTCAAAGGGTGCTGGAAGTGATATCATTGGCATCGACCTGGGTACTACGAATTCATGTGTTGCAGTCATGGAAGGAAAGGTTGGTTTTCCCTATTTTGTGGAAGATCTACTGTTCTCTTTCTTCTTGGTGGAGTTATTTGGTTGGGTTCTTACCATTCCGTTTGACTATGAAATGCTCAGAATGCTAAAGTGATTGAGAATGCGGAAGGTTCACGGACTACACCATCAGTCGTAGCCTTCAACCCGAAAGGGGAATTAATCGTGGGAACCCCTGCAAAAAGGCAAGCGGTGACAAACCCATCAAACACATTCTTTGGGACCAAACGTCTTATAGGGAGGCGTTTTGACGATCCTCAGACGCAAAAGGAGATGAAGATGGTCCCCTTCAAGATTGTTAGAGCTCCCAATGGAGATGCCTGGGTTGAAACTACTACCGGGCAGCAGTATTCACCTAGCCAAATCGGAGCATTTGTGCTGACTAAGATGAGGGAGACTGCCGAGGCTTACCTTGGAAAGAGCATCTCTAAGGCTGTCATTACAGTTCCAGCTTACTTCAATGATGCACAGAGGCAGGCAACCAAAGATGCAGGGAGGATTGCGGGTTTAGACGTCCAGCGAATTATTAATGAGCCTACAGCTGCTGCGCTTGCTTACGGGCTAAACAACAAGGAAGGTCTTATAGCAGTTTTCGATCTTGGTGGTGGAACTTTCGATATTTCTATACTGGAGATATCTAATGGTGTATTTGAGGTGGGCATCAAAATCTTCCTAGTAACTTATTATCTGATCAAAGAGAAGTTCTAATTTGTTATCTCTGTTTAGGTAAAAGCGACCAATGGAGATACCTTCTTGGGTGGAGAGGATTTCGACAACGCATTGCTAGAATTTCTGGTCAGTGAGTTCAGAAGAACTGAGGGTATTGATCTTTCAAAGGACCGATTGGCCTTGCAAAGGCTGCGGGAAGCAGCTGAGAAGGCTAAGATAGAACTATCATCTACAACACAGACAGATATCAACCTGCCCTTCATAACTGCCGATGCTTCCGGTGCAAAGCATCTTAATATTACTCTAACTCGGTCGAAGTTTGAGACCTTGGTGGAACACTTGATTGCTAGGACAAGAGATCCATGTAAGAATTGTTTGAAGGATGCCGCGGTATCCACAAAGGATGTGGATGAAGTTCTTCTTGTAGGTGGAATGACCCGTGTCCCTAAGGTGCAGGAAGTTGTTTCTGAAATCTTTGGGAAGACTCCAAGCAAAGGGGTCAACCCAGATGAGGCAGTCGCCATTGGAGCTGCTATACAGGGTGGTATTCTTCGTGGAGATGTCAAGGAGTTACTTCTGTTGGACGTCACTCCTCTCTCACTTGGTATTGAGACCCTTGGTGGTGTTTTCACTAGGTTGATCAACAGAAACACTACAATTCCAACCAAGAAGTCTCAGGTGAGGCTCTATAATCAATTTTATCTGTTGACAGAGGGTTTTAAGCATCAGATAGCGTCTTATCTAGTTTCTTAATACTATAATCAGTGTAGGGTTTATAGTGTAGGGTTTGATGCATTTTGAGCAAATTAATCTCACTGCCCCAGGCAAAGCCTAGAGTTGGCATATGAAACATGTGTATAAGCCAAGTGAGATCCAATCCTGGATCAAATGATAATAGGTGGAATAGCTTAATAAGCTTTTAGGTTTATGGGGCTTTGGTTGTGATTAGTGATTGCAATTCCAAACTTTCGCAGCGAATGAGTCACCTGTTTGGGTCCCGTGATTTTTCCCTTTAATGAAGAGCGGATTTTCTCGTAAATCTTAGTGTGCTATTTTGTTTGATTTTAAGCATGTGCTAGATGCTATTGCGGGAGCCCTTGGAGGCACTAAGTTTGTTGTTGTTGTTGTTGTTTTTTTAAGCAGGTGCTGGACATGTTTGTGGTTTTTTCCAACATTATTAAGTCATAGAAGTTACTCCATTCTTTGTTTTTGTAATTGGTACCCAATCGGGTATTTGAAACTTTCATGGGATGATTTTTGACGTCATCATCACTATGGTAATAGGTATTCTCAACAGCAGCTGACAACCAGACTCAGGTAGGAGTCAAAGTCCTCCAAGGCGAGCGCGAAATGGCATCAGATAACAAGCTCTTGGGCGAATTCGAGTTGGTGGGTGTGCCACCAGCCCCAAGAGGGGTACCCCAAATAGAAGTTACATTCGACATCGATGCCAATGGCATTGTTACCGTCTCAGCCAAAGACAAGGCCACCGGGAAAGAGCAGCAGATAACGATCCGCTCCTCTGGAGGATTGTCAGAAGATGAGATACAGAAAATGGTGAAGGAAGCCGAGATGCACGCGCAGAAAGACCAGGAGAGAAAGGCCTTGATCGAGGTGAGGAACAACGCTGACTCGACTATCTACAGTATCGAGAAGAGTTTGGGCGAGTACAGGGACAAGATCCCCTCGGAGGTGGCAAAGGAGATCGAAACTGCAGTGGCGGAGCTAAGGGAGGCAATGCAAAGGGACGATGTGGAGTTGATCAAAGCGAAGTTGGACGCTGCGAATAAGGCAGTGTCGAAGATAGGGCAACACATGGCTGGTGGCGGTGGTTCTGGCGGTAGTGGCGGGTCTGGTAGCGGAGGGTCCCAAGGTGGGGATCAGGCTCAAGAGGCTGAGTACGACGAGGTAAAGAAGTGAAGCCCGGGGCCAAATCTTAGGCGCATCTAACGCCATCGCGATACGGTTGAAAGAGACAGGCAAGCGAGGATGATGGTGCTATATTTCAGTGCAATAAAGTTATGAAATAGGGAAACTGTTCATTTTCATATTGTAATATAGTTTAAGGTTAACTTTTTTTTTTTTTTGGATTCAATTTTCAGGTGAAGACGATTAGGGAAAAGAGGATGCAATATATGATTAAGGCTCATCCTCGTCTGTTCTGAGGTGTAATGTTCATGTAGATCTGAGACTGAGATGTGCATAATACCGTTTTGTTTCCTGTTCTTTTTGACCTTTTTCCTTCTGATGTGTTCTTCTTTGGCTGTTCATCACCATATAAAACCTTAACCTAAAGGAATTTCAAGACTTGGTATTAATGCGCTTGAGGAACTGGGCTGTTGTTGTTGTTGTATTAGGAATGAGGCTGACAAATGTGATATTTCGTGTTTGGAGTAAACAAAGGGTGTGTGGAGAGGAGCCATTAGAACTCGACTCGTTTATTGAATAGTTTAAGAACTTTAATTACTACAAAACTTCCTATACAAACTTATGGTTCTTATGTGTGTGTGTGTTATGTTCAGTTGCTTCAAGGCAGAGTTTGAAAATTGTAAGATATACGTTACATGGTGTCAAACATAAAAGGATATTACTTTTATTTGTAAACAGTAAGTGGAAGAATGTAGGCTTGAAGGGGGCAGCCCAACACTCAAAACTATATTAATATCATTAAATAATCCATGAGCCAGCTCACACTTGATTATAATAGATAGATTTTGGGTAATACTTTAAACCAATTCAACATTGTGCATTACGCTACGGTCCATTCGTCCATAAACTATGATACCCTACTAAAGATACCGGAAACTACTCTCCATGTTTTTACTCTGTTGGGGTCTTTTACCTCTAATGGATTAGCTGTTGGATTTGGTGTAACAGTTAGATCTTCGGTCTTAAATTTCTCTTATCTCTCAAATGTTGATGGTATCGTTTAAGTGTAATATTGTACCTCTTTATCATTATTGAGATTTTCAATTATTTATGTTGTATGCAAAATGTATATATGGTGAACTCCGAGACGCACACACGAAACTATCCTAAATTGAAGGGCTCATACCAAGGATGTGGTTAGTACACGTACATAACAACCAAAATTTTATATAATACTAATTTATATGATATTTATTGATGAGAGCAAAATATAAGAATTAGTTATATTATCAATTTAACAGGGATTTTCTTAGTGTATATCTTATAGATCATCTCTCTTATGAGATCACTGAATGAAATCTTTATTGTAACAATTAACATTTTTTTTTTGACGTGTTATGTTGTTTGTTCTTGGATTTTTCACCCCCTTAAAGAAAATAACATTATTGATACAATATGATTTTAGATCATGTAATTCGATTTAGCTAAATTTTGGATTATCAATGGATAATTAAAAATCTCTATAAATTGCTTGCCATAATATTTATTTTCTCATTAAATGTACTTTAAAATAGTCTACACTTTGTGTGTGCTTTTTGGGTCTCTTGTTTGAGGCGCTGACTTTTGTAGTGTGAGTTTATTCTCGCTAATTATAAAAAAAAAGTACGATAATATTGGCTATATATTATCAGAAAATTGCTTTTTGCCCACTTGGGGGCCATAATTGGCAGCAGCAATAGCAGCGGCTCAGGTGGATTTTGCGGTGGCTGGGGAGGTGACAAACGGTGGAGGTGGAGGCGGATGTGGAGAGGGTAGCGCTATGAAAGTAGGGTGGCGATCGCCAGGCATGGCCACCGGCACGGCCACCGGCACGCTTTGCACTTCCTCCCTTCCTGTTTCCTGTTCAGCTCATAACAAAAATAATAATCCAAAATTAATTTGAAGCTACTAATTTTTCAAATTTTTACTAATTATAAGCTTGAACTGAACAACTTCGTACAAAGATCAATTAAGATGCTACAAAGTAAATTCATAGTTAATAATTTTTTATAATTTTATTTTACTCAAAAAGATAACAGAACATACCGTATGTGGTCTAACTTAGGTATTGCATGATGAAAAACTTTACATTTATACCGAGATAAATCACAACATAACAAAATATTATACTGGATTTATTTTCAGTTTGATACTTTTCAGTTATTAATTTCTTATTCTTTGTTATTTAATATTCAATACAACACCGAAAATAGTTCGGTTACTAAATGAAAGTTAAAAAATTTTGGTAATTCAGTATTCGGTATACTACCATTCCGAATGCCCTTTTCGGGCTGATTTTGGCTTGGCAATACATATTTTTCAATTCAAAACTCTAAAAATGAACACAGTCAATAATTTATGTATTAATATAATACCAAATTAATCATCATTATTAGTTATTGCAAATTAATATATATATTATGATACAATTCAGTGTTTCGTATATTAGGTTAACACCAATTTTTGCACACCAAATAACTCCGTTGAAATTTAAAATTATAGGAAAATAATAACAGAATAAAAATGAAAACAGAAAAAGGAAACAAAAAAATATTATGGTAATGTTATTGACAGAGCAAGATCACGGTTTTTAAGGTAATTTTGTGCCTCTAATTGTTTATAAAATCACATTGTTACTTTAATAATAATAATTTTTGTCCTAACAATAACAACTCACGAAAGTTATATTGAAATTTATTATAAGTATAATGATAGAGTACCAAGTGATGGGGCTTAATAGAAATGGACGGTGGAGGATCATTTGAACGTTGGAGATCAACGGCGGAGGAGTGACGGAGAGATTTGAATTTCTCCCAGTGGTAGCACCAAGAGAAGAAGCCAATCAACCCTAAGATGATCATCAAGAGCAACGCCGTACCCAAAGGGAACCCCACCAACGGCTTGGATGCGTCCGCGTGGGGGGCATTCGTTGGTGGGTACTGTGGGCTCGGTTGCATCGGATCCTTCTAGAACGCTCTGAACTTGTGCATGTAGGGACTTTTTCGATAATTAGAAAGACAACTTTGAATACAAAATACAGCACACCCACTAAAGCAGTAACTGAAAAAGCTGACAAAAGCGGGAAAAAAGAGAAACACAGCACAACAAAAAAGCGAGTAAATGGAAATTTATTGGTGTTATGGAAGAGAAATTTTTGATGGGGGTGAAATTTATTTGAAGGAGTAGAGAGAGAGAGGGGAGATTTAGGGATGATGAACAGTTGGGGAGGTTAAATTTGTGTGAATATATTGATGGGTCACCCCACCTTTAAAACTTGTTTGATGTGTTACTCGGATTACTGTTTAGTTAAATTGTGAAAATTATATTTTTTATATATGATTCTGTAAAACAGTTATTCTTAAATAATTAATTATCTCGAAAGTTTAAGCTAAAGGGTGAATGATTATCAATGGCTTCATACTCTCGCATGTCTCTTCATGCAAATTGACAAAAAGTGGATATTGTACACGTTTATCTTATACCTTGTGTTTAAATTATGTTAATGTTGAAAGTGATGGATATTAGGATTTGGATTTGTGACCTCTTGGTCAACAAGGTTTTAGTTCCATGTTAAAGAATTCAGTATCCCAAAAGTTTGAGTCGATAAATAAAGACCAATGTATGCTTTTATACTCTAACAGGGATGTCAATGTATAGGTGTGTTTTTATTTGAAATTGTTTTAACCCTTTGCGTCTACTTTGACTTTAAAAAAAATATTATTTTCCCACTTTTACTTAAAAATAGAAATACAGCTTTTGCTTTTATTTAAAAGCACATTTAAACTTTGAAAAGTGCTTTTTAAGGGGTAAAACAAAAACGGAGGAAAAAGTTACAAGAAAATTGACTGTGATTAAGTGTATTTTTTTTCCTAAATTACAATTTTAACATAACTTTAACTAGACTTTTTTTCAATAAGAAACGAGCAAAATGCTTGCAATACAAAATAAAGCACACCTACAAAAAGTAAGGCCCCGAGAATAAAAGAAACTTATTTGATAGGTAAAACTTCCCTTGAAACGTCTTCAATATGTATCAATCAAATTAACTGTTTATTTGGTCGTGCAGTAGAGGTTAAAAAGTTGTATATGACCTATGCGATCTGAATTGGGTTATAAGATCAGTTCTGAGATTTTAAGAGTCTAAAACAAGTTGTATATATTGATAACGAAGGTAGGAAAAACGTTTCTCAAGCAAGCCTGGATGACAATGTGGATGACACGTGAAGCATGCAGCAATAATGTTTGCATCAACTACTCAATCAACATAAAGATACATACTAAAGGAAAGATATTACCTAACGGGCTGGAAACAACGAAATATTGATGATTTTATTGTTCTAAATAATCGCTATTGATGATTTTATTGTTCTAAATAATCGCTGCACTCTTTTTAAGACAGTTTTCATACTTCCATGAATATAACTCGATGCAATACGTATACAACATGCAAACCTCAAAATACAATGCTCAGCACATATTGACACTTTTAGACCCTGCACTGACCCAAGCGCCAAAACTACACTATGCACAAACCCTTAGACCAAATATTTATCTAGGTGAGGAATTGCACAGTGTAGAGACAACAACAACAGACCCAGTGCCTCAAGGGTTCCCGCTTGCACAGGGTCTGGGAGGGGTAGGATGTACGCAGCCTTACCCCATCAAGGTGAGACCCTGACGTATGAAGAGCCTGTCTGCAGAGCATGTAAAGTATAGAGAGCGTAATGTAAAGAGTTATCAAAAATTCGTATTTGCAAACACATATACTAACCCCTATTGAATCATTTTGGATTTAGGTCATTTCTAGTAATTAACTTGGGTCAAGTTTTAGTTTGGTCCAATCGTCTCATGCTCAAGTCATATTGCATTTTTTCATTGTTCTAGTTTAAGTCATTTGGGCCTTATGTTATAGATGCGCCCTATTTTGTACTGCGAACTCTTTTGCTCTTAATCCATTCAAAAAAAAAAAGTCATTTTGGATGCCATGTATATTTAAGTAAATATATATATATATACGCACACATATAAGAGAGTGAGAGCGAGACGGAATATATTGAACTACTAATTTGACTGCTAGCATCATCTTCTCTTTTTTTATCATAAATAGATGCAAACTCCAAAACAGGTGCCGAGCACAAGAGTCAGAGTCAAAACTCCACAACAACTAAACAACCACACAACCATTGGCATTATCTTCCTTCGAGCTGACATCACCCCCTTCCTCTACTTTAACTAAATGTATGGTTCAGAATTCACTCTCTCATAAGAGTCATCCCGTGTGTATGTGTGTGCGCGCGCGTGTGTGCAGGGCATATGAGAGCGTGAGAGTGAGAGGGAATATTTTATACTATTTATTTAGCTGCAGACATCATCTTCTTCTCACGTGACATCACCTCTATCTCCACTTTAACCAATTTACTTCTATACAAAAATAAATTTTGGGCCATATATTTGATTAAAGAGAGGAAAGAGATGATGTCAGATGAAAAGGCTCATCCGAAAGGAGAATGATAATTGCTTGCATTTTCATGTACTTCACATTCAACTTATATATATATATATATATATATATAAGCACAATATAATAATGAAACCTAGCTATTTGATGTGATTTGTTGGATTATATTATTGGAGTAGGTAAGTATATGTATCATGTAAAATCAACCTCAAAACTTAGACCGTGAATTAGTAAGGATATATGAGGTTCATATATATGTTGAGTAATTACAGATTGACATGCAATACACAATTATCTCAGAGACGCAACCAGAAAGAAATAGCTGACTAATCACACAGAAGACATAACTCTCAGTACAAACTAACTTAGCCACTAAAGTTGAGTCCGAGAAAGCCCGTAGGAACAGTAAAAAAGCAAAACATAACAATGAACCCTAAAACCCCTAGACATTGATTTCTAGAAGAAAGCATGGTGCGAAGAACTATCTTAGTCCCCCGAGGATATAGCAAGAAACATCGATTATATCAGGACCTAAAATACATCATGGTTGATGGCGCGATAGGCCTTTTTCATAGCTCATTTTGACTTTGTATTTGTAGTGTTGTTAGAACTTTCTTGTTCTGTACTTTTTTTTTTTTTACAGTTGAAAAATACGGTAAAATAAAAGTGATGTGGCATGGGAAGGAGATATGCATGCACGATCCACTCCATGTGCAATATGACATTCATTATAATCAACCTTATGGATTCACTTTCATATATCTACAAATATAATATAAGTTATTATATCTAGGTATAACAATATATAATAAATACATCGAACTTTGTATTAAATTATTTTTTTGTTTAATTAAGTATTAATTTCATTTGAAGTTGCCTCATATTATTAATATAAGAAAAAGAATGATTTTAATTTTCATTTATTTTGGTTATAATTTGCTTGGGAGAATGGACGGCGTATGTCTCCTTGTCCCGTCTTTGATTACTGTAAGAAAAGTTAAAGCAATTCACATTTCCTTTAATTAATTAAATTTAAAGTTATTTAAATTAAAGGTCTTTCAACTTTACTTATCGTATCAAGTCTTCGAACAATTCAAAATGTATTGATTTCGTCCTTTGGTCAAATTTAAGTTAAGTTAATGACGTAATTTTGAATGGCAAAATTATGTTAGATGCAAATAACTCATTACAAATTCATTCTTTTACTTAATTTAACCCAATTCGTTGGGTAAATTTTTCTCTAAGGACCAAATTGACACATTTTAAATTATACAGGGACTAAATTGGCACAAATAAAAGTACAAAGACTTGAAGTGTAAATAACCCTTAAATATATTTGGCTTTAGATGATTATTTTATTTTGTGTTTATATGTTAATGATTTATTGTCTCAAAGATTAAATTGGTGTTGAGTACCTGAAAGATTTTACTTATTTTTTATACCTCTTCATACGAACCTCCATACATTGGACTTGAAGTGTAAATAAGGCGAATGCTCAACGAATATACGTTGTGCAAAGTGCTTAATTTTGTTTTCTTTTTTTTTTCCCGAATGAGTGAGAAAGAGGAAAAAATCCTCTAGGAAGTACATAGCAAGTATCTGTCCAATTCTACACTCGGTGGTATTTTGATGATGATCATCGGTTATGGCACAGCAATTCAAATTCAACCGGTGGAAGCTTCGGCATTACAAAATCTCCTTGATCTTGTTGTGATGAAGCATTGCTTTTTATCTTCTGTTTTGGTTTTTTTTTTTTTTTTTTTTTTTTTTTTTTTTCCCCTTAGCATAGCTCAGGCTTGTTTGGGCGATTAGTTCTGGTTCGGTGTTTGTGTGGGAAGGGAACTCCATCATTGTGCTAGCAACCGTTTCTTGGTGCCCAAATCCTATCTATAAATAAAAAAAAAAAAAAAAAAAAAAAGCATCTCTCCGATGAAAGAAAAATCAAATGCCAGATCAAAACCAGAGTGCTTAAATTATATTAATATTGAACGTGGTGGCTAACATTTGGGATTTAAACTTGCGATCCCTCGGTCATCTGAAATCATGTAAAAGCTTTTTTGAATAGTTGGTCCCTTAACATAGTAAATAGACTAAAGTTATATCAAAAACAATCAGCTTATGCAATATGTATATGCTCTTTTCTTAGTGTTTGATGAGCCGTTTCTCAACTAGAGAGAGAGAGAGAGAGAGAGGAGCAAAGAATCTTCTTATAATAATACTTCACAATTTTGATCAATAAAAGTTCTTTACCTCCACTCATGGTTTTTCCCTCTCTTTGAGGGTTCTCCCACGTATATAACGTTGTCTTCGTTGTTCGTTCTCTTTTACCTTGTTGTTTAATTTTTTTTTTTTTTTGTGACGAGGGATTGGGTTGCCCCAACCAATCCCGGCTCATGAGAACAGTCCACTAGCCCCCATGAGCAGAGTTTACTTCTCAGTTGAGACCATAATTTTTAAGATAAAAGATTGACTTTATATTTTTAAAGTTGAGTAGAATTAGAAGATTTGAATATGAAACCTTAATCTTTGTTTAGACTCTCAATTTTTATATTTAATCATTAAATTAATGCTTGTTTAGGCTATGTTTAACTTTAGCCATTAGCGTTTAGTATTTAGCTTATTGATAGCTATTAACTGTTAGCTGATGGGTAATGTGTTTGGTAAATTAAGATGAAAAGAATAGGTGAAATGATAAATAGAATTTGATTACATAACATTTAACAAGCTAAATGCTATAAAAAATACTAAAAGTAAAATTTTTATCAAATAGCGCTACTGGCTATTTGACTAAATACTAAACGTTATGAAAAGTTGTTTGCCAAACATAGCCTTAGAAAGAAGATGATGAAAGTGAACTTGGTCAATCTTAAAATAAATTTTTACCTCGTATGAATACTCATTTTAATTTTAATATTTTAAACAAATTAAATTTTATTTTAAATTCTTAATAATTTAATGAACGAATGTTAACTTGATCAATAATGTTAAGCATAAATTATAAATGACACTTATTTTGAGAGTGGGGTGGAGTATGTGGAATATCAATGTGGGAAAAAGTTCAGTCATATGCTTCCAATATATTTTTTTTCCAGTGACGGGTAATAACGTGATATATAAATATTGAGAGTTACAAAATTATTTTAAAATTAAAACTTTTTGTTATGGCAATAATAATTTGCCCTACTCCAACAAATATTGAAGCTTTTTTACTGCCTTTATTTTGTTATGAATGTAGTAAAAATTTATATAATAAATCAATTTTTTGGATAATTAAGAGAGAAGAAAAAAAATCTCCAGTACTTACAATGGGGAAATTCAAAATAAGCCAAAAATAAAACCGGATCCCAAAATAGAGTTGCGCATCAAGATTAAAGCTAGGTGAGAAGAGAAGCCTAGCTTTGAAAGTGGTCTTCTACAATGGTCATCCTCAATAAGCCTAGATGTCGATATCAAGTAAATCTGGAAAGGCTGTTGCAATCACTCGTCCGTGATAATGCCTTAAGGATTCCTATCCGTAAGGTCGACCCTAAGGTTGTCAGCTTTTTGCCTCTTTTAAAAGAAAAGGTCTTTGGTTTGAGTTTTATTCGTACGAGTTGGGGTATTCCTTCATTTTCTTAGGAGTTTTTTCTTCTGTAGGGTTCACTTTGTATTATCCAAAGTAATATTAAAGGTGTTTTCAATCATTGGCACCATGTCCTACTTGGGTGTTTTGGTGGAAATGGTCGGGTGCTCAGAGCAGATTCCCACTTGCTTTGCTCCTCTACAATTGCCTTTGTTTTGCCTGAGCCTGATATGCTTCTACTTTTAGTGTTCTTGTCTATATTAAGAGATTGTGGGAAGAGTTGCTTTCTACGCCTTCATGACGACACGTTCTTCAGGTTGGAAGTCCTCGGAAACAACCTCTCTTCAGAGTAGCACCCTAAAAGGGGAAGGCTGCGTACATCCACCCCCCAGACCCCGCTTTTGCAGAAACCTTCGTGGCACTATGTTTGTTGTTGTTTTTTTTTTTTGAGAGAGTTGCTTTCTGTAGATTTTTCGGGTATTTTTTTTATTATTCTCCCTTTTCATATTCTGTGTGTGTCTCTCAAGTCTCCTATTTCGATATACCGATTTTTATATCACAAGTTTTCTTTTCACCCATTAAAAAAAAAAAAAAAAAAACGTATTTCTATTCTAGCTCTAGAACGAAATGAATCAATGAATCAAATAATAAAACAAACCCTTATTTTCCAAAATGCTTTCTTGTATTTTGAGTTTTAAAACTAAGAATTATTTATAGAACGAAATGAATCAATGAATCAAATAATAAAACAAACCCTTATTTTCCAAAATGCTTTCTTGTATTTTGAGTTTTAAAACTAAGAATTATTTATCACGAAAAATATATATTTCTAAACCACCACTATATATTATATTTATTTATTTATTTATAGTACCAAATAATACATAAACAAAAAAAAAAGGACTTTAATTTATTTTACTTGCTGCCACCGATGACAGCGAAGCGTATCCTACCAAAAACTAAAACGATGGTGGAGTAGTGGGTGTTGACTTCACAACTCGGAAACCTTATTTTATAACTTTCATTTTTCTTCAGTCCACGATCGGACTTAATTTCAAGCAATTTAAGTAACTGTTCAAAATTTACAATTCTAAAAATTTTATTTTTAAAGTTTCAATCGTGCATGTCAATGAGTTTTATGATTAAATTTCTTATAATTTGTTGTATTAGATTATGTTTGGAAGAGAAATTTTAATTATATGAACGGCCTTATTTTAAACGTTTGCTTAGGACTTTAAAAATGTTAGGGCAAGCACTGCTTTAATCTATTATATTATTACATTAAATTTGATTCTTAACCTTCGGAATTTATTACTTAAAAGTGTGTGTATATATATATGTGCATGTGTGTCTAGTTTTTTATCATCTGAATATCGGATATTTGAATGAAATAACATCATACAGAGAAAATGAAGGTGACGAAAATGAGGATGCTGCGGTGGACTTCTAAACATACAAGGAAGGATAGGATTAGGAAAGGCGTCATAAGAGGCGAATTGGGCGTGGCCTCGATCGAGGGTAAATTAAGGGATCAACTTTTGAGGTGGTTTGGACATGTTGAGAGGAGACCAACCATTGCTCCGGTCAGGAAATACGAATAGCCCCATACTACGCTAAGCAAGAGAGGGAGAGGCAGGCCAAAGAAGAGATGGTTAGAGGCCATCCGACAAGACCTCACCCACCTAAGCGTACGGGAGGAGACGGCATAGAGCTCGGTAGAGGGCTAGCATAGGGGCAGTCGATGTAGCGACTAAAAGCAGAGGAGCTTATTATTGCTAATACTAGTATTTCTAGACGTATATGTCTCCATATTTGGTGCACTTATTTCAACATAATTAATATGGTAATAATGATTTAAAGTTTTATCATATATGTATTCTTTGTCGTAATCCTAAAATTTTTATCAAAATATTAACAGATTGTTCGATTTACACGTGTCATCCTCGCGCAGGGGCCACGCTAATCTTCTCTGTATCGTTCCAATTTTATTGGATGTCTCCAAAGAGACTAACATGACACATTGTCGAGCTCAGATGCTGTGTTAGCATTCTTGGATTGAACTTGAGCAAGAATTGAGACGAAAAGTTACAAAATTCTAACATATGGTATCATATTATACATATATTAAAATAATGTATTACTTAGATAATAAATACAACAACAATAATTCATGCTTTAAGGGCTCTCGCCAATTTAGGGTATGAGGGGTAAGATGTACGCAGCCTTACCTTTAGAATGGAACCCGAGATGTGTCTGAGATTTAAATAATAAATGTTTAAGTTAAGAGTACGTAGTAGGTGATGGAGGCGTATGCGTGTACAATTGGAGGCCACCAGCTCGCATTAATAATGGGGGGAAAGCAACAGCAGAATACCCCCTTAAATGGAAAACCAAATCAGATTCTGCAACCCAATTTTTTATGGAAATTGTTATTCATACACTAAAAATTAGGATTATTTATATTTTATTATTTTAATATTTTTAAAAATAAAAAAAAATTATTACTTTTTTAAATTATTAAAAAGATCCCCTAAATTTTTGTCGTATTAATAAAAAGGCCCTCGAAAATATGATGATGTCATTTTTTATTGACAGAGCTGACATAACAATTGCTTTTTATTAATACTACAAAAAAATGATTTAAAGCATGCTCAACACCTTTATTCTTATTTTATAAGCACAAAATTCGAGATGTTATACTATGTAGAAGATATTTATTTTCGCTTAATTTATTATCAAATATGGTTATTATATAGTACTTTTGTCATTTTACTATAGTATTAATAAAACTATAGCTACTATGCTAGATTTATCAACTATAAATGACATAATCATGTCGGAGATTGACCTTTTTATTAATGCAACAAAAACTTGGGGAGCCTTTTTATTAATATGACAAAAACTTATGGACTTTTTTAATAGTTAAAAAAGATCAGAGTCCTTTTTATTATTTTTAAAAATGTCAGGGTATTAAAATATAAATAATCCTAAAACTCATCATTATTAGAATAAATATATAATTTATAAATAATAATAGTTACGAAATTATTTTTACAACTATAATCTTATTATAACAATAATAATTTTACTATGATAATAACTTTAGCCTTTTTTTCAATTAACAAGAGCGTAACCTCATTTTTTGTCTTTGTTAATTGATATAAAAGCAACATTTGCAGTGCTCCAAAAACTCTTGCCTAAGCAGGGTCTAGAGGGAATAGATGTATGCAGCCTTCCTACTTTAGGGTGCTATCCTGAAGAGAGGCTGGTTTTGAGAATCCCCAACCTGAGTGGTACAACACGAGAACTTCCCAGGAAGTCACCCATTTTGGTACTACTCTCGCCCAAGTACGCTTAACTTTGAAATTCTAATGGGATCCGATACTTGCGTGTTAGTACCTTCTTAGGTTCTTCGTTAATTGATACATACCTTGTAAACATAGGAACATTGTGTGATAATGGCTTCAAGTTGTGTAACAAACCAACTGTAGTCTTTTCCTCTTTTTGGGTTTTGTCTCAAATTTTTTTGTTCAGATTTTGAACAAAGGTTTGTGGAGGAGAGAAGAGAGACAGAGAACGAGTGAGAGGGAGTGAAGAATTCTCTTGTAATAATTCAATTTTGATCTAATAAAAGCTCTCTACCTCCGCTCGTAGTTTTTTTTTTTCTCTTTGAGGGTTTTTCACGTAAATATTATTGTCTTCATCGCTTTTTCTTCTTTACCTTCCTATTTGCTTTTCAAATTTATTTCGTATCTAAATCGAACCCAAATCTTCAATATTTTCTCCTTACACTTTTTTTTTTTTTTTTTTTTTTTTTTTTTTTTTTTTGAAAATTTAAAATCGTAACGGCTAGCACCATCATTGTAGCCATTTTTATCAATGATCAAGCAAGTATGGTCCAGTATTGTTGCATAAATTACCTACAAGCTGCCCCCTATAAATATATGTTTCCACGTTCTATTAAACAAACATTATATCTAATAAACATTAATATTATATTCATAGGTTTATTTATACGTGCTATAAACATTTACTTGTGTTAATTTAGTTCGTTGTATAATTAAAATTATTATAATTAAATTCAATATTGAAAATTAAATATTTATTTTCAATTGAAAACATAACGATGACTAACACATATATATTTTTCACATTAAAAGGTTCGGGCTCACGTTTACATGCCGACATGCCTTATAAAATGCTTTCAATTGAAAATTAATGTTTAATGACATTTGACTTGTTTAGGCTCATTTTAATGTATAATATAATTTAAAATTTAAATATTTCAAGTATAATTTATACTCAAACTCATAAAAAGTAAGTATAGTAGAGGAATACAAGGCCAATTATAATTCATACTATAACGATCTCCATTATTAACCTAAATTTCCAAAAAAAAATCTGACTTAAAAATAATAATCATAATAGTAATAATACCTAAAAAATTTAAAGTAAATGAATATACAACAACAATCCACTGCTTGGGAGGCTCTCGCCAATGCAGAGTTCGGGGAGAAATATAAATGGCCTTATTCTTATAAGATACTACTTAAAGGAAGGCTATGTCTGAATTAAAGTAAATAAATATGCAATTTAGAAAATTAAAAAAAAAAAAGAATTATAGGATAAAGAGGCAATTAAAGAGGAGACGCAACATTAATTAATAATAATAATAATAGCGACTACATTACATTATTTTATTAAGGAAATTAAAAGGAGCAATAATTCAATTAGCCCCCCTTTATTTTAGCAAAAACATGATATGGTCCAACTACTCAATTGACAAACCCACCAATAAGCCCAAAAAATTAAATAAAAAGTGGTAACTATCTTTATGATTATTTACCTTTTGGGATCATTTTCGACGTGAAGATATCATATTTTAGGGATAAAATTAACATATAAATTATTTTAAATATTTATTATAACGTGGACAAAAATACTTCTCTTGACCTTTTTTAGAAAAAAAGAAACCGTTGATATCCTTCACTTAGTGATTATTTAAAGTAATTTGACACATTAATAGGGTATTTTTATTAATATATTATATTACGTATTTAAAATGACATGTCATGTTAACTCTCTTCCTATAACATGCCATCACTAAGTCAAAAAAGTCCTATTTATTAATATGAAAAAAAAATCTAAAGTCCTAAAAATATAAATCAGAAAAATAAGATTTTTTTTTTATTATTTTCACAAACGTTGGAGTTAGAGGTGTATTTGAGCTGAGTTGAGTCTGAGCCTGATAGCTTTAAGCTTGGCTCGGGCTCGATTCGAAGCTTGCCGAGCTTTGAAAGTCTGGGCTTGGGCTCCGCTAGCCAAAAGCTCGGACTTAGCCTGGCTCAATCTATAAGCTTAATAAACTTCAAAACAGACTTGCAATATTTCAACTCATTTAAGCTCAATATAAGCTCGTTCGGCTCGTTTAAGCTTAGGCTCGGATCATTTAGGCTCCAATATGGCTTCATTATACAACATTTTAAAAAATATATTATATTTAAAAAAAACGTAATTAGGCTCGCAAGCCTACGAGCTCAAGCTTGACTACGCTCAGGCTCAACTCGATAAGCTAGATAAGCCAACTCAGCTCGCTCGAGCTCAAAACGAGCTGAGCTTTTCGAGCTTTATAACGAACCGACATAGCTCACTTACACTCCTAATTAGAGTACTAAAATATAAATAAACTATTTAATTTACTATTCCCCAAATGAAAAAGAGAGAGCAGTGAAAAGTGGTAAACAGTAAAAAAGGGGCGGATCCTATAGACATGTTCAAGTGTTAGAATATCGAGAAAGGAAAGTATAAAACTAACTCTAAAAGGAGTGCTTGTTGGTTAAAAAGCAGTAACTTTGCGATGCTTCTGCCGAAAGTCCCCCTTCCTTCTTCCCTTTTCTTTTGGTTTTTCACTCACATGGTTACTCATAATTATAAGTATTATATAATTATAATTATTATTGTTTTTCTTTAGATTTTTCTTAATTTATAAGTTAACATTTTGAGTTAATCTTTATATTTGTTTATTTTACGAGGACGAGGTTAAGTAGTTGTCATGTAATAATTAAAGAAAACGGTTGACTAGACTACATTGCAAACATATTTGTACCTTACTGATGAGACGCTCCTTTCTTCTTCGGCTAGCTTCTCAGAAGCGGCTTTGGATTTGGAGCATTAGGAGTTTAGAGTGTTAGTGTTTTCTGCGACCTTGCTGATGAGACTCATTACTGCATTTTCTTTACTTGTGCCTTTTCCGCCTCGGTCTGGAGCTCCATTATTCCCGGTACATTTATTGCTTGGCCTACCCTTCCTTGGGATGATCTTGTTACTTGGACTGCTCAGCACTTCAAGAGGCGAGAAATTGGTGGTATCATAGCTCGGCTCTGGCTCTCAGCAACTGTGTACACTCTCTAGTACGAGCGCAACCTTTGGGGTTCAGCGTTCTCGGTCCAGATTAGTTGCGGCCGTGCAAGAGGAGATTATGAGTTTGGTTAGGAGTGGCTTACTTGTTTCTTCTTCTTTCAGAGGAGCTCATCGCCATATGCCTCCTTATTTCGACAATGGGGCTTTGAGTCTTAGTTTTTCATTGTTTCCTTAATTCTACTTTAGTTGCTTCTTGTATAGACTTTGTCTGACTTTGTTTTGACGCTATTTCATCATTGTAGGCTTCGGCCGCATCCTAAGGTGTGCCCCTTGTAGCTATACTATATTTCTTTCATCTATATATTTCGCTGACTTACCAGAAATAAACGAAATATATTTGTACCTTTATAATTGTATTCGTAATGGGTTTTTTTTTGGTAAGGAGAATTAATCTCATCCTTTATTTTGTACTGTCGTTCCTTTCTTTAGTTGTCCTATCGGATTGTCCCCCATTTACTGTAATAGGAAGGAGTACTGATAAGGCGCCCTCATGTAACAAACACGTGGGATTATCAATTGTCCTAGTCAATCGTAATTAGCTTTTCGGTTCTAAGGTAACGCGAATCCTAAACTTACTCAATCTCATCAATTTGGAGTCCATGCTTTGCCGGTTTTGTTTTACTCATTCTAGTCTTACTCAACTAAGACGAAGTCTTACTCAGTTGAGATGCAATCTTGTTTGCCTCGAACATCTTTATCAAATCTTCACATTAGCTAGTATTTCTATGTACAATAAATTATTAGATCTTGATCTGTACTTGCATTGACTTGGACAACTTAATTATTCGAGACAGACCCACGAAATAATGAACCTTGCTTTCAACCTCTAGAATCTCGAAATCAGTTCTATTACTTAAATTATTTATACAATATTTATTTTAATTTTAAATATAAATGTTAGAAACTCTCACACAAGGAAAAAAAAAAAAAAAATATATATATATATATATAGATTGAAAAGGGACAATACTCAGAATTTTTTACCAAACTGGCACACTTTCAAAAAAATTTACCAAATTGGCATACTTTACTGTAGCAGTATCAACGTACGCCATTTAAAAAGGCGTACGTTGATAAAAAAATTTTTTTTTTTTTCAAATGGGGGGACGCCGTTTCAAACCGCGTCCCCCCTATCCAATTTTTATTTTATTTTATTTTATTTTAATATTATTAATATTTTTTATTTTTTAAAAATGAGTTAGATATGGGTACTCAAAATTTTTTTAGGTACTTTTACTTCTTTATAATGTGTGTCAACACATAAATTATGTATGTCGACACACACTTAACGTACTCAAAATTACTATTTAAGTACTCAAAATTCTTTTAGGTACTCTTACTTCTTTATGGTGTGTGTCGACACATAAATTATGTGTATCGACACACACTTAACGTACTCAAAATCACTACCCAACTACTCAAGTTTTTTTTTTGTTACTCTTATTTTCTTTATAGTGTGTGTCGACATATAAATTACGTGTGTTGATACACATTTCACTTACTTAAATTCACCACCAATATATTTAAAATCACTACCTAAATACTTAAAATTCTTTTAGGTATTCGTATATCTTTATGGTGTGTGTCGGCACATATTTATCGTACTCAAATTCACCACCAATGTACTTAAAATCACTACTTAAGTACTCAAAATTCTTTTAGGTATTCTTATATTGGTGCTGAATTTGAGTACGTTAAATATGTGTCAACACATATTATAAAAAAGTAAGAGTACATAAAAAAATTTTGAGTACTTAAATATTAATTTTAAATACCCTTATTTAACCTATCTACAAAAATAAATAATATTAATAATATTAAAATTTAAAAAAAAAAAAAAAAGGATTGGATGGGGCGACGCAGTTTGAAACGGCGTCCCCGCATTTGAAAAAAAAAATTTTTTTTATCAACGTACGCCGTTTTAAACAGCGTACGTTGATAATGCTACAGTAAAGTATATCAATTTGATAAATTTTTTTTCAAAGTGTGTCAATTTGGTAATTTATACTCACAAATAGCAACACCAGAACCTGCAAGGCCGAGCCGGTCACCCAATAAACACCCAGCCCGTTGACTTGTATCTGTTTAATACCAAACCTGTAAGACAAAACCTGCAGCTGTCGGTAGCACCGGTAAAACTCCACCTCCTCGCTTTCTCTTTAAATTTCCTTCCTGTAAAAAGCTGAACTTCAGGATCCTCTCTCTCTTCCTCTATCCATAATCTAGAGAGAGAAAACAACAAACAAGAAGAAGATAAAAGCAAATGGAAAGAAAGAAGTTCAAAAAGCTTACCTACAAACTTTTCTCCTCTTTTCTCCAATAATTTCCTCTCTTTTTCATCACCAAGATTGAAGATTTTGTGTAGATAAAGCTTACCCGAGCCTCTTTAAGATACTGGGTTGTTGTCGATGATGGTGACTGGATGGCGGAGAGCCTTCTGTACTTCAATCCCTAAAGAAAATGAACCCAAAATCGCGACGGAAGAGTTGCAGTACAATACAAGTGGTGGACGTAGCAGCCATGGTGGAATCAGTAATTGGAGCCCGAGATTCGGGTCCAGGTTTAGCTTCTTCTCTGCTTCATCTTCGCCGAGCAATCCTTCGACGTCTCGAATGAAAGCTCCGCCGGTGTTGAGCCCGAGTCTTCGGTGTCGGACGCAGAGTCAAGGTAGCACTGGGGTTCAGTGTACGAGTTCGAATCTCAAGAGCCCACGATTGTTCCAACGGTCCAGTCCTTCGTGTTCTCGCTCTCCATCCACTTTCTCTCTTCTCAAGAACAGTCTCCGTCTCTCTAAAGTAAGACTCCTGAGTGGATCCGATTGAGTTCTTTCTTTGTTGTTGTTGAAAAACATGGGTAAACGGATCCAATTGTAGAATTGGATCTGGACTTGTTTTACCGTCTTCGATGGATGGCTTCAAGAAGCGTATACAATCAACCAAGACAACTACCGGAATCCTCTAATTTTTCACGTTTCTAAAACCTAGAGTCGTAAATTACGAATGAATAATAAGAGGATTAATCTTCTTATAAGCATAAAACTAAGTAGTGAGATAATATCAAAATGTCTCAACTTATGAGATAATTGACAATCAAATAGTGACGAACTGATTGATTTGCAGTCAGCGTCGAACAAAAACAAATCAATCCGATTTGAGTTCTTCGTTTGTTGTTTTCTCTTTGGAATCATCGAGGTTAATTCTCCAGTTAGTGAATTCACACTGTTCAAATTCCATTTCTTTACACTGATTTTGCAGTTCTGTTGATTTCGTTTGCAGATTCGTTGCGGCATCTGTTTGCAGAGTGCAAAGACAGGCCAAGGAACCGCCATTTTCACCGCCGAATGCTCTCATTCATTCCATTTCCATTGCATTACCGCGCACGTTAGCAAGCATGGCGGTTTAGTCTGTCCTGTGTGCGCCTCCAACTGGAAAGAGCTCCCAGTCCTCGCCGTGAATCAGAATCCGCCATTGGAGAAGAAGCAAGACTCGAAGAGATCTTCTCTGTTCGATATGAGAAGTTATGATGATGACGAACCGCTGACGTCACCGGTTAACGGAGGTCCGTTCAATCCGATACCGGAATCCGATGAAAACGACGAAGAGGATGAGAGTGGAACCGATGACTTTCCAGGTTTCTTCGTTACTCCGATAGCCACACCTCGGAGCAGAGCGGTTATCAATGAGGCTAATACATTGAAGGATCTTGAGATTATTATCTCGCCGGAGGTTGCGGTGGTTTCCTTAGGCCGGAGCCGCGAGACTTACGCGGTTTTACTGAAGGTGAAAGTTCCACCGACGCCGGCGCCGGTTAAGTATTTCCGGCGACCTTCGATCGATCTGGTGACGGTTTTTGATGTCGGCGGAGAAACGACATTGCCAAAGTTTCAGATGATGAAGCGAGCGATGAAGATCGTCATCTCTTCTCTCTCCTCCTCCGACCGTCTCTCCATCGTCGCTTTCTCCGCCGGCTCAAAGCGGTTACTGCCGCTCCGACGAATGACTCCCTCAGGCCGGCGATCGGCGCGTCGGATCATCCACGCGCTCTCCTGCGGGAACGGATCGTGTGCCAACGACGCGCTTCGTAAGGCGGCTAAGGTCCTCGAAGACCGCCGCGAGTGTAACCGCTTTTCTAGCATTCTGTTCATCTCGTCCGACGGTGGAGATTCGAAATCATTGCTCAATCCTAACTGTTCATCTGATCTCGTGTATTCCACGCGCTTTTCTCATCGTGATATCCCTGTGCACTACGTAAATCTCGGCGCGTGTAGTGAGGGCTTTACAGATGACGCATTAGCGAAACGCGTAGTTGAATCATTAAGCGTCGTCGTTTCAGATCTCCGTCTACAGCTCCGGTTCAACGCCGGTTCAAAGGTTGAAATCGAGGCGGTCTACGGCTGCTCCGGCCGGCCGGAATTACTGAGCGCCGGTTCAGCGAAAATCGGCGATTTATACGGAGGAGAGGAGAAGGAGATATTAATGGAACTGCGGGTCCCACTACAAACCCATGGGCCCCACCACCTAACCGTACGGCCCACCTACAAGCACCCATCGACCCAACAATTAATCCAGGGTAAAGATCAGACCGTCCACGTGGCACGCCCCCAGAGGGTCCGATCGTTCGATCCGAGAGTCAAACGGCTAAGGAGTCTCTTTGTGATGACTCGAGCCGTGGTGGAGAGTAAGAGATTAGCCGAGAGAAAGGACATAGCCGGCGCTGAGCATTTGCTGGCGTCGGCTCGAGCTTTATTGGTGCAGTATTCAGCTGACGAGTGCTTGAGAAGAGTCGAAACCGAGATGACAGCGTTGAGGTGGCGCTACCAGAAGCGAAACCGGAAGACATCTGAGATGGATGAGAAGGGAGAGCCGTTGACGCCAACATCGGCTTGGAAAGCGGCTGAGCGGCTGGCTAAGGTTGCTATTATGAAGAAGGCCATGAACCGAGTTAGCGACTTGCACGGCTTCGAGAATGCAAGATTCTGATTTTTTTTTATTTTTTTTTGGGTAAATTACAAATTAGTATTTTGAGTTTAGTGTATTTAGTTCTTAATTTATAAACTTGTGAAATAACTTTTAATCCAAAAATTATATATATTTAATAAAAATAATTTAAATAAAGGAATAAAATGGTGTAGAACTTATTATTTGATTGATAAACTCATTATCTCTTCATTGTTTCTATAAATTCTACACACAAGTCACAATGTTTTTATATTACATATATTATACCTGTACGTTTGAACTATAATAACATTCCAATGGCTTAAAGAGGCTCTAGTCTTGATAGAATCTAAGAGATACGATATACGTGTTCTTACAGCTATAGAACACTATTTTTATGATGTTGTGATATGACATATATTACACTCTTATACACAACACTATTGTTTGACCCCTTCTATTAAATACATGTAACTTTTAAACTAAAATATTATTTCATAAAGTTCGTTAACTATAAGATTAATACACAAGTTTATGGTACTAATATTTTTATCCTTATTTTTTTTTTCTTTTGAAATGTAAAAAAGAAAATGTAAAAAATAAATGAGGAGAGAGGAAGGGAGCGAAAGAGACAAAGAGGGGAGCGGCGAAATTGGGGGAGGCCCACCACAAACAGAGAAAGCTGAGATTTTTTTCTTTTTGTTTTTTAATTATTAATATGGATTAGTCTGAATTTGGCTCTATATGCTCCCTTTTTTTTGTTTTATTTTATTTCGTATTTCATTTCCAACAAAATAATAATAATAATAATAAAAAGTGTAGAAGAATTGTTCATAGAAAGTACATAAAAGGAACCCCCAATGTTAATGCAGCCAAAAAGTTGAAGTGGGTGTAGGAATTAGGTTTTCGTTTTTTAATGTTTATTTTTCTTCTTCTTGCTTCCCGTTTCTTACATTTTAGGGTTCGGATCACTCGGAGATAGCTTCTTCCTTTTTAGACTGCGTCATCTCACCCTTCCAGATCCAGCTTTGGTGGAAGCTCGTGTAGCATCGGGACCATTATTGTTATTGTTATGCTTTAGCTGGATTATTATAAGCATGTATGTATATATAATTAATATATATTACTTTTTCTGTTCAAAAAATATATATTACTTTTATATATATTGTATATATAGAGATCAAATACATATTACGAAGTCAAAAAATAAAAGATGAACGTGGCTTGTTAGATACTATAGTAGAAATAAGAATATCAAGGCATAAGCTCTCCTATTACATTTACTTAGTCAATGACAAGGTCCTTTTTTTTTCCCAATAATTCAGAGTACAAGCTTGGGAGCCGAGCAAGAAGTCAAAAGGGTCAATCTATGATAGTCATCTCTAGCTCGACATTTGTGTTCTTTTATTTTTTTCGTAGAAGAATCAAATCAATTGGTTTGAGCTAAGGTTTAACTTATGATTTCCTCGTAAAAACAACTACATAGACATGACGGACGACAAACATATTTGGTCAAACTGTAAAAATATTATTTCTCATAAGCATTTTGTATTAAGTGTTGTCCATTGAGATCTTTCTATCTGAAAAAGTTTTAGTTTTTCCCTAAAAAATCTTGGTCCAACGGGACCGCATCTTTGGGGGAAAAAAGGGGAATGACAGTATATTTGAGTGTCTAGTTTGCAAGCTGTTTGCCATTTTGGATGTGTCTTTGGTGTTTCTAGTTATTTGTTTTCGGGCCTTACCCTGCACCGTTTTACTTTCTAGGGGTTGTAATTCAATTTTTGGAAAAAACAATGTTACTGTTTTATGCACCAATTATTTAGTATCTTTATATGTTGATTGTCTGACTAAGATGGTGGCTTTGTTTTGTATTGGCAAAAGATTATGCTCTAAAGTGGATTTGGTTGATAGTGGAGGATTAATTATGAGCATTTTGAAATTAATATTTTTAAAAAATTAATTTTTTTTTAAATCACTTTTCTAAGATTAATTTTTTAAAACTAAGAATAATCTATTTTTATCTTCACATTTTTAACTTCATCCTCTAATTTTACTTTAACCCAGTTATTCTTTTTACTTTTTTTTCTAATATTTGTAAAAATTGAATATACTGACCCTGATTTTTTTGTTAAAAACAATTTTTACTTTTTCAGACAGATAAATATATATAATTTAATTCTTTAATATGTGTTATAATTTTATTATAGTTTATTACAGGTAAATAATTTATACATGTAAAAAGCGATTGATAATAGTTGATATCAACATTACCAATGCCCAATGGTTCCCACCTAAGTCGGGTCTGGAAGGTGGATGTACACAGTTTTTACCTTTCAGGGGGACCCCCAACTTAAGGGATGCAATACTAGGACTTCTGCAGAGTTTACCCATCTTGATAGTACTTTTGTCAAAGTATGCTTAGCTTCAAAGTTCTAATGGAATCCGATGCTTGCGTATTAGTACCCTCTTAGGTGATTGATAATAGCTGATATGAAATAAAATTGGAGGACATTTTTTTATCAGGATTGAGGGCATATAATAATGCATTTAATATTTTATAAGGTAAATAGTAATATTAAATTTGGAGGCACATGGATAGGCAGAATTAATCATTGCCATTGGCCCATTTCATGCCCAATTATCTTTGCTTATGATACTTTACCCTTATTATATTTATTTAGAATAATAATAATAATATATGTACATTGCTAAAGTTAAAGAAAAAATAAAAAATAGAAAGAGGGAATATGCGAAAATAGAAATCTATTACGTTTTGTTTTTATTCACATAAAATATCTTTTTAGAATTTTATTGTTTTTTTACAGAATTTTATAGCAAAAGTATAAACTGCGGAAAATATTTTACTTTATACAAGGGAAAATATTTTCCGTTCGTAATTTGATATTATATGTTTCACTTCAACTCCAATTTAGTTAAAGCATAAATCTCGTACAAATTTATAGAATAAAACCACTTTCTTTAACTTGAAAGACAAAAATTATAAGAAAAATGTTTTTTCGTTAAATCAAATGAAGCCTAAATATTTATGTTGTATTGGTGGGGATATTGAGTGAATTTTGAGCGTAATTTATTGTACAACTCAATGCACAATAAGACTCTTTGTCAAGATGTTAGTTAAGAGTACTAATCTGTCATTGAAATATTCCGCACCAAAATTTCACTTTCGAGCCGTCTTTTCTGAATTTAGTGAAAATTTACATCGACATGATTGGTTTAATAGTGTGAGACCATAAGATATGACAGGGTGATTTTGTCACACAGAATACCTATTGGATCCTAAAAGATAACACCAATATCAAGCAGGGGGCATTCGATCAATAGGACTCAACCGCAAAGTTGGCCTTGGTCTAGTATTCGGACTCGACAACGGACTCAGAAGTTGTGGGTGCTTTCTTGGTACTAAAGGAGACCAAAATCAATGTCAAAAATACATAATGGCACCAACTGTCAAGACAAATCACTCCAATCAGCATAGGCATACGCCATGATGTGAACGTGATAACTTGAATCAGGAAGTCACCGTCAAATATGCCTTTCAAGTACCAAAGAATCCACTTAAAGATAAGCTTGCAAGTCTCTGTAACACAACACATTAATATTAATATACATACATTGACAAAAATCTTAATATGCATTACTATCCCTTAAATTATTGTCACAAATATAATATTAAACCATTTTGTTCCTTGTATGTAAACAATGCATGAAATATAATATATATATAAGAGAAGTGAGTCCCACAAAATTGAAAATTTTAAAGAATCCAAGGAAGAAAATACATTAAATCAAAGACATTTTTATAGAAATCTCTTTTCAAATTATTGTCAATTAAAAATTGTTTTTGTTTAATAAGTTTATTTTTTTGGTGACGAGGGATTGAGTTGCCCCAACCAACCCCGGCCCATGAGAACAGCCCACAAGCCCCATGAGCAGGTAAGTCATGAGTATATCCTCAGCGAGAATCGAACTTCTGACCCCTAGGCGATGACCGCATGGGTAGGAGACGCCACCGACTGAGACACCCTCATGATGGGCGTTTAATAAGTTTATGTTAAATAGCCATTTCTCTCTCCGTACAAGGGCGATTCAAACTCCCCAAACCCCCCTCCTTGCACCGGCCGCGAGTGAGGGCGCGTTGCACAGCCTCCACGTTAACTGTTCATCTTTCTCGATCCTCCGACCCCCGACCTACTCAGTGGTGGGACCAATTGAACGGTACAGCGTCTATAAACCAGGTTCGTGTTTCTGCTTCTCCCTCCCTAGTGGCACCGGTCCGGACAACGGAATTTCCCTGGCTAACCCCACCACCGCCTCTTCACCGGTTGAACAAAGGGAGTGATCCTTGGTATTTTACTGGCTAGGGTTAAGTATGAGTAATTTATTTATTGATTTCCTCGCATGGTGCATGGATAATATTTGGTTACGTCAGCTATTTAGATGTTTTGGGGAAATTACAAGTACCTACATATCTCGAAAAAGAAGATGGAATTGTAATCTCCTCTTTGGCTTTGTAAGATTTAGGGATAGATAGGAGGCGGAGCGAGCTATTGAGGAAATGAATGGGATAATGATAAGAGATAATAGATTACTTGTTAAGTTTGCTAGGTTTGATCAGAAGGGGAGAAGAGAACCACGTGGTGTAGATACGCAGGATCAGAGGAAGGAAAACAACACGAATCGGGATGGTGTTGAAGAGAAGGGCAGGTTACATGGGAACTTATATTGTAAAAATCAATGCCATGATCTGAAAACCATTCATGGAGAAGCCGATGAGAAGAGAAAGGAGAAACTATGGACAAGCATTGTAGGCGAAGCAGGGATTGACATTGATGTGGGTGTGCTGAGGAAGAGTATTGAGGAGGATAGTGGACACGAGTGTACCGTACAACACATGGGTGGGACTTCTTTTCTAATCACGTTCGAGTCTGTTGAGGTTAGGGATTGGGTGTTGATGAACAACCGAGGATGGATGAATAGATGGTCCATGAAAGTGAAGAAATGGTCTGAAGTTGACCATAGCCTTAAAAGAAAGGCTTGGTTATCATGTTACGGAGTGCCGTTACATGCGTGGAATTCTGATAATTTTATTGAAATTGGGAAGAGCTGGGGTAGGGTGCTTGCGGTGGATACGAGATGCAATGGGAACGATTCATTAGAAGTGGGTAAGATCTTAATTGAGATTGTGGTACCACATCGTATTGCTGAAAAGGCTAGCTTTGTTGTGGGCCAAGGCAAACATATAATCCACATCATCGAAGGAGGACAGGTTCTAACTGAAAACTACATCAAGTGCAGTGCTGAAACCCAGGCTTTACCGAAAAATGCCCCTTTTAACACTGCGAAAGAGGTTGAAGGGGCTGTTGAGGAAGAAAATGATGATGGAAACAGGGACTGTGGCAATGAGGATGATTTAGTTGTGGCCCAGCCTAAGGGTCTGAAGGGTAAGGAGGGTGATAGGGAGGATAGATTACCTTTACCGTCCTTGGACTTGGAGAACGTGGATCATTGGCCAGCCTTGAGCGATATTTACAAGACGGGTCAAAACCTAAGCTCGGAAGGGAAAAAAGAAAGGGAGGATGGTGGTTCCCAAACATGCTCTGAGGAGGAATTCCCACTAGGATTTGTGAATCTATTTGATGTGCAAGTCAGGGAGGAACATGTGTTGAGGAAGGTTGCATCAAGGCCCAAAGGAAAAGACAAAGGGGCGAAGAAGTTATCTGAAAATGTGAAGGAAACTGCTTGTTCATCATCATCAAGCGATTTCACTGAATCGGAATCTGATCAGGATTCTACAAGATCAGTAGACAAGGAAGCTGCGAGGATTTGTAAGACGGCGAACATTTTGGGGCTACAATGGGATGACATGCATGACACGGTGGTAGAAAAGCTATTGAAAAATGCTAAGGGTTTTAAAAGGGTGGGTAAAAGAAACAAAAAGATAAAAGACAAAGGAAAAACTAAGATATAAAGTGTTCTTGGCAGCTTGGGTGTGGGTGCGTTCAGAGTTTTGGGCCTTCTTGGGTGCTTTTGGTGTCTTCTAGTCCCTGATTTTGTGCGTGGATGGATGGATTGTTGCCTGTTTTCAGTGGTGGAGTTGTGGGTGTTTTGTCTTCTGTCGCTTTCTGGGTGTCCTTTGCCGTGCTTGGCCGGGGGTTTGGGGGATTGTTGGGCGTTGGTTTCCTGTTGGCCTGTTTGCTCTTGGCGTCCAGTGTTCGGTTCGCAGGTGTGGTGCTGTTTCTTCTCGCTTTTTGTTGTGGGTGCTGGTGTGTGTTGGTTTGCTTTTCGTTTCTGTGGTGGTGAGTTCTTGCTGGCTGTTTGTGTGGGGTGTCTGCCTTTGCTCTCTTCTCCTCGCTCGTGCTGTGTTTGTGTTGTTCTTTGGTTGGTCGCGTGGTCTGCTGGGCAGTCGCGTTGGTGCCTTTGTTGGGTTTCTTTGTTGGTTTCTTCTGTTTTTGTGGTGTCTTCCTTTCCTTGGTTGTGTTGGGTGATCTTTTTGTCAGGTTGCCGTGTTGGCTGGGTTTTTGTGGTTTGTTTCTTTTAGGTCTCTTGGCTTTGTCCTGTATCACTAAAAGGACTTGATTTGCCTTTTTAATCAATGAATTTTCAATTATCAAAAAAAAAAAAGTTTATGTTAATTCTTGATTCAAGTTTGATTAAATCGAAATATATAACGAGAGATCATATTAAGAAAATATTTCTCCCTATTAAGAAAATATTTTTCCATTTAAAAAAGTAATTTTCGTTCAATGAGGATATTATATTATAAAGTTGTATAAAAATATAATAAGAATAAAATGGATAAAATTCTCTGTCAAATCAAATGGACCGCAGGTGTATGTAAATAAATGGAGTGAGTGTAATTAAAGCAAACATGCATGAACATGAGCATATAATATGGTGCTTATTACGTTGTAAAATAAATAAATTCATGACTTATTTACATCAAGGTCTCAGTATTTATTTTATTTATAAATTTTTAATTATGTCAATTTAGTCTCTCTATTATTCATATTGTGTCAATTTAGCCTTTTGGTCAAAATTCAAGTTAAGTTACTGATGTAATTTTTAATAACACAATCACTTTAGATGTAAGTAATCCATTACAAACCCGTTCCTTGATTTAATTTAACCCATCTCATGGCTGAACTATTAAAATTTTCATTAGTAACTTAGCATAAATTTTATTCTAAGGACGAAATTGACATAATGTTAATTATAAAAGGACCAAATTGACATAATTAAAAGTATAAGGACTAAATTGACATAAAGAACAAAGTATAGAAACCTTTAATGTAAATAAACCTACATTCATTGAACCAACAACATTTCCAATTTCCCAAGGGCTCCCGCAAAAGCAGTGTCGGAGGGTGGATGTACACAACCTTCCCCTTGAAGGGAGGCTCCGAGAACCTCCAATCTGAGAGGTGCAACACGAGAACTTCTGAGGAGGTCATCTATCTTAGTATTATTCTCGCTCAAATATGCTTAACTTTGAACTTCTAATAAAATTTAGTGCTTACGTGTTGGTACCCGCTTAGGTTCCTAAATTCATTGAACCAAAACAACAAAAATTAAAGTGCAAAAGACACCCACTAATTAAATTGGTCATTTTTTTTTAAAACTTTAAAAGTAGAGTTTTAAATAGAAGACAGCTATGAAATAAAAAAGTAAAAAAAAAAAAAAGAAAAAGAAAAATATAGAGCTATCTCTTGCGATGATTGTGTCTGCCAAATACAATCCCAATTTCTAGTACCACTCACTTCTTACCCACAATTATTGTCTAATATATGCAAGTGTTGATTTTTACCATATGTATTGTCAACTTATGGCTTGTTTGGCAACCGGGTAAAGAGAGGTAAAGAAAAAAAGGGTAAGGCACGATCCTACTTTTATTTGAATACGTCAAAATAAGAGGGGTAAATAAGTTAACCTTATTTGGCAAATGGGTAAGGGGGTAAGGATAAAAAGAGTTATAATTAAAATAAGAATAAAATTGTTCAAAATTTTTTAAAAATTTACCTTACCCTCCTGTACCCTCAGTTTGGGGTTAAAGAAAATGGGGATAAAGGAGGATAATGCGGGGTAAAATACCCGACATTACCCTCCTTTATCCTTCTTTTTGTTTTGCCAAACGGTGTTAAAAATTTACTCCTCATTACTTTGTTGGCAAATAGGGGGCCATGTGCTTGATCATAGTGGATTAATCTACTCTCATAATTCGTTGATCAAAAAAGAAGTTAACGGGCATTAAGTTAGTACTTTTTGAGGAACAAAAGTGTCAAAGAACTAATTGTTTCAAAAGTTTAAGCTTATGAGTGAAGGGTTGTGATTGCTTTAATAGTTTAACAAGCCTTTTCATACAAATGTCTATTGCATCTGAAGTGTGAATATTGCATATGCTAACTTTATGCCATGTGCTTAAATTATGTTAACATTGAAAATGATGATTATTGGGATTCGAACGCGTGACTTATTGGTTATCAAGGCTCTAATACTATGTCAAGAAACCAATTGTCTTAAAAACTTAAGCCTGTAGATTAACAGAGTCGGTTCCGAAAATAATGCTTAAAAATAAAAAAATAAAAAAGATAATGCTGAAAAAAAAAATTCCAAATCCACTGTTGAACCGCCTTTATAAAATGCGGTTATAGTAAACCGCGTCAAAGCAATGCGTTTCAACTAAAACAAAACCGCGTGCCCTTTGTTTCACTAAACCGCATCATAAAGACGCGGTTATAACTCAATAAAACCGCTTCTTTACCATGCATTTTATCGTAACATAAACCGCGTTCTTGAGACGCGGTTTATGGGCGTTCCCTCCCGGTGTTCCCCTCTCCTCGTTTTGTTAACGCGGTTCACTATAAAACCGCGTTTTGTTAACGCGGTTTATTCATGTAAACCGCGTTTTTGTAATGCGGTTAATTTCATAGTGAACCGCGTTTTTTAAATGCTGTTTATTCAAATATAAACTGTGTTTTTTAAACGCGGTTTTTTGTTATTTTAAACGCCTCACGTTGACGCGGTTTAGTATAGCCGCATTTTGTAAACACGGTTCAACAGTAGATTTGGAATTATTTTTTTTTCAACATTATTTTTTTATTTTTTTATTTTTCAGCATTATTTCGGAACCGACTCAGATTAACACCCATAATTGTTTTTATACTCTTACGAAAAGTTGAGGTATGTAGGTTTTGTACGATAATTGAGAAGAGAGGCAGGAGAGAGCAAAGAAGGAGAGCGTAGGGGATATCCGACTTTTATTTGGATATGTAAGGAATAAAATTTGATGCGGAAGCGTAAAACCCTGATAACTTGATTCGATTCAAATAATATGACTCACACAAAACGAGAAGTAAACAAATATGGAGAAAGAAAGAACAAAACAAGAATACACAATATTTACGTGGAAACCCCTCTACAATCGAGAGGGGAGAAAACCACGGGCGGAGATGGATATTCTTTATTAACTGAACGGAAGATTTAGAACGACACTTCCCAGAACGAGATATATGGAAGAATTACAATCACTCCCTCTGAACTCTCGTAGCACTTAAAATCTTGGAGGAATTACGAAATCACCTCTTTTCTCTCAATGGCGGCGCCTCACCTTTGATTGGATACTTTTTAACGTAAACCCTACTTCCTTTATATAGACGCAGGTCGTGAGAGACCCGATCGATCGGCCCTCTAATTTCCTAAAAACTCCCGAATCTTTTCTTAAATCACCCGATCGATCGGATTCCTTCCCGATCGATCGGTGACTCTATAGCAACCCCATAAAAATAAAACAAGTAATTTGAGACATAACCTAATAAATCTCCACCTTGGCTCAAATTACATACATAAAAGAATTTTCTCCACCTTCTCCACTAAAACCCCCACACACGGGGCTAACACAACAAAATACTAAACCTAACCGAGTCCGAGCGAAGCTTGAACTTCCTGCTAGGTAGAAACTGAGTGAACATATCTGAGAGGTTATCAGCAATGCCAATCTTCTTCTTCTCTGAATTGACTCTTGACACACTATCTGAAACAACCACCTGCTGCTGAACTGTGTTACTGAACTAAACTCCCTCTGGCTTACTCACCTGATTTGAATCACAACCAACTGATGACATCTTCTGTGGAGACAATAACGAAGACTCACCAAACGTGACACGTCTACTCGTCAGGAATTGCTTGAAGCAAAAACCTTTCTGCTTCCGATAAAGCCCTAGTTCACATACCACCAGTCCTGTAGATTGACCACACAAAGAGCCCCTCACACTCCAAAGAGCCCCTCACACTGTGCTCAGACAGACCCCTATCACCTGAATGATCCAATCTCAAACGTCCTAAATTTGTGATCTCTGGTTCTGTCAACAACAAGGATGATGAAGATACTGCAACAGATCTAACAACTGCGGAACCGACAAGTTTATACAGCATACCTAACCTTCTGCCCTTCATAACTGTCAATGCACCCTTAACGACCTTCAAAACTCCACCTTCAGCTGTGTACCTGTACCCTTTAGACTCAAGAGTACCTAAAGAGATGAGATTCTTCTTCAAATCAGGAACATAACGAACATCACCTAAAACCCTGATAGTGCCATCAAACATCCTAAAATGAATTGTTCCTATACCCAAAACTTTGCATGGATTATCATTAACCATCAAAGCAACTCCACCTTGAATAGACTCGTACGTGGAAAACCAATCCCGATTGGGACAGACATGATAGGAGCAACCCGAATCCAAAATCCAACTATCTTTCAAATTGGACTGAGGTTCAGACACGGACAAAAAAAAAATCTTCATTCTCACCATCAATTACACTAGCTGCTATGGATCTCTGGTCAGACCTGTATCTGCTTCTAATTTTCTTTTAAGCTTGTAATAGTCTTTCTTAATGGACCCCTTCTTATGACAGTAGTTACAGGTTAGGTCCTGATACCTAGACTTAGACTTGCTTCCACTATGATCATACTTGGTTCTCCCCCTCACAAATAAACCACTACCTGAGTTATAAACAGAATCAGATAATTCCCTATCTACTTGTTCTTTACTCAGTAGGTTTCTCTTAACTTCTTCAACAGATATAGTTTGTCTACCACCATAAATCATGCTTTCGACAAAACCCTTATATGAAGCAAAGAGAGAACATAACAACAACATTGCCTGATCTTCATCCTTAGGAACTTCATCCAATTCTTTCAAATCATGAATAATTGAATTAAATTCACTGACGTGGTTTTTAAGTGACGTACCTTCTGACATACGAAACGTGAATAATCGGCGCTTAACTGTGAGTTTGTTGGAGACAGACTTGAAACAGAACATATCCTGCAATTTCTCCCACAACTCCTTAGCGGTCTTCACTTCCAGAACTTCTGTCAAAACGTCATCGATAAGACACATCTGAATTGCTGTGAGCGCCTTCTCATCTAACTCCTCCTATTGTGCTTCTGTAAGATTCTCTGATTTCTTCTCTTTCCTATCTAAAGCTTTCTTCAAGTCATTCTGAGTCAAGAGACCCTTAACGCGAACCTGTCATAAGCTGAAGCTCCCTTGACCACCACACTTCTCAACTTCGGATCTAATTACGGATGCCATATTATCAAATCGAAATAAACAGGGCTCTGATACCAGTTTGTAAGGATTAAAACTTGATGCGGAAGCGTGAAACCCTAATAACTTAATTCGATTCAAATAATATGACTCACACAAAACGAAAAGTAAACAAATATGGAGAAAGAAAGAACAAAACAAGAACACACAATATTTACGTGGAAACCCCTCTACAATCGAGAGGGGAGAAAACCACAGGCGGAGATGGAGATTCTTTATTAACCGAACGGAAGAATTACAACGATACTTCCCAGAACGAGATATATGGAAGAATTACAATCACTCCCTCTGAACTCTCGTAGCACTCAAAATCTTGGAGGAATTACGAAATCACCCCTTTTCTCTCAATGGCGGCGCCTCACCTTTGATTGGATACTTTTTGACGTAAACCCTACGTCCTTTATATAGACGCAGGTCGGGAGGGGCCCAAAAATTTGAGACACATCCTAACACATGCAAGTGTTTAGGAGGGGATGTACATTAACATACAACAATGCTTTGACGTCCCTTATGGACATAGCCGAGTGGTTATGATCGCCGGGTGCCAACGAGGTGACCCGGGATCGAATCTCACAAAGCTCAAAATGTGGTGTCCTCTTTGAGGACTTTAAGGGGTTTATCCCCTCCCCTCTCCCCCAAGGCTTTACCATCATAAAAAAAAAATAAAAAAAAAAAACCAATGCTTTGACAATTTTGAGAAAATTGCTAACAACGAACCGGATTATCCCGCAAACCCCAATCCATACAGCGATCCACACCACAAAAACCAGTTAAGTCAGGAATTCTCTAAGGAGAGGTTCAAGAGAGGAATCAAATTTCTGACCTTTTGACATAAAGCAATACTTTATCCCTTCACTTGCCTTCTGCTATTGAGACAAGGTCTTGGTAGGTGAGAAAAATAATTGCAAACAAAAATAATATATTCCTTAATCAAATGAGAATGAAATATTATTGTAAATATCCAACCGTATAAAACACGAGAAATCACTAGTGATCTTTTATTTTTATCGTTACAAAGAGAGATGTTCCAAATTGAGATAACTGCAAGAAAAATGAAGTTTCAATGATTAGATCACATGGTAATGCAGTTATTATGTAGTCCACATGCAAGCTATTGTGATGTGGGAAATGAATCAATAGTTTGTAATACGGGACGGAAATGTAAAACTCGATATTAAAATATTAAGATTGAAAAAACTCGTGCTTTACATAAATTGAGAGTAAATGTTATGATTTTTGTAATAAGAATTTCTGGAACGGGTCACAATATCAGCTAAGGAGGTATTTGTAAAAAAACTAGCAAAATTTTGAAACTGTAAAATTACAAAAATGTCATTATGCTATCCACAGAACATCAGAATCGGCAAAGAACACACACTTTAATTTGCATGTTTGACAATTTAAAGGAAAGTTTAGGAATTACATTGGTTTTCTATTTATCAAAAAAAAAAAACATTGGTTTTCTTTCTCAAGCAAGTCTCGGTCTAATGTATCATATGTAAGAACTACTGGAAGTAGAGATGGCAATTTAACTCGATTCGTGCTAAGATTTGACCCAACCCGTACTGAAAAGAAAATATGAACAACTTAGCTCAATGGAATCAGATATAGGTTGCCCTCTTCTTGACTAAAGTCTGATTCATATTCGACTTGGGGTCTCATTTTGTACTCAACTGATACAATTTTTGCATTCAACTTTCATTTACCACTACTTAAGTTATTATAGTCTAGTTCCTTAAAATAAAGTGGTTGGATAACCTAAAAATAGGAAATTACAAGAATTATCCTCCGGTTTCTCCAACTTTATCACGGTTCGCTGTCTTCCCCTAAACCAAGACCGTCTCTTCCAGTGCTGATATAGCCATGTATAGGAGGTGTAAATGAGTTGAGTAGGCTCACGAGCCCTCGCTAGTAGGCTTGTCATAAGGCTCGAAAAGCTCGGCTCACTCTAAGCTCGAGCCGAACCAAGCTCGAGCCTATTGAAGCTCAAGATCGTAGATTCGCGAGCCTAAACGAGCCTAAGCGAGCTTTTTTTAATATAATATATTTACTTAAATATTGCCCAATGAATCCATATTGGAGCCTAAATGAGCCAAGCCCGAGCTTAAACGAGCCCAAAAGAGCCTATATTGAGCTTAAATGAGCCGAACTATTGCAAGCCCAATTTGAAGCTAACTAAACTTAGATCGAGCAGAGTCGAGTCAAGCCAAGCCCGAGCTTTTGACAAGCTGAACTCGAGCCTGGCCGGCTCCGGCTCGGCTCGGCTCAAATACACCCTTAGCCATGTAGTGCATGTTTGTTCTTTTCCTATTTTCTTGAGCATCTGTTTTGTGCTTCTTTTTTCTGAGTTTATTTGGGTTCTCTTAAGCCCCACTTGTTCGAGTCGCCTGTTTTGTATTGCGAATTTGTCGCTAATTATCGGAAAAAAAAAAAACAAGAATTATTCTTCTTTTTCTCCTTTAAAAAAAAAACCAAACTGATGCCGCAATGTATAAATAATGAGGAAATGGAATCATATTCGATGGACATATAGCTAAGCCGTCACTTGGCTACTGGGAAATGGAAAATTATTCTTGTTTAAAATCAATAAAGATCTATTTATGTTCGATCTGTGAGATCGATGAGTAAGTAAGTTGGTTTGATAAGTTTAAAGAGTTGAGTTCAGATAAAAGATATTAGACTCATCAAAATATGTGGATAGTTTGTAAAAGGCATGTTAAGAACTCGTTAATGACTCATTATTACAATGTCTGACACTTAAGCTCGACTCGTTAAAGATTGGATCATTCAGCAAGAATTGATCATCAGTCTGACTCATCTTCAGCAATTTCATGGTTAGAAATTCCAAAATCTAGTCCATTGAACTGGATTTTCTTGATTGACAAAGTTCAGACTCTTGTCTATTGTTTCAATAGTGTTCAGTTTTTTCATTCCTCGAGATATATTAATTATCTTGCAGAACATTTTGCAAAATAGGGTAATGCTCTCATTGCCTGGCTTTGACACTGATTCATAACCTCTTTGGTTTCCCCCTAAGTTGGTCAAAACGCTGCAATTTTGCCTTTATTTTTCCGATCTACTTTTTTGAAACACATATTTTTTTAACATATATTTTTTAAACGTATCTTCATCATATTTCAAGATATGTAGCTAGTTATTTTCAACATAGTTTTTCAATATATTGTTACTATATATCTTGATATAATTAAAATAGTAAAAATAACATGAACTATTAAAATAACCTTAAAATATAAAAATGTGTTTGAAAAAAATGGCATTTTGATTGGATGGGAAGTTCCTTATCTTACTGTAAAGCTCCGCTTTAATGATGTGTCAAAAATAGGGCTACAGAAATAGGACAACATTGAAAGTGCTCCAATAACCATATATTACTGTGAAATATAAAACATTTAATAATAGTTCTCTAAACCTTGGGCTTTACCATGGCCCAATGATTAAATGAAAGCAGCTAAAATGGCCACTTCAAAGTAGGCCCATTACTGGGCCCAACCTTGCCGACAACTCGAAATTGAGCTACGCTGAATATTAATCATTGGGCTATTAAAATTGTTTCAGGGTCGGATATGATCCCAAGCAACCCAAGTAACGGGAGGCCCAAATTTTAGTGCTATGATTTTTAACGTATCAGTTCTTTAAATTACTAATTTTTTATAATTTGTTATATATAAAGGGCTCTTTTTAAATTTTCGCTTGAGGTCTCAAGAATATCGAACCAACCCTACTCACAATGGGAGTATTTTTGTCTAAATATTTTTTCTTTCAAGGCCACACGCTTTCAAATCTTTGAAAAAGTGCTTTCTTGAAATCGAATAATTTCAAATCTAATTTTTTTTCCACTTGAGTCAACTCCTTAACTTGAAAGTTTCTCGTAAAAATAAAACGCTGGTCAAAAGACGACAAAAACAATTAATGATTAAAATAATTCATATACAAAAGTCATAAATAATACATAACAAAATATAATTGCACTATAAAACTAATATTAAATATTTATCCTATTTATTTTATTTTTTATTTTTTTTGCTAAGTTTATAGTCGTTGAAGAGAGTGTTTGAGATGTTTGAGCAGGTCCTCAGCCGTCATGCACAATTCATTCTCCATCTGCGTTTTCCATGTATAAATCAACATTTTAGTACTTCTCATATATTATAAATATAACTTTGCTATATAATATGATTAGAAAATAATAAATACATTATTTTTTCCTTAAACATGTTTGTCTTTCTAGCTAAAAAAATATGATTTTATTCCATAAATTTATACGACATTCAGGCTTGTCATACTGAGGTGAAAGTAATGCATATCACGTGAGATTATCAAGGAAAATATTGTCCTTCCGATGAAGGAAAATTTTCTATAAATTTGTATGTAGTTTTACGCTTGGCTATGTTGAAGTTAAAGTAACATATGTATCGCGAGATTATCGTGGAAAATATTTTCCCTCCCTTGAAAGAAAATATTTTCCATTTCCTTTATTGCTCCGCAATGGAGGAATACCTTTTTTCCATATTTATGGTTATTTATATGAAATTATATGCAAAGATTTTTAGAATTGAGATGGAAAATATTTTCCGTTAGAAATAAACTGAGCGTCAAGGATACATTTGACCTTTATAATTAGTCTTGATAAATTCAATAATGAATGAAATAGTGTATTATTTATCTCAAAAATAAAGTAATTAAGAAAGTAAATATAGATAATGAAAGTCGTTTTATCAATTGCATTAAGTACAATAATTTAAACTTTAGCTTGGTTTAGAAATTGACGTATTTCTCTTTCTGTTGTTTTGTTTCTTTCTCACTTTGGTGAGTCCTTTTCAGTCCCGTTCCTATAGGTGCGTCGACTTTTATATTACAGTTATCTTGTTACTTATAAGGAAAAAAAAAAGTTTGGTTTGGAATCGATACCTGAGCGATAATCGTGATGCAAACAGCATAGTTAGCAAAAGGCATTGTACTAGTATTGATGGTAGTCAAAAGAAGCTTGTTTATTTCATTCATTACTTTGATTAGTGTCCCTTGCTTCTTCTCACAATACACCCTAATTAGCACATTTCTTCTTGAAACTTTCACTTCGATCTCGGGTAATAAGTAGCGAGTTTCACTTTCAAAGCTCTCATCCGATGAGTAATTGCCATTCTCATCCGATATGATCAGAGATTTCTTCGTTACAAATCCAATTGATTCTGTTGTTCTGTTTTTGGTCTGCTCTTCTAATGTGTTAATCCGTTGTTGAAGTTGCTTCATGTACTCTATAGCATCTCCTAGGATGGATGCCTTATCCATCTACGCGCAAAAACAACGCTCACTTAACAGTTTAGGCTTTTAAGATGGATATGCTCAAACTCAATTAATGAAAAGTGTAATTTTACATGTGATGATGAGTTAAAGGGTGAATTTTTTTTTCTTTCGAGATGTTACATGTTAACAAATTCATGAGCAATCAATAAATATACAGACTCTAATTAGGGTTTTTTAGGAATTTCAACATATAACATGGGCTTTGTTTTCATCCTAACTTTTAGAAGAGTCGATTTATTAACAATTACCTTTTTGAGTCCTGGTACTAGGGTAGAGAGTGCGATAAGCCTTTTGCTGAGCTTCCGACGACGCCTCCTCTCCGCCAGGACATGCTCTTTAGCTTGAACTCCGGTTCGAGCCACCGACCCACCCATCCTTTTCCCTGGGCTAACCCCGCCTTGTACCTGTTCATGCCCTCCATAACTGTGATAATCAACCGAATCACGATCAACAGGACCAAACGATATGATCTTTGAGGAGGAAGGAGGAGCCGAGGCTGCAACGGTCGTCCAACTAGTCCTTGGTGGTGGAGGGGACGCGCTGGCAGTCGTGGTGGCATTCACCTTGAGGTGGGCTGTGGGTTGACTAGTGACATGTTGTTGTGTACTAAGATTGAAGTATTGGTGAATTAGTGCTGGCTCCTCCATTCCCTGCACATCCAGAGTAACGAATCAACCGTCTCGAAAGATTAGATTATTGAACAAATGTTTAATTATATTCTACGTCTTTTTTATTTTTGCTTTTTGCATTTTAGGGTTTCGAGTTCTCGGATATAACCTCCATTTAAGGTAAGGTTGCTTACATTTCACCCCCAATTCTTGCCTTAGCGGAAGTCTTTCAAACACTGAATTTGTTATTGTTGTATAATGCATACATGAATTAAAAATAAGAGACGATGCATATATAAATATAAAATATAATTACCAGCTCAGATAACCATGAAGTAATTGAAGGCAACTCCATTGATGTATATATAATGTCGCTGGACTTGATATATATTCCTCGCTCTTGTGGGCTTCCTCCGGCTCCGCTTTGGTGGTGCGTTAGTTTTGTACTGAGATTTATCTCTCTAATTATCAAAAAAAGAACACCAAAGAGTGCACCATCAATTCATCAGTATTATTTTCTGCCTACAATTTGTGATTTTTGAGAAATTCAAAACCTTATTACAATTGAAACAACTTCTTGTCTTTGTTTTCTTATCTCAAGACATAGATGAAATGAAAACAAGATAGAGCTAGTTCAACTGCTTTATTATTTATTTCTCAAAAACCAAATGCAAACTGAAAACGGGAAATAGTATACGTCGGTATACCACTTGACAGAGTTCAGGAGCTTTTACCTGGTCAATTTGATTCGATGAAGAAGATGACGACGACGATGATGACGATGAAATTTTTTTTCTTTTCTTTTCTGTTTTTTTTCTTTTTTTTAAATTTTTGTGGTTACAACAAATGGTAGAAGATGGAGAGAATATTAATTTGGGGAGTGTTTATAAAGAAGTACAAAGTAAGCTTAAACAGGAAGGTACCCTCCCAAGTTCCTTTCAGTGTAGGTAGGTAGCCCTAACTTGTAAGGGTTAGTGTGAATATATCAATAAAGTTTTCATCTTTTCTCTTGCACTTTTTTGAATGTATTTTTGTTTTTGAGTACATAAATGATACAAAATCAATGAAGGAGTACTCTTAGAACTTTCATCTATTACACTACTGAAACAACGACAACAATCGAGTGCCTCAAAGCGGTTCCCGCTAAAGCAATATCTCGGGAGTGTAAGATGTACACAGTCTTACCCCTGTATTGTATTGCTCCTTAAAGAGGTTGTTTCCAAAGGGCCTTCAATCTTAAAAGAAATGAAGGAATAATATTTGTAAAATTCATGTCAAATAAAATAGTAACAGACATGTAAACAATAATAAGTAGCAAGACTAACATACATGCAAACCTAGTGGCATAAAGAACTAGCATCGGTGTGCTCCTCTCTCTTAACAATGTTGATCACACATGTTTTTGGCTGTCACTTAGCTCTATTTAAGGTCGTCTCTTTAATAAAGTTTAAGTGGGTTAAGGTCGTGTCTAATTATCTTCATCCAACTTTTCTTTGGTATGTGGTCGTTCACATTTTCCAATTAGGGATTATCGATCTCTTCCAGTATGTATTACACGTTTATTGTGTGTGTGTATATATATATATATATCTGAATGAACTTCTCATCTTTTAAATTCTTTTCTATCTAATCGGAAATATATCTCTTGTCTTTTTCGAGAAGAAGTTATTTTTTTCCTCTCATAGGAAAAGATTGTTTCAATGAGCTGTCGCCACTAACTAGTCGTGCAAGAAATGTACAAGGAAAGGAATTGAGCCAAGTTCAAATCTAAATGAGCTGCAGTAAATCAAACTCAAATGACCCTCAGCACAGCAAACTTAACTTAAGCTCAAGGAATTATACATATGTTCAAGGTCAATTAAACTAGCCTGAACTTGAGCTCCCAAATTATAAACTCGACTTGCTTATAACTGAGTCAAATGTTGAGGTCTGGGCCTGAAGTTTGACAAACTCGAACTCAACTCAGCAAATTAACTCATGCTAGAATCTCAAAATAAATGTGTACATGAAATATATAATAAAGTAGCAATGACACTATGAAAATATCACTGGATCTTGGATCTAGCCTACAACGTTGAAATATGTAAAGTCTACATATAAATTCATGCTTTTAGGGTAAGTAACTAGCCCATTTTTTACGTAGCAAAAGCTCATAGTACCAAAGTCGACATCTCACAGAAGCAGGACCCGAAGGGCACTAAAAAGTTTCAATAAACGAGCACATTGAACTTATATATTGATCTTTTCTTTTTCGCGACACTTTTTTTTTTTTTTTTGGTGACGCCCAGGCAGATGTGTGCCCTCAGCCTAATCGCTTAAGGCGCAACTTGTGATTAAAGACTCGATGGCTCAAAGACTCCTTCTCGCAACGTTAATATGAGATTCTTACCAAACTTATATGTCAAGTTTTCAATACATAATAGATGAATTATGTGGACAGCAAATTGCTGCTCAACCCATTTCTCATTGTGGCGAGGCATGTAATTAAGTCAACAGAGCATTCAACTGCTACTTAGAAAATTTTAAGCCTTCTGGAAGCTTGACTGTACCTACATATCGTAAGTCAACTCCCATGCAATTCGCCCGTATACTAGTGGCCAAAATTACTTGTAAATTTAACAAATATGTCAGTTTATCGTGTCATATTATCGCATCGTGTTTCCTCAATATAAATAGTAATGATAATACGCATTTTTTACCACAAGAATAAACGTGTTGAGGACAATGTCGTTTTATTAAATGAAACATACTAGGGACGTTGTTGAAGGTCAGATCAGATCGAAGTGACTAATTATCTAAAATGCTACAGAAAGACTGACCATTAGATCAAGACAATTACCCGAAACACTAAAAGAAATGTGGGTCTTAAGGACGGTCATAGAGGAGTTGAGAGACATGGTTTAAGTATATTTGATCGGGGAATTAAATTATCATCATTCGTTTTCGAAATATGATTAATTCATTTTGCAAAAGAGGCCGTAACATATGAATTTTGACTTTATTTTTATGATTAAAAGATGGTGAACAGAGGATGATTTATTTAGAAAATACACAACATATGATAAATAGAAAACACATGAAAAGGAGAGAACCAAACAAATAACCGCAATATAATCAAAGCCAACCACTGAGACAATGAATTTTCAAAACACTTTACTTTAAGAAATGATCCGCATTTTTTACGAAATCGATTTCTCTCAAATAATGCTCTTTTCGATAATTCTCTTGGATAATGGTTTTTTTTTAATAATTAGTGAGAATAACTCACGAAGCAAAAACTGGTATCTTACAAAGAGATCCAAAAGCACACTGTGGAAAAAGAAAATTACAAGAAACACCATAAGTATGAAATTAGCGAGAAAAACTCACGATATAAAGATTGGGATCCCTCCGATAATGCTTAAAGTGGACATACTAAAATATTTCTGAATACCATCATTCATGTAAGTATGAAATTATCCAAATTTTATTTTTTATTTTTCAAAAAAGAATAATTATTAGTATTTTTTTTTCCCTGAGAACAACTACAAATGATAATTATGTTTGCATTTTTTAGAATTCAAACAAACATGACATTAGATCAAAAAAAAACAAACATGACATTTTCTATTTCTTGTTAACATAACAAAACTGTTATTGTCAGAGCAGTATCGTAGTTTTCAACTTAGGCTCCGTTTGTTTCATGGGAAAACCACATTCTAGGAAGTGGTTTTCTCCTTTTCCTTTGTTTGGTGCGTCATTAGCTTACGGAAAACATTTTCTCTCAAATGAGGGAAAATAACTTCCCTTTCAAAACAGGGAAAGTCGTGATTCTAAGTGGCTCCAAAACCTTCGCGATTATTATCATACAAATCGAGATCGAATCAAAATCAACCAGACTGCACTGTAGACATTTAACATCACAACATCGGACAAGAATTAGACTGAATAATTAAAAGCAGCTTGACTATTACTTTGTTATTGTTGCAACAGACCAACTTTGATCAAGTTGAATTATTATATAATATTATAGAAGGAAATTATCTAGGCAATAGTTTAGCATTTATTACATAGGTACTCCGATATTTCAGTAATATATAATGATGTACCCTGAAGTTTAAAATTTTTTCATAAATCAGGTATCTCTTGCCAAAATTTAGTATATTTTAAATGAAAATAGCAATCTATATGTATCATATATTATAATGTAATAAATTTTTTTGTCCAAAAATGCTAACATGGCACATTTTTTGATTATATATAAGTAATTTTTGTTAGAATGTGAACAACTTTTTGATAATATAATATTTGTACCATCAGTTTTTTTACAAAAATTAGCCGAATTTTAATAAAAATTTATCATATTTTAACACAGTATATACACAAGTGATAAAATTTCTTATCTCATGACATCTCATTGTATATATTAAAATGACAGAGTATTTAGATGATAAATGCTTAAATTTTAGAATGCCTAAGAAATAATTTTTTTAATTTATACAACTTTGATAGTTAGCTTTTTATTTTTTTACTTCATATATGTTGTATTATTACTTAGGTTGTTCTATAAAAATATATAAAATAATTGGTAAAAAATATTTTTTTAAAATATACAAGAAAACATCATAATGGGGAATTGAGTTTTCCTTTGAAACAAACAACGGAAAATCCCACTTGGAATTTATATTTCCTTAGAAAATCTTTTTATTAGAAAAATCAATTCCTAGATTCTCCTTTTTTATCAAAACAAATGGAGCCTTAATCTTATAATTCTTATTATTTATAAGTCATATTATTACTATGTAATAATAATATATATATAGAGAGAGAGAGAGAGAGAGAGAGAGAGAGACGAAAAAGGATAAGAAGAAAGGGAAAGGGAACAGTGTGATTCATGTGCTGTAAAACCTAGCTTGAGCTGCCAGCAACGCGGAATCTTTGATTATTCACATCTATTGTGTATATATATAATAAAATAGGTACTAATTTTATAGAAAATAATTAAATTGTCTTTTTACTATATTATTGAATATTTTATTTTTATCAATGGAAATCTTATTCAAATGAATTGGGAAACTTGAGAAGATGCTTTATGTTTGTCTTCCTTATCTTCGTTAAAGTTACATAACAAAGGAAATTTTATCCAAAATTAATTGACAATAGGTGGAGTAACTCCTTAAGTGTATAAGTGGTATTGCATAAACCCTCCCACTAATATGGGATTCATCTATTTTGCCTAAATATTTTTTTTGACTTTATCAGTTAAGTTTACGAATATTAATATATATTAAATTTCACTAGACCTTAGGTGTGATCCACAAAATTAGTATATATGAGATTCTATTATAAAACCAATTGTCATTAAGTGAAGTAATCCACTAACTTGTATATTGATCTCGTTTGTCTTATAATTTTAATATGAGATTCAACTAGAGTCTAGACTGACATATAGAGCCTTTAACAATATATAAAATTGTCCTTTATATAGTTAAAAGGTTTATTTAATTTAAAATATTATTTCATTATACTAAGAAGATATATTATCTTCATCATCTAATAATTGACATAATATTATTATTCTTTTAAACAAAAAAAAAAAGGTTGAGCCTTTAGCAATCTCAGATATTCGTGATTTTGATAGTGTTCCTTTTATATATATATATATATATATATATATATATATACACACACAACAACAACAACAGTCCCAGTGCCTTGCGGCTCTAGCAGAACGCAGGGTCGGGGGGGGGGGGGGGGTGGTGTACGCAGCCTTACCCCTTCCGGCAAGAAAGGAGACTGTTTCCGAGGACCCCAACCTGAAGTAGTAGTTGAGTGCCTGCAAAAACCAACAATTAATAGCCATGCATAAATATATAAATAAAGAGTAGAAGAAGGAGGAGAAGGAGAAAAAGAAGAAGAATAATGAGCAGGAGAAGGATAATAAGAAGAAGAATGGGGGTGGTCAGAGACTAAGCTAGCCTAAGTCCTACCCTAGAGGTTAAGCATGCCTAAGGGTCTTAGACTCTACTCTTACCCTCCTATTCTACTCTTGCCATCTCCGCTACCCTAATACCCTAATACTAGCTTTCCAACGTATCCTGTCCGAGACCATCTCTTCTCTTAGGTTCAGGTGGGTTAGGTATTGACGAATTGTCTCCAGCCAACTCTTCTTCGGTCTGCCGCTCCCTCTTCTGCGTATCGCTGTGTTGAGCTGTTCACACCTCCTGACTGGGGCTGAAGACAGTCTTCCGCTGACATGTCCGAACCATCTTAGGCGGTGCTCCCTCAATTTATCCTCGATCGAGGCTACCCCCAGCTTACCTCGTATCACATCATTCCTAATCCTATCCTTTCTTATGTGGCCACACATCTATCGTAGCATCCTCATCTCAGCCACCTTCATCCTCTGTGTTTGATTTTGTTTCATTGGTCGACATTCTGCCCCATAAAGCATAGCCGGTCTTACTACCGTCTTATAGTATTTTCTCTTTAACTTTATCGGGAACTTTCTATCACAAAATACCCCGGATGCCATCCTCCACTTCTGCCAGCCTACTTTAATCATGTTGCTGACATCCTCATCAACTTCACCATTCTGGTGTATCATGGAACCCAGATATCTGAAGTTCTCCTTACTTGATATGGCTTCTGCTCTGATCTTAACCTCCTCGGTGCTGGTCATGGTGGAACTGTCGAATTTGAATTCCACGTATTCAGTCTTAGATCTGCTAATCCTTAGACCCCTCGATTCTAAGACGCCTCTCCATAGCTCCAGCTTCTCGTTTATGTCCGCACGGGATTCCCCTACCAGAACTATGTCGTCAGCAAAGAGCATGCACCAAGGTACCTTCTCTTGGATATGTCTAGTGAGCTCATCCATCACTAGAATGAACAGGAAGGGACTCAATGCAGAACCCTGGTGGACCCCTACTGTAATAGGGAAAGTGTCTGTCTCCCCTTCCCCTGTTTCCACATTAGTACGTGCCTCTTCATACATGTCCCTAATGACCCAAATATAAGGCATCGGGATGCCTCTTCTTCTCCACAGTACCTCTCATATATATATATATATATATATATATATATATATATATATATATATATATATATATATATATATATTTCTTAATATAAATGCTTAATTACATCCAACGTCACTAATTCCGATGCTGCACGTATCACCGCTCAAAAGTTTTCGTTAACAAAATTAATTGGCTCGAAAAGTGCACGCCCGGGTTTGACTTGACAATCTTTCGAGCCTAGTTTCCAGCTCGGGCTTGACTTGACAATCTTTGAATTTGGCTTGATAGTCTTCGGGTTTGACTTGATAGTCCTTGATTTGGGATTTTGGTTATCTGGATCCACTCGGGCTTGGTCAATTGTTGACTTTTATTGACTCACACTGAATCAAAATGTTGACTTTATTTAAAGCTCCTCTTTTCTTGAATTATCATTGAATTTATAAACATTATTAAATTTTTTATGTCCACAGTAATTTTTTCCAAAATGCCTTTAAAAAATGCAGTTTTTTTTTTCACAATTTGACCTTACAGGCCCTACAAGCCACTTCGCCTATCTTCATACAGATAAGGAAGCGAGCTCAGTTGTGGACCGAGCTCAAAGCTAGGCATTGTTCTTGCCTAGGTTCAAGGCCAGACATAACCCTAAGCCACCCAAGTAACCGCTTGGGGCACCGATTTTTTAGGGCCTCAAATTTTCGGGATTGTAGTTTTTAAAGGTGCAATTCTTAATATTAGTAAATTTTATAATCAAAATTATTATAATTTGTTATATATGAAGAGCCCCTTTTGAGATTTTCGCTTGAGGCCCCCCAAAAATGTAAGGACCAGTTCTGCCTAGGTTTGATCCTAGTGCGCATTACAACTTTGAACTCTTTGTTTTCGGTTTTTGTTTGCTTTTCATTTGGCCCTGTATACCACTTGGAGAACACTTTCCTCCTACTCATTAAATAGTTGCCTCGGTAATTAAATTTATAAGTTAGATATTTATTTGACATCATATTGCTTCAATAATAATAATTGGGATATCTTACGAAATCTGATTTGATATTTGAAAGCAACTTAACGCCTAGATTACCTATCTTTGTTACCCTAATTATTGAATAAATTATCATCCTTAAGTTACTTAATAATTAATAATAACATATTATTGGACGGAGATTTATATCTTAGACTATATGCATGTAATCAATGCATTGTGCAGGTGGGTCAAAGTTGCTGTCAATCCTTATAAAACGATTTCTGTCGAGCTTTTTTTGTCAAAAAATTATTGAGGAAAAAATACTTTTTTCGAGATTTGATAGAGTTTGATTGGAAAAAAATTATTTTTAAGTAAAAGTAAATATTATTTTATGCTTTAAAATATAAACAAAAAATAATATTTCTCTTTTAAAGTAAAAATAGAAGAAAAACTAAAAGTTTTAGCTCAAAAATACCTTGATAATACTTTTTACCAAGCTTTACTTTTGAAAAAACAGTTTCTTTCAATTTCCCCAAACATGCCCAACATATCGTTTTAGGATATTGTCTTTGTTTCGATACTATGATATAGTTCGGGTCTATCATTATTCCAGGTAAACAAATATAATTGCTTATTAAATAGTTAAGAAGGGCTGCTCTAACTTTTTGTTCTAGGTTCGTTAATTAATCTTCACCTCCTTGTTCCTAGTGTAATCTATTATTTGCCAATTGTTTTTGTCCGTTAATTTTGCCTCCTTTTTATTACTAGATTAAAAGTTATAATCGGGACAATAATATGAATTATAAAAAATGATATTATTCTCACATCTTACGAAATACTAAAATTAAAAAAAAAATGGAAAGCAAAATGTCAAATATTTTGACCTTTTGAAAATCAGCAAAAAGTAAACGGGATCGGATGTCATCGTTGGTCTAAAAATGGAAAACATAACATGAAACACATAAGATTCCTAAAACAATTATATTTTGTCTTCATATGCCTTTTTTACAAAAAAAAAAAAAGAAAAGAAAAGGAAAATCGTACGGTTTGGACCCCCACCCACGCCTTATTCTTTTTGAGACCCCCTTAACCATAAATAGACCTTTTTGGACAAAAATGCCCTCCCACCTCACCCCCCCCATCCGTCCTCTCTCTCTCTCTCCCCTTCTCTCTCCTCATTTAATGCAAGGCAAGCAAAAGGACACTTTTTTGACTTTTTTCACTCTTCCTTTTCTTCATTTTTTTTTTCTTTTGGAATTTTTTTGTCAAAAAAAAATTATTATTTTCAAATTTGCCCTTTCTTCTTCTTCCCTCCCAGACCTTGTTTAGGTGTGTTTCAAGTAATTAGTGGTGTCAGAAATAAAATCATACACTGTGTATGATGCATTATAATGATATAAAGTGAACTTATTCAGGTGTATTTCAAGTAATTAGTGGTAAATGACTTATCCTAAACAATATATGATAGGTTATAATGGCATAAAATTAACTTTTGCTTTTTTTTCAAGTAATTAGGGGTACAGTGGTCTGAAATCGAATTATACACTGGGTATGATGTATTTTAATGGTGTAAAATGAACTTATTCAGGTGTATTTTAAGCAATTAGTGGTAAATGACTTGTCATACACAATGTATGATAGGTTTTAATACCATAAAATCAACTTTTGCATTTTTTTTTATGTAATTACTGTTACAGTGGTCTGAAATCGAACCATACACTGAGTATGATGCGTTTTAATGGTGTAAAATAAACTTATTCAGGTGTATTTCAAGCAATTAGTAGTAAATAACTTATTATACACAATGTATGATAGGTTATAATGACATAAAATCAACTTTTGCTGTTTTTTTCAAGTAATTAGGGGTACAGTGGTCTGAAATCGAATCATACACTGAGTATGATGCGTTTTAATGGTGTAAAATAAACTTATTCAGGTGTATTTCAAGTAATTAGTGGTAAATGACTTGTCATACACAATGTATGATAGGTTTAAATGGCATAAAATTAACTTTTGCTAGTTTTTTCAAGTAATTACTGTTATAGTGGGCTGAAATCGAATCATACAATGGGTATGATGCGTTAAAATGGTTTAATATGAACCTTTTCAGGTATATTTCAAGTAATTAATGGTAAATGACTTATCATACACAAATTATTATAGGTTTTAATGGCATAAAATCAACTGTTGAAGGTTTTTTATGAAAGTACTGTTGCAGTGGTCTGAAATCGAATCATACACTAGGTATGATACATTTTAATGGTGTAAAATGAACTTATTCAGGTGTATTTCAAGCAATTAGTGGTAAATGACTTATCATACACAATGTGTGATAGGTTATAATGGCATAAAATCAACTTTTGCTGTTTTTTTCAAGTAACTAGGGGTACAGTGGTCTAAAATCGAATCATACACTGGGTATGATGCATTTTAATGGTGTAAAATGAACTTATTCAGGTGTATTTTAAGCAATAAGTGGTAAATGACTTGTCATACACAATATATGAAAGGTTTTAATGGTATAAAATCAACTTTTGCTGGTTTTTCAAGTAATTACTGTTACAGTGGGCTGAAATCGAATCATACACTGGGTATGATGCGTTTTAATGGTGTAAAATGAACCTTTTTAGGTATGTTTTAAGTAATTAGTGGTAAATGACTTATCATACACAAATTATTATAGATTTTAATGGCATAAAATCAACTTTTGCAGGTTTTTTCGAGTAATTACTATTACAGTGGTCTGAAATCGAATCATACACTGGGTATGATGCGTTTTAATGGTGCAAAATGAACTTATTCAGGTGTATTTCAAGCAATTAGTGGTAAATGACTTATCATACACAATGTATGATAGGTTTTAAGGGCATAAAATCAACTTTTGCTGGTTTTTTCAAGTAATTACTGTTACAGTGGGCTGAAATCGAATCATACAATAGGTATGATGCGTTAAAATGGTTTAAAATGAACTTTTTTAGGTATGTTTCAAGTCATTAGTGGTAAATGACTTATCATACACAAATTATTATAGGTTTTAATGGCATAAAATAAATTTTTGCAGTTTTTTTTATGTAATTACTGTTGCAGTGGTCTGAAATCGAATCATACACTGTGTATGACGCCTTTTAATGGTGTAAAATGAACTTATTCAGGTATATTTCAAGCAATTAGTGGTAAATGACCTATCATGCACAATGTATGATAGGTTATAATGGCATAAAATCAACTTTTGCTGGTTTTTTTAATTAATTACTGTTACAGTGGTCTAAAATCAAATCATACACTGGGTATGATGCGTTATAATGGTGTAAAGTGACCTTATTCAGGTATACGTCAAGTAATTAGTGGTAAATAACTTGTCATACACAATGTATGATAGGTTTTAATGGCATAAAATCAACTTTTGCAGATTTTTTCATGTATTTAGTGGTACAGTGGTCTGAAATTAGATCCTACACTGTGTATGATCCCTTAAAATGGTGTATAATGAACTTGTTCAGGTATATTTCAAGTAATTAGTGGTAAATAACTTGTCATACACATTGTATGATAGGTTTTAATGGCATAAAATCAACTTTTGCAGGTTTTTTCAAGTAATTACGGTTACAGTAGTCTGAAATAGAATCATACACTGGGTATGATGCGTTATAATGGTGTAAAATGACCTTATTCAAGTGTATTTCTATCAATTAGTGGTAAATGACGTATCGTACATAATGTATGATAGGTTTTAATGGCATAAAATCAACTTTTACAGGTTTTTTCATGTAATTACTGTTACAGTGGTCTAAAATCAGCTTATATACGTGTATTTCAAGTTTTATTGGTGTATGATGCACTTCATACACGGTGTATGATGGGTTATATTTGTGTAAAATTAACGTATATTTATGTATTTTTGGGATGTGTATTTAGAAAAAAAATATACAATTTCAATAAAATAATCCGTACGATTTTTCTTCAAAAAGGCCCTCCCATTCAACCCCCCAACCCGTCCCCTTTCTCTCTCCTCATTTAATGCGCAGCCGATTACTGTACTTTAGCCCCTCCCCACTCCATTTTCTCTCTCTTCATTTAATACAAAAGCACATATTTTTACTTTATGTCATGTAACTTGCTTCTCACTCTATCCCTCCCTTCTTCTCATTTCCCGCCCATTTACTCACCTCTTATTCATAGTATTTGTTATTTTTCTCTTAATTTGAATTCCCCAAGTCCATTTTTCTCTCATTTTTCTCTTAATCTACTACATTAGGCCCTCGGAAGAAGAAGAAGAAGAAGAAGAAGAAGTCGTTTTAAGATCGTGTTTGAAGCTTCGTGGCATTGCTGTAGGTTCAACGTTGAGTCGTTACACACATTTTACGGTTTTCAGATCAGATATTGAAAGTAACATGACCATTTGCTGACATTGTCGTTAATGTATCCTTGTCCTATGAGGTCGGTGTGTTAAAAGTCGTTTATGGTTTATGATTGGTTTAAATGATGTATTATAACTTTCTTTTGGTGTGTTTGAACTCATTAGTGGTGTACGATTAGTCATACATCGTGTATGATAGGTTTTAATGGTGTGAAATCAACTTGTTTAGGTGTGCTTCATGTAAATAATGCGGTATGATCTATCATACACCGTGTATGATAGATTTGAATGGTGTGAAATCAACTTGTATTTGTGTATGTTAAGTAATTAATGGTGTATAATCAGTCATACACTGTGTTGGATTGGGTTTAATGGTGTATAACCAACTTGTGTTTGTGTGTGTTAAGTAATTAGTGGTTTATAATTAATCATACATTGTGTATGATTGGTTTTAATGGTGTATAACCAACTTGTGTATGTGTATGTTAAGTAATTAATGGTGTATAGTCAATCATACACTGTGTAGGATTGGGTTTAATGGTGTATAACCAACTTGTGCAGACGTTTTTTAAGTAATTAGTGGTTTATGAGCAACCATACACTGTGTATGATTGGGTTTAATGGCGTATAACCAACCTGTGTATGTGTATGTTAAGTAATTAATGGTGTATAATCAGTCATACACTGTGTAGGATTGGGTTTAATAGTGTATAACCCATTTGTGCAGACGTTTTTTAAGTAATTAGTGGTTTATGAGCAACCATATACTGTGTATGGTTGGGTTTAATGGTGTATAACCAACCTGTGTATGTATATGTTAAGTAATTAATGGTGTATAATCAGTCATACACTGTGTAGGATTGGCTTTATGGTGTATAGCCAAGTTCTGTTTGTGTATGTTAAGTAATTAATGGTGTATAATCCATCACACACTGTGTGTGATTGGTTTTAACTGTGTATATAATGGGGCATATTAAACCACACACTATGTATGAGAGCTTCAAAGGGTGTATGATGAACTTATTTTGGTGTCTTTCAAGTACAGAATGGTGTATGGTTTACCATACACTGTGTATGATAGCTTTGATTGGTCTAGGATGAACCTGCTTTGGTGTCTTTCGTGTATAGAATGTGGTATCCTTAACCACAGACCGTGTATGATTGCTTTAAAAGGTGTGTGATGAACTTGTTTATGACTGTAACGCAAATCATACACCATTTATTCTTTCTTAAAGTGGTGTTATTTGTGTATTATGGTTTTAAACCAATCATACACCGTTTTTTAGTGGTTTCAATGCTGTACTTTCATTCCACCTTAGTGTGTTTCATGTCAATTTTGCTTTGATATCATGTTTTTTTCTTGTCCACAGTAATGGGTGATGTTGCTATTGCATGCGTTCTGTACGGTGGCCACTTTAAGGAGAGGGCAAAGTACGCTGGTGAAAAATTGGCTTATATTTTTGTGGATGAGAAAACTGACTTCGCTGGTTTGCAAAGGACTGTGGCGGAGGTGATTGGTGCTCAGTTGAATGCAGGTTCAAAGACGCATTTTCAATCTTTCACCGCCATTCCGGCCGTGCCCTTGTACGATGTCGTTGACGATAGGTCCGTTATGTTTTGGAAGGCACTAGCCAAAGAAGATAGGGCGAAGCATCCTTTGATCGTAACTGTAGAGTCATCCGGTGACAGGAATCCTAGCTTCGATTGGCAACGAACTCCCTTTCAAACAATTCCCGATGGTGACGAGAATAGTGGCCGTTCGCACCCTGAGGTTCCCGAGACTTCTGGTGGATGTATGGATGCGGGGATGGAAGAAGCAGCCCGTGTAGATGCATCTGATGTAGATTTGAACATGCCCACTGTGACGGTTGAGGCAATAGCAATAGGTGGAGATTGGAAAATTTTCAATCAAAGTGCATGGGATAATTTGGACAATATCAACTTATCCCAGGTGCAACCGACTGTACCTGATGCATCATCTCCAGAGGGGCACACTTACGAGCATCGTAATATTTCCCGTGAAGACCCTCTAATTTTCAAACCTGAATTGGAACAGAATGCGGAACCCAGCGGTCAACCGAATGTCCACCCTGACATCCAAGCTGCTGGTGATCCTCGTTCTGATAATGAGGCTGGCTCCGGTGATGAGAGGAGCCAGATTGACGGGGTATATGCGCAAGGCCGGATGGTTGAGGATATTGAAGTCAATCAAATATTTATGACAAAGAGGGACTTGTTGACTAACCTGGCAGTGATTGCGCTTAGGGAAAAATTTGAATTCAGGAGCTACAAGTCGAACAAATCCTTAACGGTTGTCCGCTGCGCACAAGAGGGCTGCACATGGAGGGTTCGGGCTACGTGTGTAGCAGATGGTGGCTGCTGGATGGTTACAAAAGTAGAAAAGAACCACAACCACCCTAGCGATCTCACCACTGTTAGACACAGGCAGACAACCAGTTGGGTCGTCGGGGAGTGTGTCCGCAAGAAACTTGTGAACCCCGGGAGAGTGTTCAAGCCACGGGATGTCATAGATGACATCCGCAGTTGCTACGGTGTCGATATCAGCTACAGTGTTGCTTGGAGGGCGAGAGAGTTTGCATACGACAATGTTAGATTGGGTACGGCCGAAGAATCGTATGCATTCTTGCCTGCCTATCTGCAAGTCCTCAAACAGACTGACCCCGGTACCACATTTTATTTACAGACAGATGATGAAAGTAGGTTTCAGTACTTCTTTATTGCGTTTGGTGCTTCACTTAATGGGTACCGGTTTTGCCGGCCGGTTGTGAGCATTGACGCAACACATCTGAAGGGAAAGTACTGAGGTATTCTGTTCATGGCCGTTTGCCACGATGCCAACCAGCAAATTTTTCCGATTGCTATCGGCATCGGTGATTCAGAGAATGATGCATCATGGCATTGGTTCCTCAGTAGGTTGAAGGAAGTAACTGGGGAGCCTGCTGGCCATGTCATTGTATCCGATAGACATCGAAGTATCCAACGCGCGGTGGAAGAACTTTTCCCCGTCACATTTCACGGGCTCTGCATGTACCACTTGCTGAACAACTTGAAGGCTAAATTCAAGAGCAACAGGAAGCATTTGGATCATTACTACTACAAAGCAGCCAAAGCATACAACATTCAAGAATTCCATAGTTTGTTTTTCAGTTTATGTTGTGCCGTACCCGGGGCTAAAGATTACTTGGAAGATGTGGGACTGGACAAGTAGACTCGTTCCCACTCCCCTTGTCGTCGGTACAACATAATGACGACAAATATTTCGGAATCCATGAATGCTGTATTGGTCAAGGTACGTGGTTATTCAATTACAGCCCTTGTTGATGAGTGTAGGCTACTGTTGCAGAGGTGGTTTTACGAAAGAAGAGCCAAGGCTGAAGCTTGCATCAGTACAATGTCCCCCGACGTCGAAAAAAAATTACAAGACAGATTCAAGTTAGCAAGAACGATGACGGTAAGCTCCGTACATATTGTCATGTTTAATCCCTACTACAAAGCATGTTTATAGCGTGTTGGTGCTCTTCGAGTGTGAAATCCGCTAATTTTGGTGCCCTTCGAGTGTTTCGTTGCTTATGTTTTGTTTTTTTTTTTAATTTTTTTATTTTTCTTATATTTTTGTATTTTGCATGCACCTTGGTTGTTTGACGCGTTTGTCTATTATTGTGGTAATGCAGATATTGCGAGCTGATGATCATACGTTCGACGTCATTGATGGGGAGAAAAACTTTGTAATAGATATGTCGCTCTGGACATGTACCTGCCGCAGGTTTCAGCTTGAGCAGCTTCCATGTGAGCATGCGTTAGCAGTGGTACAGCACAGTCCTTATGCTCTGTACGACTTGTGCTCGCCGTACTACAGTAGAGAAAATTGGCACGAGTCGTATAGAAGTGTCGTCTACCCGATGCCGCACATAAGTGACTGGCGTATCCCGCGTGATGTAGCTGACATGAATCTTCTTCCACCCGACGTGCGAACCTCTTCTGGGAGGAGGCGGAAGAGGAGGATTCCGTCTGTCGGTGAGGAGCGTGTTCATCAAAGGTGCAGTCGGTGCAAGGAACACGGGCATAACCGATCCATGTGCAAGAATCCAATTGCTCTGCATCCTAGTGGCGAATGCACCTCATCCAACTCCGGCCGTCCATCTCAAGTCCCTCCTCCAAATTAACTTACAGTCTTCAAATGTATAAATTTTACTTGTGACATACCTATATAATTTCGTTTTACCATAGGATTTACATTGTACATTACCATAGGATTTAAATTTTACTGTGATGTGTATACGTTATTGTATATTACCATAGGATTTACGTTGTATCCAGTGTACTGAAAATTGTCGAAAGGTTGTGATGTGTATGTAATAGTGTAATGAAAATTGTGTATATTTTTATATTATTGTATATTCCTGTAATGAAAACTGTCAATGAATTGTTTTGAAGTTGGTCCTGATTGTGTGTTCTAAGTGGTTGATGTGTTTTTCAAGTGTGTTACGATGTATGTCGACATGCATGGATGGTGTATCGCCACACGTATCAGCATCAAAGGTGTCCACAGGTCTGTTTCGCCATACTAAGTAGTTGAAATACACTTGTAGAAGTTGATTTCACACCATTAATACTTGTCATACACTATGTATGGTAAGTCATACATCACTAAGTAGTTGAAACACACTTGTACAAATTGATTTCACACCATTAATACTCATCATACACTATGTATGGTAAGTAATACACTACTAAGTAGTTGAAACACACTTGTACAAGTTGATTTCACACCATTAATACTCAGCATACACTATGTATTGTAAGTAATACACTACTAAGTAGTTGAAACACACTTGTACAAGTTGATTTCACACCATTAATACTTGTCATATACTAAGTATGGTAAGTCATACACCACTAAGTAGTTGAAACACACTTGTAGAAGTTGATTTCACACCATTAATACTTATCATACACTATGTATGGTAAGTAACACTTGTACAAGTTGATTTCACATCATTAATACTCATCATACACTATGTATGGTAAGTAACACTTGTACAAGTTGATTTCACACCATTAATACTCATTATACACTATGTATGGTAAGTAACACTTGTACAAGTTGATTTCACACCATTAATACTCATCATACACTATGTATGGTAAGTGATACACTACTAAGTAGTTGAAACACACTTATACAAGTTGATATCACACCATTAATACTCATCATACACTATGTATTGTAAGTAATACACTACTAAGTAGTTGAAACACACTTGTACAAGTTGATTTCACACCATTAATACTTGTCATGCACTAAGTATGGTAAGTCATACACCACTAAGTAGTTGAAACACACTTGTAGAAGTTGATTTCACACCATTAATACTCATCATACACTATGTATGGTAAGTCATACACCACTAAGTAGTTGAAACACACTTGTAGAAGTTGATTTCACACCATTAATACTCATCATACACTATGTATGGTAAGTAATACACTACTAAGTAGTTGAAACACACTTGTACAAGTTGATTTCACACCATTAATACTTATCATACACTATGTATGGTAAGTAATACACTACTAAGTAAATGAAACAAACTGTAAATTTATTTATTACACTATAATTGCCACAACTATTAATGAAATTGTTTACTATCAATATCAATGCCCTTGTTGATTTATATGGATGAGGCTGACCGGTTGGGGTGGTTCGTGGTTGAACATTGAATGTTCAGGGGTCATAATGGAATACCAAGTAAGACATTTAATAACCTCAACTACCACCTACTTTATCATACCCCTCTCCTACGGTTCTCCCCTATAAATGGATGAGATGGACAGGAAGCCAAGCATATACGGTTCCTCAATATATCGAGCTATTTAAATTGCTAATGTAAGTGGCTCTAGCAGCGGCGGTGGTGGGCCAGTGACAGTTGAAACACAAAGAGAGGTGGCACTTCTACAGATCATGTTTCATCAACGGTCTACCAAGCAATTAGTGGTGTATGATCAATCACACATGGTGTACGGTGTATGATGAGTTGTAATGGTGTGAAGTTCATCCGCATGATAAGGATCTTGAACTTTGTATGCATGCAGTGGATGCACTTTACAGACAATATATGCAGAGGGACAATTGTATGTAGTTCCAGCAGTTATATATGTCCAGTTTGTCATACAAATTGTATGCAGGGTTTTAATGTGCGTCAAGTTCTACGTATCATGCACAGTGTATGACGAGTTTTATGTATGGTAAAATCACAGGCTGTGCATGTATTTTTAAGTTTGTTGAAAATTATTGGTGTCACACCATTAATACACGGTGTATGATGAGTTATATGGGTGAAAAATCAAGTTCTACAATTGTGTTTTAGGTACTTAGTGGTGTATAACCAATCATAAACGGTGTAGGATGAGTTTTAATGGTTAATAACAACCTTTGCATGTGTGAAGTTCAGGTTTTACTGGTATGATGCTGTGAAATCAACCTATATTGGTGGTCTTTAAACATTATATCACACTCAAAGTAAACATCAAACCCCAAGAAAATCACACAATTGCAACCAACTTCAAAAATTGACAATTTTTATTACACCATTTGAAAATACATCAATAGGAACATACAACAACATCGAAATATACAATATTACATACAATTTTCAATATAATGAATACAATGTAAATCCTTTGGTACCAGTATGCATTTTTATTACATACAATTTTCAGTATAATGAAAAAAATGTATAATGAATAACGTAATTTTATTGACATGTATGCATTTGAATCCGTTTATTCCTTTCGTGTCTGTACAAGTGTACATAAGTATACAGCCGCAATTTTTCCATCTGCGCTTGCGTGCATTGGGAGATGCTCAGTCCTTTGGTCAGCAAAAATTCTATGAACTTTACAACAAAAATTTCACAGTCTGACCTGCAGTTAATATTAATATAGATTTCACAGTCAAAAATTATACATCATTACAAGTAATGACTATTTTGCATCCACTTCATAACCACAAGTCCAAATGAACGGAATAGTAAAATTGCATGGAAAGTAGATGTCATACCCCTTTGCTGTGGACATTCATTCCGGTTGTAAGTTATCGAGAAAGGCTTGCCCTTGAAATGTATGAGGTCCTTTCGGACATCCCAAAAATTAACCAACACTAGAGCGTGTGGAAGCAATTTTGCAATTGGCTCCACATGTTCTAATCTTGCTGCCCTGGATTTGGCCGAGTACAAGGAATCAAATACCTGTATCCTCCAATCATTAAGATGGATGGCAGCAAAGAACCAATATTGATTAGGTTGATTAATGGGCATGTATATCCGATCCACGTTGTGGCAGCTGACCCCATATGTGGCATCCCCGGCAAGGAACTTAATGATCAATGAATCAAAATCAGTAAAAGCTGACTCGAGCGGGATTCCACTGTTTTGAGTCTGTTTTAGTAGGGGTCCAAATTGAGGAGCAACCATTGTTTCCGCGCATGTTGCCCTCTGTTTGAATTGCTCTGGCCACTGATGTTTCTTCTCCAAAATATAGTGCAGAACTACATCCATTTCCTGCGATTCAAAACTAATTAGTTGAGACACCCTAACACAAGTTATTCTTGGACAAGTTGATTTTACACACATAAACAAGTTAATTTTACACAGTTCAACCCTATGACTAATCATACACCACTCTTTATTCAAAACACACTAACACAGGTTGATTTTACACCTTTAGCATCAATTATACATGGTGTATGACTAGTAATACAACACTTACTTACTTAATATACAATAACATAAGTCAATTTAACACAGGTTGATTTTACTTATTAGTTGACACATGGCAAAACTATCATAATGGGAAACATACCTCATCAGTAAGCCAGGCGTCCTCGTTTCTCAACCGATACCAAAATTGACCCGTCGTCATAGTCAAAACAGAGAAATCCATTCGTTGATCATTAGGTAACGGAAAGGGGGTCTTCAAATCTCTGTAATATACAATACCAAGCATGATATATAAGCATACCATAAGAAAGATGCTTTTAGACCACTGTAACAGTAATTACTTGAAAAAACCAGCAAAAGTTGATTTTATGCCATTAAAACCTATCATACATTGTGCATGACAAGTTATTTACCACTAATTGCTTGAAATACACCTGAATAAGTTCATTTTACACTATTATTATGAATCATACACAGTGTATGATTCGATTTCAGAACACTAACAGTAATTACTTGAAAAAATCAGCAAAAGTTGATTTTATGATATTAAAACCTATCATACATTGTGTATGACAAGTCATTTACCACTAATTGCTTGAAATACACCTGAATAAGTTCATTTTACACCATTATAACGAATCATACATAGTGTATGATTCGATTTCAGAACACTAACAGTAATTACTTGAAAAAACCAGCAAAAGTTGATTTTATGCCATTAAAACCTATCATACATTGTGTATGACAAGTCATTTACCACTAATTGCTTAAAATACACCTGATTAAGTTTATTTTACACCATTAAAACGCATCATACCCAGTGTATGATTCGATTTCAGACCACTGTACCCCTAATTACTTGAAAAAAAACAGCAAAAGTTTATTTTATGCCATTATAACCTATCATACATTATGTATGACAAATAATTTACCACTAATTAATTAAAATACACCTGAATAAGTTCACTTGACACTATTATAGTGCATCATACACAGTGTATGATTTTATTTCAGACACCACTAATTACTTGAAACACACCTAAGAAAGATGCATTCTAGAAACATTTACATACTAATTATCAAAAAGCATCGTGCAAAATCACACTCACTTAGCAACCGTTGCATGGAAACTTTTGTAAAAATCTTCAAAATCTTCTATTTCTTTTTCGGAAGGAGGCTGGAATGGATTGAAGAGCAGAACTGGCTCTGGTCCAGGATGGGTAATTTTTGCCCGTTTGCTCTTACCCTCCGCAGTCCATTCCTCACCTTTGTACTTGGGGTTTGGCTTGGGGTCCCTCCTCTCTTGCCCCAATCTACACACTGTCTCGGACAATGTCATCAAGTTTTCAACGCCTTCCACATGCGGTGACGATGGTTCCTTGAAGACATTTTCCTCGGCCCTAGATGGCATTGCAAATAGCAAAAGTCAATAAGCATCAATATGCATGAAAACATAACAAATTGGGACACTAACAAGGAATCTAGTGTCTTACCCAGTACGTGCAGGAGAAACTATTATGGCTTGCTCAATCGGGGATGGATGAGCGGAAGTCGATGAACATAATTGCGGCGATGTGGCATGCGCTTGACGGTCTGAGAGCAGCTCCTTAATCAGTGCATCCTGAGCCTCAAATCGTCATTCGTACATTTGCAGCATTCGCTGGTGTGCTTCAAGCTGCATCCGTACCATTTGCACATCTTTACCCATCACTTCGAGTCTCTCCATAACCTGCAATAAGTCCTCCAAATTGGCATAATCAGCAAATTTGAATAATATAGTATCCACAAGGATAAAAATGCGATTAAATAAATACAAAATAATTCATCATATCGATTGGTCCGCCGAATTGGTTGACGTAGGATACAGGTCCTCCCTGGATGCCGGCAACGGAGGTTGAGTTGCCAATGGTTGTGGCTCTTCACCAAGCTCTGCTGGCATTGCCATAACAGGAGATTGAAACCCCTCCTCAGCATCCTCAGCATAGGGAATGCCTTGTAGATTAGGCTGAATGGCTTCCGCACTCGTCAGTCTAATCGGTTCGGCATTCAATTGTTGATCAAAGGAAGATACATCATATACACATTAGTAAAATTACAAATCATACTTCTAACCCAAAATATATGAAACATACAGTAGTAAAATAATAACAACATAGTGTATTTATTACCTGATCAAATACCGTTGAGAGCGGAGCGGAGTACGGAGCCTTAACAGACATCTTCCAGTTAAGGATCCGCCCAAGAGGCTGGTCGCCAATCCTCACCGCCCCAACCTTGGCAAGTTCTGGAAGGGTTTCCAGGGAAAATATGAAAACCACGTCGTAGAACCCGTGGACGGAGTAGGTATTCTCCAAACCGTGTTGCATTCTTGCAGCGAAATCCTTGAGCTTCCGCACCAAGAATTTCTAGCTCAGGGATCCCCCTGCAACACGATTGAAAGAGTCTACATCGTCCACGAGGGCCAGGATGTTCGGGTCGTCAATGCCCGTTCGCTTGCGTTTGGCGAACAGTAGACCCTCGACCAGGTACGCAACAGCAAGCTTAACCTGGTCCTCCATGATGGAGCAGGTTCTGCATGCATCAAAAGGCTGCTGCCTAGTCATCCTCCCCCTCATGCCATACTTGGCAACCAGCCTGTTGGGACCACCGAGTACATCTTCCACACCGGCATATCTCAAGCTGGTGATAATGCAAAACTCCCTCCTCCCGAGGTGCACTACCTTCCCACGAAATAAGAATGATAACTCCTCGGGATTGGGGTTGGCCACCTGGTGGAGAAGGACAACGTGAATGACACTATGCCAGAAGCTGACATTGGTCTCACTCAGCTCAAGCAGATGCCCGACATTGTATTGTGAGGCAAGGGCAAGCTGTAATGCAAAACACTTTTAGTTAATATGGGATCGTAAATGTCATTGTCAAAAGTCAACATAATTAAAATGGATACAGTGTCAAACCTTGGCTTTGTCGTCCTTCAAGATTTCCTTTATCTCCGTAACAACCTTGGTTGACAAACCTATTTGGTTGATTTGGAGGAATTTTCAGAAATCCCTCGGAAAAATGTAATCAACCTCAACTGCAGGACGGCTCTTCCTACGTGTGTAAAATGCCATCTGAAATAAAAGCAATACACCATTAATTACTGAACACAAACAGACACACTTTGGTTCTACACCATTGAAACAAATCATACAGAGTGTATGATTGATTATACACCACCACTAATTACTTATAATACACAAACACAAGTTGGTTATACACCATTAAAACCAATCCTACACACTGTATGATCGATTATACACCACTCATTACTTAATATACACAAACACAGGTTGGTTATACACCATTAAACCCAATCAAACACACTGTATGGTTGCTCATAAACCACTTACTTAAAAAACATATACACAAGTTGATTTTACACCATTAAAACCAATCCTACACACTGTATGGTTGCTCATATGAAACATGCAGAAGTTCATTATACCACAAAGGTTGATTTTACATGAAAAAAAAACCACAAAACACGCAGAAGATCATTTTATACAAATAAAAAACACTATATGGTTGGTTATTAAACCCAATCATACACACTGTATGGTTGCTCGCTCATAAACCACTAATTACTTAAAAAATATCTACACAAGTTGATTTTACACCATTAAAACCAATCCTACACACTGTATGGTTGCTCATATGAAACATGCAGAAGTTCATTATACCACAAAGGTTGATTTTACGAGAAAAAAAATCACAAAACATGCAGAAGATCATTTTACACAAATGAAAAACACTAATCACAAAGCCATTAACACCAAAACCCTAAACCCTAACAAATACTATATACTATGTTCAGAAAATGGTACGAAACAAACGGATATTATACATTGGAACACCAAAACCCTAAACCCTACAAAAATAACTCTTACTCACCTTCGAAAAATGGTGATTAAACACTGGAGTAGTTAGAGATCAACGATGAAGGTGTGAAAACAAAGGTCAGAACCACGGGAACGAGAATCGCAGCTGAAGTAGAAGAGAAAGAGGATGAATAAATTCGGAAAGAGGAGAGAGAGAATTAACGGGTGAGAGAAAGAGGAGAGTGACTGGTGGCTTGTAAAACAAGTTGCTTATAGGGAAGACAGAAAGGCGGGAAGGGGTTTTACAGCTGTAAGTAAATGAGGAGAGAGCAGGGGTACGGATGGGATGGCATTAAATGAGGAGAGAGAAAGGGGACGGGTTGGGGGGAGGGTGAATGGGAGGGCCTTTTTGAAGGAAAATCGTACGGATTATTTTATTGAAAATGTATATTTTTTTCCTAAATACACATCCCGAAAATACACAAATATACGTTGATTTTACACAAATATAACCCATCATACAACGTGTATGAAGTGCATCATACACCAATAAAACTTGAAATACACGTATATAAGCAGATTTCAGACCACTGTACCACTAAATACATGAAAAAAACCTGCAAAAGTTAATTTTATGCCAATAAAACCTATCATACATTGTGTATGATAAGTTATTTACTACTAATTACTTAAAGTATACCTGAATAAGGTCACTTTACACCATTATAACGCATCATACCCAGTGTATGATTCGATTTCAGACCACTGTAACAGTAATTACTTGAAAAAACAAGTAAAAGTTGATTTTATACCATTACAACCTATCATACATTGTGTATGACAAGTTATTTACCACTAATTACTTAAAATAAACCTGAATAAGGTCATTTTATACCATAATAACGCATCATACCCAGTGTATGATTTGATTTTAGACCACTGTACCCCTAATTACTTAAAAAAATAGCAAAAGTTAATTTTATGCCATTATAACCTATCATACATTGTGTATGATAAGTCATTTACCACTGGTTGCTTGAAATACACCTGAATAAGCTCATTTTACACCATTAAAATGCATCATACCCAGTGTATGATTCGATTTCAGACCACTGCAACAGTAATTTCATAAAAAACCTGCAAAAGTTGATTTTATGCCATTAAAACCTATAATAATTTGTATATGATAAGTCATTTACCACTAATTACTTGAAACATAGCTTAAAAGGTTCATATTAAACCATTTTAACGCATCATACCCATTGTATGATTCGATTTCAGCCCACTGTAACAGTAATTACTTGAAAAAATCAGCAAAAGTTGATTTTATGCCATTTAAACCTATCATATATTGTGTATGACAAGTCATTTACCACTAATTGCTTGAAATACACCTGAATAAGTTTATTTTACACCATTAAAATGCATCATACCCAGTGTATGATTCGATTTCAGACCACTGTACCCCTAATTACTTTGAAAAAACAGCAAAAGTTAATTTTATGTCATTATAACCTATCATACATTATGTATGATAAGTCATTTACTACTAATTGCTTGAAATACACCTGAATATGTTCATTTTACACCATTAAAACGCATCATACTCAGTGTATGATTTGATGTCAGACCACTGTAATAGTAATTACATAAAAAACTGCAAAAGTTGATTTTATGCCATTAAAACCTATCATACATTGTATATGACAAGTTATTTACCACTAATTGCATGAAATACACCTGAATAAGTTTATTTTACACCATTAAAACGCATCATACCCAGTGTATGATTCGATTTCAGACCACTGTACCCCTAATTACTTGAAAAAAACAGCAAAAGTTGATTTTATGCCATTATAACCTATCATACATTGTGTAGGATAAGTCATTTACCACTAATTACTTGAAATACACCTCAATAAGTTCACTTTACAGCATTATAATGCATCATACACAGTGTATGATTTTATTTCAGACACCACTAATTACTTGAAACACACCTAAACAAGGTCTGGGAGGGAAGAAGAAGAAAGGGCAAATTTGGAAATAATATTCTTTTTGACAAAAAAATTCGAAAAGAAAAAAAAATGAAGAAAAGGAAGAGTGAAAAAAGTCAAAAAAGTATCTTTTTGCCTGCCTTGCATTAAATGAGGAGAGAGAAAGGGGGAGAGAGAGAGGACGGATGGGTGGGGGGGGTGAGGTGGGAGGGCATTTTTGTCCAAAAAAATTTATTTATGGTTAAGAGGGTCTAAAAAAGAATAAAATGGGGGTGGGGGTTCAAACCGTACGATTTCCCAAAAGAAAAAGAATTTAATTTGTCAATTCAATTTCTTAAAATTAATTTGGGAGTCAAAAAAGTAAAAGCTATTGGTATACAACTTCGCGTGGAAAATCCGGAGTGGTTATTAGTACTAATATTTATTATTGTACATTTAATTGTATTAATTTAGCTTTTGTACAGTTGAAGTTATGTTATTTACGTAATTTTTAACAATATAGTCATATTAAATGCGAGTATCCTACTACAATCTACCTATTGGGCGAAAATAGTACTAGGATGAGTGATCTCGTGGGAAGTCTTCATGTTGCCAACCGTATTAAGGTTGGGGGTTCTCAAAAACAGCCTCTCGACAGGGTTACACCCTGAAGGGGTAAGGCTGCATTCATCCACCCCTTCCAGACCCCGCTTATGCTGGAGCCCTTGGAACACTGGGTTTGTTGTTGTTGTCATAGCCGAATTATTAAAAATTTCATCAACAACTTACTCAAAAGAACTAATTGACATAATATAAATTATACGGAAACTAAGTTTGATACAATTAAAAATATAAGATCTTATTTAATATATATTTGTAAATAAATAAAAATAAAAATGAGGCTTATTTACAAGATACTTTTTGTACCATACAGCAACAACGACGACGATAGTCCCAGTTCCACAATAGATGTACGCAGCCTTCCCCCTTTAGGTTGCTACCTTGAAGGGAGGCTGTTTCCGATGACATCCAACATGAGGAGCGTGTCGTGATGGAAGTATAGAAGCCTGAAAGCATGAGAGTAACATAGTATTAGAGCAGTACATAGCAGAAGCCGAGCACTACAAAGCAAAACTTGGAAGGTAATTGTAGGCAAATAGTCAGCACGACAAGTGCTCAAGTCCACAAATAAGCAAATAAGTGCGTGAATACGTGCGCCAAGGAAGAAGTCAAAACACCTAGAAACACTAGTGCAAGCAATAATAATATGCAGTACTCTAAGCCACTACAACAATTCGATCAAGTCAGATACGAGTTATGAATACAAACTCATGTCCTGACCCAGTTAAACTCACCTGTGACCTGGCCATAAGAAATTCCGTTGCCGAGTAATATAAATTTTACAATATGATTAAACTAAAACAAATAAATTATACAGAGATGTATATTAATATAATTAAAAATATAAAGATTAAATTAATTTAATGTGGATAAAATAGGGAAACTAATGATATAAATATAATAAAATAAATTGTTTGCATCTTGTTTGTCGTACGAGCGTACAATTTTCAACGTGCTTGAGACATAGTAACCTTGAATTAATTCCAACTTTTCAACGTTCAATCATTTTACCGAAAGCTAAATTACGCCAGGGTCAACAAATCATTAAAAATATCACAAAAAAATTCAAATCATTTTTTTAACCACCGTTGCTTCCTCGCAATTACACGAATTTGGACTCGTTTGATTGTCACATGAATTAAATTAATACGAAAAGTTGTATTTTTAAAAAATTTAATTTTACTATCAACTTTTTAAGAAGTAGAACAAACATATTTTGTTATCAGGATGGGGAATAGAGCTTCCTTTGAGATGATATATAGTTAAAAAAAGAAATTAGAACTTATCTAGCTGACTAGATAAGTTACAACAACAACAACAACAAAAAAAATCTAGTGCTCCAATGACTCTCGCATATGCAGGGTATGGGGGGTAGATGTACGCAGCCTTCCCCCTTCAAGGAGCTACTCTGAAGAGAGGCTGTTTCCGATGACTCCCAACCTGAGAAGCTGGTTCGCAGCGTAGAGCATAAGACTCTGCTGCAATGAACGATAGGAAATAGGAAATTGCCTATTAATTTTTACTTCTTACGTTCTACCTACTTCCTGCCAACTAAACAAGAGCCCACACCTGTACTTCCTATGAATGTATACTTCCTGCATACCAGATGAGGCCTTGTTTTACTAAGAACGTTAGATTAAGCAAGATCATAAGTTTATAAGATGTTGTTTGCATCAATCCGCAGAGATTTGAACTGATGATTTGCGTTTTATGAAGCATCGGGTCGAAGTGTCTTACCTCATAAAAATAATCGCAATTGAAAAATGATTTTTTTGTACATTATAAACTACAGCATTGACAATACATAGAGCCATGCACTAATAACGATACAAAATAGCGGCGAAGGCTGCAGCTAGAGATGATTGTTTGTGCCGCTAAAACGAGATCTTCAAAATGTTGGAAGAACTTTGAAATCTTCTTTGTTGGATTCGTCAAGAGTTAAAATTAGTCACTGTCTTTAACGAAGAATTTGCCTACCAAAACAAATGTCTTATAATCGCATATTGAGATGACACTTAGCTTCTGAATGAACATATGGTGTAAAGACCTCAGCCGCTACTCATAATCCGCACATTCACATTGGTCCTTATTTTGATGTTTACACTCATGATCTGCATTCACTTGAAGGTTTTCTCTTGTCTTAGTTATAATTAGGATGTCACTATAATTGATTGAGGTTTTACACTTCTAATGAGCGTTGTATGATTGTGCTTTTGATACGGACTCAAAATATAAAAAACATATTACCATATATTTTGGGTATCGTTGTTGTTATGGAAAAACTTCTTATTGACAGAATAATAATATGAATCTCAGTAAACAATAGACATAAATTTTTATATAGTAATAAATTTTTATATAGTTGTTCTACTATTAACATCTCCACCTTATAATATAACAATATCCTATATTTTAAAATATAGGGTCTTTTATTAAAATCATATAAGTTTTAGGTGCAGTATAAGAAACCACCAAATATATTTTTTTAATTTTTTGAAGTCACACCGAAACTTTTAAAAAATTTTCAATGTCACACCTTAATGTTAACACCGCTAACATCAGTTAGTTTTCGTAATGTTGCTTTTAAAGAAGGAAAAAAAACATAAATTTAAAAATTCAAATTTATATTTAAAATAATTTTGAAATATTTGAAAAAATATTTAAATATCTACAAAATTTATAAATGTTTTAAAAGATAATTTTCATTGCTTAAATTTTTTTTTTTTTGAAATCCTATGTCAGCAAAAATTAACGGATGTTAAATGTGTTACACTAAGGTGTGACATTAAAATTTTTTATTTAAGTTTAAGTGTGCCTTTTAAAAATATTAAAAATTTGATACTTTTTAAAAATGCACCTAAAATTTATGTAATTTTTAGTAAAAAAATATGTATACAAATATGGCAATAGAAAATTGGAACAATTATCAAATGTACTGGGCTAATGGATACTAATAATAATTAATGTATGCACCAAGAGAGTCAAAACACACGCATTCATTGTCGGTAGGTTGACCGCATTTTCTAAAGGCTTCAGCCAATGGGCCCGCTAAGATTACGCCTGGGTTGAATTTCTATTCCATTATCACCAGCCCATTCCAGGCCCATTTTAATGTTATTGGAATATTGGGCTTATCAACTCTCGTTGGGCCTAGGATTGGAATATTATGTTATATGGCCCGGTAGGATTGGAACTTGGTTGATTTCGTATTCCATCATCAGAAGCCCATTTGTGGCCCATTTTAACGTTTTTAAAATTTTGGGCTTATCATCACTTGTTGGGCCATCAAGAAAAATGCATAGTTTGGATAGGGCATAGTTGGATACATTAATTACAAAATAAATAAGGCTTGTTTTAGAAAAATGAAATAATTTTCATTTGTTGTTTTTAGTTTGGAAAATAAGTTTAGAATAGAAAAATGATAAAAAATTATAGGCATAAGTAATGATCATAAAATTCAAAATCACGATAATTTGATCCGAATTTGATCCAAACAATTCACGTAAGTGATATGAAAATGACCGATTCGGGTAAATCTAATTGGTAGGATTTGGATATTGTTTTGGGTACAAATTTTAGCCTAAAGGATTTGGATATTGTTTTGGGTACAAATTGTCATATGTGCATATCGAGCTTTTGAAACTCGGTTCAAGCTCAGTTTGATATGATTTAGCCCATTTGATACTAGGTTTGGGTCAGCTTGGCTCATTAGGCTAATCGAGCTAATTTGAGCTCGTTACTGAGTGAAATTCATCTTATAATTTGAGATAAGCTAGACAAGCTCATCATCAAGTTGAGCTCCCTATAAAACTAAGCTATTTGAGTCATTATCTAATTTTCAAGTGAATATTAACTATTAACGAGCCATTGGTAAGCTTTTAACTAGTTCTTAACAAGCTCGAGCCTTTATCAAACTATTTACAAATATTAACGAGGCAAGCATCCCCTTATTCGATCTTGGCTCATTAAACTTGTCGTGTATGCTCAAACTCAGCTGAATAAGTTATCGAGCCCCAATAACGAGCATAAAAGAGTGGTGATCGATTTTGATCCTGAGCAGTTCATAGAATGTTCAGTTCATTTATACTCGTATTTGTTTGGAGGGCCCATTTTTGGTGGTGGCCAAGTCCAGCACAGCATCTGGGCACAAACAATACTCTCATTATTGGTCCCCTGCATTTAATAAATGATTGGTGTTAAGGACGAAATGGCTCAACATAACAACAGGGGCATGCCACACATTTTTGGAGTCATAGTTGGGCTGGAAAAGTATATTGGGTTGATGACAGGCTCGATTGTATTAAGCTGCTTGAAACTCGCCTAACTCGAAAAGTTCAAGTTCGAGCCTGACTCTTTAAAATGGGCTCGGCTTGGCTCTATCTAAGCTCAGCCAACTTCGAACTAGACTTGCAATATTTTGGCTCGTTTAAGCTCAATTTAGATTCATTTAAACTCATTTAGGCTCAAATTTGGCTTCATTGAACATATTTAAGCAAACATATTATATTAAGAATAGTTTGCTTAGGCTCGTATAGGCTCGAGCTCAAGCTTCACTGGGCTCAGGTTCAACTCGATAAGCTAAATGAGCCAGCCTGCAGGGGCTTGCGAGCTAGCTCAGCTCATTTACATCCCTAATTACTTGTGTGATATAAGACATGTTTAGCCAAAATTTATTTACGTAAAGAAGTAATTTTTCGTGCAGAATAATTTTTTTTTTAATTGTAAGGATGTTTTTTGTCAAAAATATATTCTTAAATAAAGGAAAAACTATTTTTATACTTATTAACAAAAGTAAAAAAGTATCTCTCCTTTAAAGAGAAAAAAAAAAAATCAAATAACAATAAAAAATTCAAGAAAACCAATTTTTTACCATTTGGCGAAATAAATCTTTACTGTTCAAAAAATTTGAAATTTGAATTGGCAAAATCGGCCCGTTGAGACACCAAAGTAACCATGGTTAAATATAACGTACAAGTTGGTTAACGCTGGCCAATCACAGAGCCTTGCTGGCAACCCTCTATGTAACCAGAGTTTAAATTTTTAGATATTTTCCCCATTTTACCCTCCATGCCCACTATATAAACACAGGATAAGGGAAGAAACCACACATACATTTGAAAAAGGAGGCGTCTTGATAAACGCCTTCGTCTTCGAAAATTTCTAGGGTTTCTTCTCGATTTCCTTGATTTTCAGATCTGCAAAAATGAGAGAGTGCATCTCGATTCACATTGGTCAGGCTGGTATCCAGGTCGGAAATGCATGCTGGGAGCTTTATTGTCTCGAGCATGGCATCCAGGTATAATCTTTCTCTCTCATTTCTGTGTAGTGTCGGAGATCTAGGGTTTTCTGTTTTGAATTTGTGTGAATCTGAGTTTTGATTGTGGAATTGATAGAAATTCTTGCTTTTTAATGCGGTATTTCTGTAATTGTTTTTTAAATTTACATCTAGGTATCATCTTTCTTTGTTGCTCTCTCATTTCTGGGTAGTTTCGGTGATCTAGGGTTTTCTGTTTCGGATTTGTGTAGATCTTTGTTCATTTGAGGCTGTTGTTGTGAAATGGATTTGATTTCTTGCTTTTTGATGTGGCGTTTGCGTAATGTGACCAGATATAATATGATTCAAACTTAATTGAAAGTGTTATTCCAAATTCTTGATCCTGTTTCGTGTATTCCAGAGCTGTATTGTCGTTATAAAATATGATATGCTTTAGTTCCTTTGTTTTTGTAGATCGGTGTAATGAATGTGAGACATTTGCTTAGATCTGGAAAATGCGAGATCTAGAAATGTGAGATCCGTAGTCTTTTTCTTAGATCTGTGAAAAATACGAGACGTGGGAAGCCAGATTTTGCTTTTTCCTATGATGTGTGAATTGTTGGCACTTGTAACTGTCGATTTGCTTAGATCTAGTTGGGATACCTGAATTTTTGACGGAAATATAAGCTTAGACCTGTCCATTTCTATCATATACAACTCTTTTGATCGTGAACTTGAATTTCACATGGTATTTAGTCATAGATCGGAAGTTGTGTAACATTGTAGGAGATAGCAAGGATATCATTTGCATAGATCTGTACATTTGCATCAATATAGGACTCTGTTAATATAAATTATGAATCTCGGATGTTAGTTTGTCGTAGATCTGAATGTATGTAAAACCTACATGAGATAGCTGGGATTTCTGCATCCTTCTTGCTAATATGGGGCAGAAAGTGCCCGTCATTGTTTTTTAGATTGTAACTTTACAAGAATCCTGGTAATGGGTAAACAAACAATAGTTATGGATCGGTTGTAATTAGTTTACCTTTTTGGATTGACAAGAGATCCAAATGTTGATGCTTTGCTTTTGTCAAGTTGTACCGTTGTGTTTGTTTTACAAGTTGAATGTCGTCATACAGTCCAAATGCTAATATAGATAACACATTTTGTATGATTTTGGAAGCATGCATCTTGTGAGCATTGTTGCAATCAAACTCAGACTGATGGAAAGAATCCGGCATCAATTAGAATTAGTGAAGAGTGGAAGAGTATATTGTATTATACCCCTCTTGCCCCTTTTTGTTCTTGATGCTTGAAGTCCCATGCCTAGTATTGCAAAAAGCAAATTATTGTTTCTGAGCTCCCATGGTTAATGCGTGATCAATGATGATACGGCAACTTACATAACACAAGGAAAATTCCTTTCACTTTTCGTATACGATGCCTGCATGTGTGAGTCTTATCTGGATGTTCATGTTTGATATGTTTTCCAGCTTACTCTTATATTAGCCATAGTAGAGAAAATGGTGTGTATAAAAGTTGCTAAAGTTTTTCCTGTTCCTTTTTCTTTGATAGCCTGATGGCCAGATGCCGAGTGACACAACTGTTGGTGGCGGGGATGATGCCTTCAACACATTCTTCAGTGAAACTGGTGCTGGGAAGCACGTCCCTCGTGCTGTCTTTGTGGACCTTGAGCCCACTGTCATTGATGAAGTGAGGACTGGAACATACCGTCAACTCTTTCACCCAGAGCAGCTGATCAGCGGCAAGGAGGATGCAGCTAACAACTTTGCTCGTGGCCATTACACAAGTAAATATCCTTCTATGTCAGCCTCTTTTCTGTAATTGTAATTTGTAAAAAATGCATATAATACAAGTATTAAACACGTATGATATGTTTTCCCATTCAAGAAGAGTGTTTGCATTAATATACAGCCTTTTTTATGTTATTTGCATGTTTCATGTCTTATAATATGTATCTGTATTTTTTTCGTTTAAAAGCCAAATGATTAATTAAAAATAATCATAATTTACCTAAATAAAAGTTCACTAGGTAGAATTATATCCATCCGTACTCTGTCCTTATTTTAGAAAAAAAGAGTTGCTTTAGACATACTGTGTTAACATATAAAGCCGAAATTCATCAAATGTATCTGACTGCAGTTGGCAAGGAGATTGTTGATCTCTGTTTGGACCGCATCCGTAAGCTCGCTGACAACTGCACTGGTCTCCAAGGTTTCCTTGTTTTTAATGCTGTGGGTGGAGGTACCGGTTCAGGTCTCGGCTCACTCCTGCTTGAGCGTCTTTCTGTGGACTATGGCAAGAAGTCCAAGCTCGGGTTCACCATCTACCCCTCCCCTCAAATTTCAACCTCTGTTGTAGAGCCCTACAACAGTGTTCTTTCCACCCACTCCCTTTTGGAGCACACCGATGTCGCTGTTTTGCTTGACAACGAGGCCATATATGACATCTGCAGGCGCTCACTTGACATTGAGCGTCCCACATACACCAACCTTAACCGTCTTGTTTCTCAGGTAACGGTGTCAGCCCATGGGTTGAATTTCCATTACAGTGATGTCATGTTTGTAACATTATTTAAATTGGGCACTCATCTCTCGGTTTTTTGTTTTGTTTACATTAGTCCCTTCTCACGTCTTTAGCATGAACTAGTCAAACTTAGGAACGTTAGAGATCAATCGAGTAAATAACTTGGACTTACGTGTTCTTCTTTTGTTGCTCTCGCGTGGACAGGTTATCTCATCTCTGACGGCCTCTCTGAGGTTTGACGGTGCACTAAACGTGGACGTCAATGAGTTCCAAACCAACCTGGTCCCCTACCCAAGGATCCACTTCATGCTCTCGTCCTATGCACCTGTCATCTCTGCCGAGAAAGCTTATCACGAGCAGCTCTCGGTCGCTGAGATCACCACCAGCGCCTTCGAGCCCTCGTCCATGATGGCCAAGTGCGACCCCCGACATGGCAAGTACATGGCATGCTGCCTAATGTACCGTGGTGACGTGGTCCCCAAGGACGTGAATGCTGCCGTGGCTACCATCAAGACCAAGCGCACCATCCAGTTCGTCGACTGGTGCCCCACCGGGTTCAAGTGCGGTATCAACTACCAGCCCCCGAGCGTGGTCCCTGGTGGCGACCTAGCCAAGGTGCAGAGGGCCGTCTGTATGATCTCCAACTCAACCAGTGTGGCCGAGGTGTTCTCAAGGATTGACCATAAGTTCGACCTCATGTATGCTAAGAGGGCGTTCGTGCACTGGTATGTTGGTGAGGGTATGGAGGAGGGTGAGTTCTCGGAGGCCCGTGAGGATCTTGCTGCTCTCGAGAAAGATTACGAGGAAGTTGGAGCAGAGGGTGCCGAGGATGATGAGGGTGACGATGGAGAGGATTACTAAGAATATGACAAAGTGACATGCATTTGGTGATCTTGTATGAGATTAAAACTAAATTTGTATGTTTGGTTTGTTTTTATGGTGTTGGTGTCTTTGCGTTGTTGAACTCTCTGGTTTAAAGCACACTGGCTCATTGTGTGCATTGGCTTTAATACAACTGTATTTTCTGTTACGTGTTATCTTGGTGTTTTTGTCTCTGGTTTGTGTGCTTGCCATTAATATTGGAATTAATTGAAGTAATTTTAGTTATTATGTAAGGATTAATTGACACAATAAAAGATACCAAAGCTAAATTAATACAATAAGTAAAATAGATAAATTAGCGACAAATAATTTGTAATAATAGTTTACATGTATCAAAAAACATATACTAAAATAAAATAACATCTTAAAATTTTTATAAAAGTTAAATGTAATGTTATTTTTATTAGATATGTAAATTTATATTATCAAACGTAAATGTCACAATTAAAATATTATTGTTTATTCTAAATGTGATGGTGGTCATCGGAAACAGCTTCTCTTCCCGAAAGGGGGAAGGCTGCGTACATTCATCCCTTTAGACCCCGCTTCGTGCGGGAGCCCCTGTGGCAATGGGGCTGTTGTTGTTGTATTGTTTATCCTAAATGTCATAATTAAGATATGTAATTTTTTTAAATTTATGCATAAATGTTTCTACCAAAATAGATACTAAGTAATAAAAAAATTAATATAATGTTATTTTTACTAGATATGTAAATTTATATTTTGAAAAATAAATGTCATAATTAAGATATTATTGTTATCATAAAAGTATAATTTATAGATAAAAGGAACATATCCAGTGCCTCAAGGGCTCCCGTCTACGCAAGGGTATGGGGGGCGGATGTACGCAGCCTTCCCCCTTCTGGGTGTTAACCTGAAGAGAGGCTGTTTTCCAGTGTCCCCAACTTAAGGGTGAGGACTTCCCAGGAGGTCACCCATCATGGTACTACTCTTGCCTATGCACGCTTAACTTCTGAGTTCTTATGGGATCTGGTGACAGTGTATTGGTGCCCTCTTTGGTATAATTTATAGATAGTAATGCCATAAAATGACCTTTTAATATATTTACCTGGTGCAAACATAGCTAAGGGTAATGTTGCAAAAACATTGATGACATGAATTTTGGAAAATTTTTGTGTTCAAAAATAATTTTGTAAAATTTTATAGTCATTATTCACAATAAGTCCCATTTTGCTCCTACAATAGCAATTTTGTCACGATCATAAGATGAACTTAATTAAATTAAAGAAACTATCATTTACGTATTATTAGATTTTGACATTTACCAAAAAAAAGTATTATTAAATTTGAAGAAGGCATATGATAGAGTGTCAGGAGAGGTACTATGGAGGGTGTTGGGTAGGAGAGGCATCCCAATGCCTTATATCCGGACCATTAGAGACATGTATGAGGATACACATACTAATGTGCGTACAGGGGAAGGGGAGGCATACATTTTTCCTATTACAGTTGGGGTGCACCAGGGTTCTGCCTTAAGTCCCTTTCTGTTCATTCTAGTGATGGATGAGCTCACTAGACACATCCGAGGAGAAGTACCTTGGTGTATGCTTTTTGCAGGGGACTCCCGAGCGGACATAAATGAGAAGTTGGAATTGTGGAGAGGTGCTTTAGAATCGAAGGGTTTACGGATTAGCAGATCTAAGACTGAGTACGTGGAATTCAAATTCGGTCATTCCACCACAACTAGTATAGAGGATGTCAAGATAGAATCAGAGACCATACCGAGTAAGGAGAGTTTCAGATACCTGGGATCCATGATACACCATAATGGTGAGGTGGATGAGGATGTCAACAACATGATTAAAGTAGGCTAGTAGAATTGGAGGATGATATCCGGGGTACTTTGTGATAGAAAGTTCTCGCTAAAGCTAAAGAGAAAATACTATAGGACGGTAGTAAGACCAGCTATGTTATATGGGGCAGAGTGTCGCCCTATGAAACAAAATCAAACACAGAGGATGAAGGTGGCAGAGATGAGGATGTTGCGCTGGATGTGTGGCCACGCAAGGAAGGATAGGATCAGGAACGATGTAATAAGAGGGAAATTGGATGTAGCCTCGATCGAGGATAAATTGAGGGAGCACCGCTTGAGATGGTTTGGACATGTTAGCAGGAGATCAACCACAGCTCTAGTCAGGAGGTGTGAACAGCTAAACACTACGCAAGGCAGAAGAGGGAGGGGCAAGGCAATGAGAAGTTGGTTGGAGACGATCCGACACGACCTAACCTACCTAAACTTAAGAGAGGAGATGGCCTTAGATAGGGCACGATTGAGGGCTAGCATAAGGATAGCGGATGTGGCAGCGTATAATAGTGCGTAGAGTGACTGGTAGTTTAAGATTTCCAAGCAGTCATAACCCCAGGTAGTGCACTTATCTACTATTTAGTTGTTTTCCATTACTCGACTTTTATTGGCCATGTACTATTGGCTTTATTATATGCTCGTAGTTGTTTCTTGTAGGGTATATTTATAGTGTTAATCTTATGAGGGGTTCAAAGCTGATGCTTGTGGCTTCTATGATCTGCAGGGTACCATGTTCGCATGACGACTTGATCTTCAGGTTGGGGGTCTGCGGAAACAACCTCTCTTCTACCCGGAAGGGGGAAGGCTGCATACATCCACCCCCCAGACCCCCGCTCGTGCAGGAGCCTCTGCGGCACTGGGACTGTTGTTGTTGTTATTGTAGATTTCGACATTTATCACTTAAATATTATAATGTTTTAATATATACAATTGAGTACCTTGAATTTCAAATATTTTATCATTTTTTGAAATTTTAAGTTTTATCAATTAGATACAATTTTATCAAAATTCAATATATTTTCGTTTAAAATGCTAAAATAGAACATTATTTCGACAATTTATTAGTATTTTATTAGAATTTGATATTTTTTTTACCAAAAAATGTTAACACATGATTTTAGGATTATTTAAGTAGTTTACGTTAACATTTTTTAAATTTTTTATCGTAAATAATAAAACTTTTACTTAAAAAAATTGATACACTATATATATATATATATTAATAGTTATAAAAATTCATAAAATTTTAGCATAACATAACTAGGTAATAAAATATTAAAATCTTATATATTTTATTATATATATTAAAATATTTAAGTGATAAATGTTAAAACTTAACATAAATAAGTAATAATTTTCCAAATTGAAAAAATAGTTTTTAGGCGGGACAAATAGCAGCAAGTACAAGGACAGAGAAATTAGCAGAGGCCGAAGACCCTGTCTCTCTCTCTCTCTCCCCCTTGAAGAGGAGAAATTTGAAGAAGAAGAAAGAAGAGAGATCAAGTTAGGCGTAAATGCAATGGAGAAGAAGAACAAAGATCACAAGCATCCTCCCGCCTCCTCCTCCATTCCACTATCCAAGGTCAATCAATCAACTCCTTTTACTCTTTATTACATGTTTCACAACTAGGCACAACAACAACAAATCAAGTGCCAAGATAGGATTCCGGGGGTTCAATGTACGCAGCCTTACCTCTACAGGGTGTTGTTATCTTGAAGTGAAGCTGGGTCCGAGGGTCCCGAGCCCTAGAAAACCAAAGCAAAATAATATTTATAAAATCAAGCCAAACTCGTATTTAAGTCAAATAAAATGGTATCAGACATGCAAGTAACAATAAAACAGTAGCAATACCGACTATGAAAGCATGTAAAGAAGAGTAAAGAGGGATATAGAGGAGGAAGGTAAGAGGTTATTCTACCTTATTTGGATAAGTTTTAGAAAGAGGGTTAAGAGTAAAGAGGGGTAGATGTATTACTATTTTTTGAGAATTATAAAATAGTAAGAATAAAGAAAATTATAATTGAAATAAAAGCAAAAGTTGTCGATAATAATTAAAAATGTTACCCTTCTCCTCGTCACCCCAAATTGAATGGTAGAAAAAAGGGGCAAAGGGGATTAAAATTTACACCCATTACCCTTCGTTACCATGCAAATAAAATTGTCAAATAGGGGTAAAAATTTGCACTCAATTTATTGATATTGATGTTGCTGTTTCACTCGTTTTGCTTATTTGTTTGGTTGATTCTTGCCTGCTCTGATTTGAATAGATTTCAGCAAAGTAATTGAGTGTTCTATACCTTTTGCATGTAACCTATTGTGTTCATCTTGCTGAATCTTGTTAGGTTAATGCTAAAAATGAGGAGAATTTGCTTATTAATTCGTAAAATCATTCGCATGCCTTTACCTAATAATTTATGATTTCATGGTAGTTTGGTCCTGACATATTATAGAGCACATGCAGCTGAGAGATCTTGAACCCAACGGCAACCATTCTTAATATTGATATAATTATAGTAAAAGGTAAGAAGCGAACAAATGTACTATTCGTGTGCTTCAAGTTTAATGCACATTTATATCAAGTGGTGTACTATTATACAATGTTGGAGTATAAAATAATTCTTAGACCTTTATCCATAAACTTAACCTTTTGGAAAAGTTAGTTTTTTGACATGGTATCAAAGCCTTATTGACTGAGATCACGGGTTTGAATCCCAATAACCTCCACTCTAAATATTAACTTATTTCAAGCACAAGGTGTGGGTGGCCTCTGGATTACCTACGCTTTAAGCCTAATTGATATTTAATTGAGGAGCGATGTTAAATTATAAGCTTAAACTTTTGAAAAAATTGGTTTTTTTGACATACAAAACTAGTGTTGAACTTTTATTTAATAACTCAAACTATTTGAATAGTTCATTGAACTTGCTTGATGAGTTTTTGATTAGTGAAAGTTTTCTGCTTCATTTTGGCCTTGGAGTTTTTGATGGGATTACTTTAATGTTCTGTACTTGGTATTATAGGAAACAACTTTTCTGCATGATATCTCCTCATTTTGCTCTTAGATTTGTATTTTGAATCCTCGATTAATCATCTGAGCAGGGCAAGGAAGATCAAAATGTTCAAAACAAAGCTGCTATGGATACTAGTGGGAAGAAACCCAGAACTGTAGGCCCTTCACAAGACAACGTATCTTCCCAAAATCATCGAAATTCACTGGACTTTCAAAGGCGCTGCAGCACATCTCAACCTGACATTGAGCACCCTCTAATAGTACTAAACCTGCTATACCTCCTTCATCCCCTTCCTTTTGCTGTTTGAAGCCAATTGTTGGCTTCTTGCTTGTTTCTTGCATGTTTTATTATTGCTATATTGTTGCTTTGTGCTTTGCCACTTGTTGCTTTATGCTTGTTTGCTTTTTGCTTTTTAGGGTTGGGGGCCCACAGACACAACCTCGTTAGACTTATTGTGTAGAGCCTGATTTTATATATTGTAACGGGTAATGTCTATGAAGTGGAGGATCGGGTTGATACCGCACAATATGGAGTGATCATGGACTGATCACTGCTCATGGGCGGTTTTTTGGGGGCCTTGGGGCCTGTGGGTGTAGCCCCCGGGAAAATTTTGGGGAGCTTGTTTTGGGCTTATGCCCTTCTAAGGATATAGTTCAGGCTCACTAGGGTTTTGTTACTTTATAAATACTTGCCTGGGTTTGTGAGGAAATATATAAGAGAAGAAGACTTCTCTTTTACTCTTATCAGAAACAGTGAAAAATTTTCGCAACTTATGGATGTAGGCATAATGATCGAACCACGTAAATCTTTTATCTTATTCTTATTGAGTTTCTTGTTGTTTTTTTGTTTTGTTTCTCTAACACCAATGGCAACAACAACTAAATCCTGCCTGTTTTATTCATGTCTGGCACCACCAGCCACCATTGCCACTGCCAACATTGTTTCCACCACCGCCGGGTTATGAGCTACATGGTGCTTATGGTGTTAGTTCTGTGCGCCCATTTGGACATATGGGATCTACAGATGCTGGTTGGCAAGTTCCTTCCATGACTGCAGGAGCTACTTCATCAAGAAATCCGCCACAAGTTCCCCCTGTTTGTCATCATTTTGGATACCCATGTCATGGGTTTTCAGGTAATTGACTGTACTTATTGTGATAACGCATTCACATTCTTTCCTCATCATTGGAAAAGTAAGGCAGGGGCATTCGGATACAGCCTCCCTAATAGCCATTTAATTCCAAATCTAAGACCTGATAAAATGGTTACTTATAAATGATTAAAAATATAGTCCAGAGTTAACTTTTATCAAGAAACCAAATATTTCAAAAACTTAGTGTTTAAGTTAATTTTGATTTTGGGGGACGAAGGGAAGCGTTGCAGAATTCCAGAACCGGCATGTTACTTGTGATGAGACCATTGTTAGGCTGGAGAAAGCACAAGGCCAGTTATTGGGGCGCCTTGGCGATCTCCAATGAGAGAAAGAAGAGAATATTAAGTGTATTGAGTCTTTGTCTACGAAAGTGTTGGAAAGGGATTCTATTATCGAGGGTCTGCACGGTGAGAACAGGGCTTTGAAAGATCAGATTGCATCTGTCCCTGCTATTGTTGAGCAGGACAAAGGAGAGGCGGTGTCTCGTTTTAAGTCAAGTGCTGAACTTAATGAGATAAAAGCAAACACGTATTGGGAAGGATTCGACTTGGCCTCGATAAAGGTTGTGAAGAAAGCGCCTTAGGTGTTGGTAGGTGTTGATCCTTACCTCATTCAACGCTTGGTGGATGCGGTCTTCTGAGACGGGTGGTGCCATCGATGTTGGGGAGTTTGCCTCATGAGTTGGTTTTTTGTATTTCAGCGTAACTCAAGACGCGTGCTGCCTATAATGTTTTTTGCTTAGGTAGAGTGTAACGTCGTTAGTTTAGGCCTTATTCAGGATTACCTTTTTGATGGAAAGGAGGTCGCGTAAGTATATATTAATGGTTGTTTTTTGTTTATGTATATGGAGTGGAAATGGCATATAAGTAAAATCCCTGTTGCTATGTTAATTTTGTTTGTGTGGTACTTGATATTTCAGATTCTCATTGGTGTTTACCTTTATTTTGCTTCTGGGGTTTTCTGTTGTTTAGGGTATCAAGGTTTTATTTCGTTTTCTTCCTGGGACATTATGGGAGAGATACATACCATTTTCGGATGATTTTTCCGGGTTGCTAAGGGTTTACATGCTTGTCGGCTTTATCCTTGACGAAGCGCCTTTTCAGCCTTGCTTATGGTCTCCTGGGTGTCCAAATGCTATTCAGCTTTACTTGGGTCTTTTGGGTGCCCAAACGCTTCTCAAAATGCCTTAGCCAGCTTCTCAAAAACCCCTAGGAACTGAAGTTCCATCAAGCTGTTGAAGGCGAAAGCTTTCTTCTCGGGTTTTACTCCAGATGCGATAAGGCCCTTCCCAATTGGGAGTTAACTTGCCGTTACCGTTTTTGTTGCCTTTTCTGGTGGTGTTAGTGCGACTTAGGACGAGATCTCAGACGGAGAGTCCTCTTTCTCAGATTCTCTTCTTAAATGCCTTAGCCATCTTCTGCTTTTGCAATGCCATCCTCAGTAGCGTGATATCTCTAGTTTCCTCGAGCAGATCAAGCGAGCTTTGGAGTACATTGTCGTTCTAGTCTGGTTGGAAAGAGGCTATCCGGTGTGTTGGGACTTCCATTTCAACAGGGATTATGACTTCTATGCTGTAGACTAGTATAAAGGGTGTTTTCCCAGCCGCCAGATGAACTATTATGCGGTATGACCATAGCATGCTGGGTAAGGATTCCACCCAATTGCCTAGGGCTCCTTCTAATTTCTTTCTAATCTTAGAGAGGATCTATTTATTCGCATCTTTGGCCTGCCCCCATTACCTTGAGGATATGATACTGAGGTGTAATGGTTTGAGACTCCAAAGTTAGAGCAGTAATTTTGGAACCTCATAGAGTTGATTTGCGTTCCGTGGTCGATTGCTATAACATGGGGAGCTCCAACATGAGTGATGATGTTTCTCCAGGTAAAATGTTGGACTGCCTTGTCAGAGATGGTAGCTAGTGGCTTAGCTTCCACCCATTTGCTGAAATAGTTTATGGCTACTATAAGGAATTTCCACTACCCCTAGGGGACTGTGCGTTTGAAGGATCTGCCATTTTCTCAGGTCTCCCTTCCTACAGGCTGCGCCAATTTGTTTAGGTTAATTTTGATGTGGAGAACGAAGAGAAGAGTTGCACTCAAACTCTAATCTGATTTAATGGCTTTTTGATGATTCCTTTATGGTCAGTTAACTTAGACCGGAGATCCCCTTTGTGTTATCTCCATGCTTGCCTATTTGATGGGGCTAACGCCTCTATTTATAAGCTTTATTTTTCTTGAGAAAGTGTTTTTTACGGGTTTTTTGAGCCTGTACATACTTGGGCTCAAGTTTGCCTATCTTGCCTATTACATCTCACCCATAATTAGGTCCATAACACTTAAGTTGATAGATGAAGGCCCATAAATGGTTTTATACCACAACTTTCAGCTCCTCCTAAGGGAGGAAGTCATTCAATCACAAATATTTTGTTAAAGTCCATATCCTAAATCTTCGCTTTAAATTCAACATTTTGGGTTATCTTTGTGTTGTATCACAGGTCCTTGGGATCCCTCAAGTTGGTGGGGTCAATCGCCACAATATCCTAGTCCTTGTACTTTCAATTGGCCAAGAGCGTGCAGCTATTGTCCTCCTCCGTTACCCATAATTCGCAACTGCTCAACCACATCTGGACCGTCGTCACAAAGAGGAGTCATTCAATCAACTGTGAAGCTTTCTCAGAAGCATCAACTTCTTTGGGATGCTCAGGTCTGGTTTTTGATTCTGAGCTCTTTTGTTATTTTGCCATTGTATGTAATTTTGCTGCTCATGGCACTAACAACAAAGCCATCATAACCTGATTTGATGGTTACATGCCTTCTCTTCCTCGTTATTTTGGCTCGTCATTGTACTTAAAGTACGCGTATTGGATAAGAAAACTTAAACATTGCTAGGGGTGTATTTTTGTTGAGTTGAGCCTGAGCTTGCTCGCCTTGACGCTTGGCTTATTTGCATTAAGCTCGCTGAGCTTGGATACTTCATACTTGAGCTTGGCTGGTCTAAAGGTCGGGATCGGCCTCCGCTCGATTGAGCTTGAACTTAGCTTGTTGAGCTACGACCTAAGCTTGCAATATTTAGACCCATTTAAGCTTAATTGAGGCCTGTTTTGGCTCGTTTAAGCAAAGGCTTGACTAATTTAGGCTCGAACTTGGCTTGTCAAGCGTATTTAAGCTTATGTATTATATTGAGATAAGCTTGCTTAGGCTCGTTTTGGCTCACAAGCCTATGAGCTTAACTTGATGAGCTAAACGAGTCCGCTCAACTTCGCTCGAGCTCAAAATGAGCCAAGTTGCCGGCTCTCAAGGGCTCATGAGCCAGCTCTGCTTATTTATACCCCTAACTATGAGACTGTAACATCTCAAATTAGACAAACACAAAGAAAAATATTAGAAAACTACGAGGGTCTAACCTTTTTGACGCCTCAAGTTAGACAAACATATAGAAAAATGTTAGAAAACAACAGGGGTCTAACCTTTAGACACATAACCATGTCTGATTTTTATAGTCGAATTTAGGTAACACATTTTGGACACCGTGATGAGCTCTTGAACGTGGCTCGCGTTTCAGAACTAACGTTACAGATTCAAAACTTTGTTAAATGCAGTCAGCTGAGAATGTCCAACTTTGGGCAGTTATTGGGAGCTTGCAATCACAACTTTCTGACTGCAAAACCCGCCTTGCAAAGCTTGAATCAGAGGCCAAGCCATCCGGGGACGAAGCGATAGCTCATTGTACGGGGACTAGTATATGCGGACAGACAATAAAGAGGGGAAGACCGAGTAAATCCGTTGCTTCTCCTATCGAGTCTCAGCCTAGGCCAAGAGATAGAAGGCCTGCTCCAAGTAAGGCCCCACTTCAGGTGAAGGAGCTCAATTTTCAAAAACATGCCAAACATCAGGAAGTTCGGGAAGCAGTACTATCTCACTTTGTCAGTCCCGTTCAACGACAAAATGGGAACAAAGTGACGAGTGTCCTGACAACCATCCCAAAGAACAGATCGAGCAACAATGTTAGTACAAATCAAAGTCGAACTTTGCACAATGTATCACACCCACAGAGGAATGCACTTGGTATTAGTACTTCCTCACCTGTTGATGTCAGCACCCGGGAAGGGAAGAATCTTCAAGGGATTGTCAACAAAGGCGCATCTGTCGCTTATATGAAGACCAGAAACGACGTAAATCATAGAGTTCCTCCGGGTTTGTTTCCTACTGAAAATGAGTTGGGACCAGGGATAAGAATTATGGACTGGTGGAATATGGTGAATGAGGATGAGGATGAGGATGATGCTTCAGAAGAAGTAGAAGAGACAGCTGCTGAATCTGATCAAGAAGACGAAGAAGAGATGGAGAATGTAGCTGGCCCAGTTGCTGAAAATACGCCTCGAGTCAAGGACGAAGGTGCATACGGCATGGATACATTGCAAGCTAGCCATTCACGCAGTTTTGTCAGACGGTAACGGATTTTTTTTATCTGCACTGACCTGATTGCATTCTATTCAGATTGATTGCATGGCTTTTTAGTTTGCAAAAGTATTTTGGAATAGAATTATGTTTGAGTAAAGGAATTGGAAGGAATTAATAGTTATTATATGTACAAGAAGGACGGCATTTCTGAAAATAAAACAAGAAAGGCAATATGTTTAAAAAAATAACACGTTTTAAAGCTGCATGTTATTTTGTTTTCCAAATATATTGTCCTTCTAGTTTCTTCTCAAAACATATTAATAGAGGTGTATTTGAGACGATCTGACCCGAGCTTGTCAGGCTCGAGGCTCGGCTCAAAACTCGTTCAGCTCAGAAAAAGCTTCAATCTCGAGCTCAACTCGTCATAGGCTTAGGCTGGATTTGGCTAGGTTGAGCCAGAACCCGGATCAATGAGCTCCAAACTAGGCCTGCAATTTTTCAGATCCATTTAAGCTCACTCTAGGCTCGTTTAGTCTCGAGCTCTGCTCTTTTGAGTTCAAACTTGGCTTTGTTGAAAATATTTAAACATATAACTTATATTATGATACTGCTTAGGCTCTTCTAAGCTTGCTAGCGTATGGGCTCGAGCTTCATTCCGCTCAGGGCGGCTCAATAAGCTAAACGAGCCAGCTCGGCTTGGCTCAACTTGGAATGAGCCAAGCTTTTTTGGCTTTGTCTCGCGAGCCAGTTCAACTCATTTACACCTCTACATATGACCTTTTTTGTGTATATAGTAAACATAATTCCTCTCTTCTTCGCTTTCCCAAACATGGTGCCCCTCTAAAGTATTTTTGCCCTTCCTAGCTGAGACTTCACAGTTTCCTGCCGTCTTCAGCAAATTTCATCCTGCAAGCAGGTGAAATTTGCTGAAAGTTTCAGAGGGAAGCAGGGGACATATTATTTTACTCATTTTCTAGTTGTTTATTTTAAGTATATTATGTCACACTGATTTACCAATATATATATATATATATTATGTCATCTAACTATATGAGAAAACTGGAGAATTGTGGTCAAGAATGCATTTTCCTGATGTCTTTGGCTGATTTCACCTACAAGCAGATTAAGTCTGCCAAAAGTTCTGTAGAGAAGCAGGATTCTTTCTGTATTGGTGCCTGAAACCAAGAAATTCTTAGTGATATACCAATGGGACTCTTAACTTGTCAAGGTGTGAGATACCTTATTTACAATGATACGAGTTGAAGTACTAAATGATACAACAACAGTTCAGTGTTTCAAAGAGGCTTCTATCAAGGTAGGATCTAGAGAGGGTATGATATACGCAACGTTTCGCCTACAAGGTGCTACGCTATAGAAAGGCCTTTTTCAAATAGCCCCCAACTTAAAAAAAAAACGAACGTATTTACAAAAAAAAAAATGTTGAATGATAGTACTACAACAATAACAACAACAAATTTAGTGTTTTAAGGGCTCTCGTCAGTTCAGGGTCAAGAGGGGAGCACGAAACCTTGTCTACGAGAAGTGTTGAATTGAAAGGAGCAAGTCATATTGTTTGGTTGCATAAGGAGTATTCGAATTGACCCCAGGTCTCTAAAAGTAATAAGAGTTCTTACTTGTCAGGAGGATAATTAAATTTTGTAAGACAACGCTTATACTATGGTAAACATATTAAAATTATTTGAAGTATAATTTAAAATTTTGAAGTATAATTTAAGTTTTCGTAAATAGTTCATGACATCAGGACATCAAATAGTATAATTATAATGACCAAAAACTCGTAAAACACGATCCTAGAATGATCTGAACTCAATACCATGTGAAATTAAAGTAACTTGAACCTAAACCCAACCGAACTATATGTAAAATTAAAAATGACTCGAGTTTGAATGGGTTAACTCAAACCCATCCAATCCAAGTTTGTTATAAACTCAATGATCCAATCCAAATATATTCACTTGTATCAATATACTTGAACCCGGCCCAAGTAACGCAATTGCTCTGTGACTTTTCCCTTCCCGATAGAAACGGTTCCGAACCTCTCCACGTACATAACTTCACGGCTACACTTTTTTATTCCGCTTTCTTCCTCCACCGCCTCTCTTCGACCCTACTCTCTCTCTCTCTCTCTCTTCCCCTCTCTCCTCCCCTATAGCCATGGCCTTCAGCAATTCCCAGCACCTAATCTCCAGACTTCGCTCGCTTACCCGCCTCAGCCGCCCTCTTCACCCCCACTTCTCCACCGCCGCCGCAGCCGCCGCCGTTCCCCCACCGGAACCCTACCATGAAGACCACCAGGGCATCACCATTAAAGGGGTCAAAATCTCCGGCAGACCCCTTTACCTTGATATGCAAGCAACCTCTCCCGTTGACCCACGTGTCCTTGATGCCATGCTTCCCTTTTACCTCTCTCACTACGGCAACCCCCACTCGCGCACCCACCTTTATGGGTGGGAGTCCGAGCAGGCGGTCGAGGCGGCTAGGGCTAAAGTCGCCGCCTTGATCAACGCGTCACCTAAAGAAATCATCTTTACCTCCGGCGCTACTGAGTCTAATAATGTTTCGGTTAAGGGTGTGATGCACTTTTATAAGGAGCGTAAGCGCCATGTGATTACTACCCAGACTGAGCATAAGTGTGTTCTTGATTCGTGTCGGCATCTGCAACAGGAGGGTTTTGATGTTACTTACTTGCCTGTTGAAAAAGATGGGCTTGTTGATTTGGATAAGCTTAGGAGTGCGATTCGGCCAGATACCGGGTTGGTTTCAATTATGATGGTGAATAATGAGATTGGGGTTATTCAACCGGTGGAGGAGATTGGGAGGATTTGCAAAGAGTTTAATGTTCCGTTTCATACGGATGCAGCACAGGCGTTGGGCAAGATTCCGATTGATGTGGATAATATGAATGTGAGTTTGATGTCTTTGAGTGGGCATAAGATTTATGGGCCAAAGGGTGTGGGGGCTTTGTATATGAGGCGGCGTCCGAGGATTAGGGTTGAGCCCCAGATGAATGGGGGTGGTCAAGAGAGAGGGATTCGGAGTGGGACTGTGCCTACCCCGCTTGTTGTTGGGTTTGGCGCAGGGTGTGAGCTCGCTATGAAGGAGATGGAGTATGATGATGAGAGGGTTCGGACGTTGCAGGAGAGATTGTTGAATGGGATTAGAGAGAAAGTTGATTATGTAGAGGTGAATGGAAGTATGGAAAAGAGGTACCCTGGGAACTTGAACTTGTCGTTTGCGTATGTGGAAGGAGAGAGCTTGTTAATGGGATTGAAGGAGGTTGCAGTTTCGAGTGGCAGTGCGTGTACTAGTGCGAGCTTGGAGCCGTCCTATGTGCTCAGGGCATTGGGAGTGGATGAGGATATGGCTCATACTTCTATTAGGTATGGGATTGGGAGGTTTACTACTGAGGAGGAGATCGATAGGGCGGTTGAGCTTACTGTGCAGCAAGTGAAGAAATTGAGGGAAATGAGCCCCCTTTATGAGATGGCCCAGCAGGGAATTGATATTAAGAGCATTGAATGGGCACAGCACTGACTGGTTTTTCGATTTTGGCCACGGGAAGTACGTGTATGGCCAGAGTTTTTTTCGTATGTATTCAATTATATCTGTGGAGATGCAACCCAACGAGCAGAGGCGGTATGTTCGTGGTTCTTTGCCAGGTTCTCTCTTACTTGGGCTTGAGTATACTTTGAGGATTATCTATATTGCGTTTACTTGTAGAATATCCTTGATGTAGTTGATTGTTGTCTTGTAAATTATTTTGTGCTCTTATACATTTCAGCACCTATATTTTACTAGCTTGAATAAATGGATGGGTTCTGGAGTTACTTTGCGGAATTCATTAAAATGTCAGTCTTGCTGGTTATTCTTATATGCAAGTCCCCCATTTGAGAAGCGTCTAACATTACTGTGGATGTTAGTAGTTCCTATTTGGTAACCCCACATCGATGATGAACTGATACTTCCCTCGTATCGATGATGAATGTCTTACAAGTTTGCGATATATGTTTAAATGTTAATGGGTTCATGAAATTGCCTTTAAGAATGCTGTCATATGGCAATCATGCCTAGTGCATGTTATATACTGAGAACTTAGAATTACATTTTGACGCTGGTGAGGGCGGGGGCGAGCGGGTGAGGAGATGTGAGGGGTGTGGAGCTACAAAAGAAAGGATGTGATGATTTTAGAAGATATGATATTTTATTAGATTTTAGTTAATGAATAATCTGTTTAGTTATCTTTATTTTAGTTCCTTATTTCTTAGAAACTAGTTTCATAGTTGGTTTAGTATTCATCTCCTTTATTATCCAATACCATCCTTGGGATTAGTTTATGCCTACAAATATAGTGTTGCAATTCATATTTTTCAGTTTGTGCCGCATCAGGAGCTCTTACATATCTAGGATTATGGATTGAATCTCCTTGTGGAGGTTGATTATTAGCTTAAAGTTGAAAAAAAAAAATTTCAAGAAAATGAGGAACGCGAGTGGTTTGTCTTGTATTTGCGTTTCTTCATAGAGTTGCTGGTGTGGAAGCTTGTCAGTTAGGAAAGGATTTGCTAAATCCACAGTTATCCACTAATGTTTGAATTTGACAGCAAGGAACGAAGGAGCTTTTGAGAATGCAAGCTTACTGTTTAAGCCTTTAGGGATTGTTTAATGGGATTCTTGTAGTGCGTTCACTTTTGCAAAACACTGCCTCTTTGAATCATCATGAATCAAAGACTCAAAGTTCTACTCCATTTTAGCACAAGACATTCTCAATCATCTTTAGTCTGCTCGTGCTTTTGAAATTCTGGACAGTTTCTGCTTGTTGGGTCACTTTCTCTTCGTTTTTTGCATTACAAATGATGCCTCATATCCATTATTTGATGCTTGGGGTGCATATTTACAATCTGAAGTGAGTGATTGGAGGATCTCCGAGAAATCATACCATAGTTGCAGTCCAGAAGCGGGAGTGGGAGTGGAAGTGGGAATGTAAGTGGGAATGGGGAGGCAAGCAATCATAGAAGTTCCAAAGGTCTTAGTGTTAAGGGAGTATTTATATTACTATTAGCAAATAGACAAGAAAAATTAATGAAATATCATTAATTGAACCATCGAAATATGGCATATCAAAACAAAGTCAATTTTAAGCAATAACCAAGAAAAATGAGTATCCTCATAAATAAGGTCAAGAATCTTGACTCCAACATCCACAAGCTTCATTTTTCTTTGAATTGAGTGATATAATTAGCCAACAAATCAACAACAAAAGGCCTGTTGCCTCAAAGGGCTTTCGCCAAAGCAGGGTTTGGGAAAGGTGGGATGTACGCCGTCTTATCCCTTCAGGGTGCTATCCTAAATGATGTTTTCCTAACCCTAAAAAGTGAAATTAGCCAACAAATCATTTGACAAATCTCTTTTGATCAAAACCTTTCTTTGACTTTTTGATTGTATTTTTGTAGAGTTTGATACACATTTGAATTGTGCTTTTGTTGGGTTGGTTAGTGGGGATCCTAAGGTTGGAAGTGATAATAGTTATTCAGTGGTGCTCTGCGTGGTTGCTTCAACACTACCGGTAACTTTATCTTCCATTTCTTTGATTTTGAGAAGAGATTAGAACAAGCATACTGGTGAAAACTTGGCTTCTGTCAGAGCGCCATTGAGGATGATGCATTATGATCTTTAGAACTAAGCTTCGTTATCTTTTCGAATCTAGGGTATTTAAACTATAAGTAGGGTTCTTACGGACCTTATGAAGACATCTTTGAATGAATTGAAGCTTAAAGTTTATTAGTTGGTTTAGACATTGATTTTGTGTGCTGCATCTCATGGTTGGAAGATATAAGCCATTGTCCTGCTAGTTTTGGTTGAGGTGTTCTTTAAGGTCGCAAAACAAAGTTAACATATCAATCAGTTAATTTGTTCAAAAAATTGGAAATCCTGCGGAATTTGAGTTATGTGATGTTATGGTATTTGTGTCAAGCTTTGCCAACTCAAGTGCGTCTCTTGTTGGCGGTCCTGCAGTTTTTGCTATTGGTGATGTTAATAATGGTGTCTGAAAAGTAGTTTAAATCTGCATTGTTTCCTTAATGACTATCACTACTTGATAAACAGGTCGATTATTTTGATTTGATTGCTTAGGGCTTTCAGAGATTTTAGGATATGAACCATATAGATATTATTAGTATGGAGTTGAATAGTACTATAATGGATGCTCACTGGGATAGTGCTGTGGCACCCAAAATGTATGTCTGTTTTTGTGATGGGAAGATGCTACGTTGAGATGTATGGACCTGGCTAAAAGCAGATAACCCCAGATGCCTGAGACATTGGAGATTGTTACTTTGTCAACACACTCCACTTCCTTTGGCTTTCCTTATGACCACTATTTATACGGGTTAGTAAGTACGGATGTAAATGAGCCAAGTCAAGGCTTAGGGTTTGGTTCACCAATATTTTTGTCGTCCTGAGCTTAGTTAAGTTTGGCAAGTTCAGACAGTTCTTGCCTAAATTTGGCTCTGTTGAGCTTCAATCCTGTTTGGCGAGGTTCAAGTTGAGTGTGGCATGTTCAGGCTTGATGTAGCTTGTTTATACTCATTTGGAGTTGCAATGTAGCTCAAAATTGACCCATTTCTGCTGGTGATTGAGAGCCCTAGCTCTACTAAGGCCAGGCTTGATTTGCTTGACTAGACGTGCTAGCTTGACTTAGCCTGAGCCTGAAATTGACCTAGCCTTTTGAGCCAGTGACGAGCAAGTCCAGCTCATTTACACCCTTAACTCAAATGTTGTGTTCAAAGGTTGACACATTTGACATGATGCTAGCTCGATCTAGTTGACATGTCTGGCACTATTTTCTGAGGAGATTGATGCATGAAAATCTTACAATCAGTGCCCTTGGTACTACAATATATATGCCGGTTATTATTGAGAAATTAACTATTTCAAAAGTTTAGGTTATAAAGCGAAAGGCGTGGGAGATATTTTTATACTCTAATAATCACCACTACCAAAAACAAAATTGGAAAATCGAGGATAAGAAAATTGACTTGTCTAGTGGCAGAGGGAAAGCTGTTCTTGCTTTGCATATATTCCTTCATCTTTTTTCCTTTTGTTCCTTTTTTTTTTTGGTAGAGTTAGAATAATGTTTCCCATCTATATGAAGTGGATAACTAGAAAGACAGATAAAGTTTGCTGATTCTGTTCCTCAATAACCATTCTTTTTCTCCTTGATATCCCTATCTTGGGATTCTTGATGCTCGTTTGCGTTGAATTATAAAGGTGAAAATCTTACGGTGGTTGGCTTCTCATCTTGGGTGTTCGTTTGTTTTTCTACAAAATTTTTACAAGAATTGTGTGGTAATATAATATGGTTTGTCTAATTTAAAGTAATCAAGTGATGTGCGATCCCAGCATATGCGGGAGCCCTTGAGGCACTGGATTTGTTGTTGTTGTTGTTGCAAGTGATGTGTGGCAGTTAGTTGGTGTTGTAGTCAAAAGAACTTACTCCAAGATACGTTGGATGAAATTACAAGTTGCAACTGTTATTTTTATTTCTAACAATAGTTTGAAATACATTAATGATATTTACGGTTTCAGAGTAATTTAATGCCTCAATCCAAAAAGTATTAATTAACAAAAGTGAGATCCATGTATGAACCATTTACCAAGCGAAACTTTAATGAGTTAGCCTCCATAGGTAGATACGTAAAGCTCAAATGACTTCGTAATCTTCATCCTTTCATTCACCCTCGGATTCAGGATTTAAGATAGAGCGTAAATGGTAAAATGCTATTGAAACTGATGATGAGATCTATCAAAGAAAGAAACTATTTCTTTCATTTGGGGTTTTCAGAATCTTTGAAATGTTTACTGTGAGGTTTCTTGTAGAGCGGAGTTCAGAATCTCCCAAAATCAGGATGCAAACAAGAACCCCATCACTCCTATTTGCTTTTTCATGCCCATTTTAGGAGGATCCGCACCTTTTCCATCAAGAACTGACTAGGTGTTATTATATCTGTGTTTAATTTAATATTGTGTACCTCTTTTTTTTTTGGCCAATGAGGAACCCGGTTATCTGGTAATTCTTGACCCGTGTAATGATCCACACACTACAAAAGCCAGTTAAGTCAAGAATTTCTCAGGCAAAGGTTCGGCCAGGGGGGGGGGGGGGGGGGGGGGGGGGGGGGCGGGAATCGAACTTCAAACTTTTTGGCTTAATATAATACTTTGTCCTCTGACTTGCCTTTCATGCAAGGCTGTGGTGGGTAATATTGTGTACTTTTAGTGTAATCAATTATGTGTTTTTTACGTGATCAGTTGTATGTGTTGACGTTTGTGATTTATAACATGACTGTATTAATGAAAGTCCCAAAATACAGAGTAAAATAGAAGGACGTAGGTGCATGTAAATGAAGAGTTGCCAGGTTAAGCTCACACAGCAAGGATGGGAGAGCAGGGACGTTAGCCTTGAATGCCACAAGCCACCTTGGGGGTAAATACTGATACGGAAACAAAGATGATCTCCATGTGATGTAGGACAAGTAGTCAAAGAGTTCATGAAACAATTAAATCTTCAGAAATCCAGACGGACGAGTCGGAAACATCTGTAATTGGAACCTTAATATCCATATTTTTTTATTCGTAAGGAGTTACAAGGCTTATTAAGTCTAAACGAAACTATCCAACTGAACTATGCAAATCCAATAGTTAGCTGAATTATAGCATTTTCATTCTTATTTTCACTAAATTATGCGTTTCTTCATCGTGTTTAGTTCACGTTTTCGTGGCGCATCATTGTGGATGTGACTATTCAAACTCATGACTGTTGAGGCAACAGGTTGAATGGGCTCAAACTGAAACGCCAATATCGTCCATTCTATATGGATCGAACCCATATTACTCGCTCAAAACTCTTAGTTTTTCACAAGTACAAAGTAGGCATATGCATATTTTCAGTATAGTTTGCTGTTATCCTCCTTCAACACGGCAAATTCCTTAACTCTGAGCTTCATGTATTGTCATTTCCATAATCAAAACAAACACTCCCAAAAATTTAAAAAAAAAAAGAAACTATAATATATGATTGATGATACATGCAGATGAGTCACATCTCTAAGTATGGGGAGCCATAATATTAATTAATATTTGAAAAGGAAATATCCTAATTTGCAGAGACAAATAGGGAAGTTTATTTATTATGGTAAAAATCCTATGAAACATCATTTCATAATTATATTTTATACTTAGAATATAAATCATGATAGCTTTCTGGCTCAGGGTTTTAACTGCGTGTTATCTTCCTGACTGCTTATTTTCTGGTTGTACTGATGTTACCATTCTAGTTATTTCTCCTTTTTGGTTCTTTCTTTCCGGGTTTTTTTTATGAGTAATGTTATTGTTAGAAAATTATTATTATCAAAGTAAGATCGTAGTTTTAAGAAAAATTTATGACTTTCATTATTGCACTATCAATAATAAATTTTGTCATAGTAATAACATCCATTTTATTTGTTATTGTATAATTTTCTAATTTCTCAAAAATATCTTTAAAAGTTTAAAATTTTTCAATCAATTACCTCAAATTGTGTTATTAATTATCTGTTAAACATGATTCGACTTTTACATAAATTTTAACTTACCTTTTTTTATTTTTGAGCGCAGGTAAAGTAAGTGCATTCACCTATAATTCTTCCATTCTATGGTTCAATCCTTAGGGGTTTGAAAGAGGAGACATTTGAACCTTTTTCGAAATATATAATCTATATACAAATCACTAGCAAGTTACGGACAATTAACAATATGATTTAAGACAATTTCATCAAAAAATTTCAAATTTTTGGAGGTGATTAACTAAAAATTAAAAAATTATACTGACTAGATGCAAAATGATGACTTTATAAGTTGGTTTTTTTGAGTAATTTTTTTTTTTTAATTGAGTGCGAGGTCCTATTACTAGCCGTTGTTGGGTGGGATTTTTGGCTAGGTGAGCTAAACTCAAATCTAACAAAGCGAGAATGTCTTTCCATTGTATTCTGTTGCTAATTTATTAAACGAGGAATCATTCAAAATCTTAAATAATAAAAATTTAACAAAAAACATTAAAATGAATATTAATGCATACAACTTGACTTAACCGCGATACTAGACCAATAAATTAGGAGTTTGCGACTCTTGAGATGAACGTTTTAGCTTCCGTTTTCTGTTATTGTATTCCACTCTATACTGTGTGCATTTGAACGTTGTACTAATAATCATTCATAATATATAGCAATGCAAGAAATGAACAAGGATAGAAGCTGCAAAAATAGTACCAAAAAATCAATGCTCATTTGATCATCCATAGAACCATCCTCTTTAACATATATAAGCATTCAACATGACATTTGGGTCCACTTTGAAGGTTACCAAACTAAATCAAACACCTTCTTCGTCACTTTATGTTGTGTCATATTTGGGGGGTTTCTCTAACGAGTCAGAAAATTGAAACAATCAAAACATGAAAAAGTGACCCATTTGTTTTCTCAGCCTAGCTTTTATCATTATGACTGAAGCGTTAGGACAAGTCCTATTAGTAATCGCATCTACAGCTCCTTTCTTACCAGTATTATAAAAAACAAAAGGGCAAGAAGAGTGAAGAATCTAAGGATTGAAAAGGGAATTGCCACATTTACACATCCAACTCATGGGCTTGTAATTAGAGGAAACCTCGTTGCCTCTATCATAGTAATATCCACTTATGACATGTTTTGTGGCCGGCACTTGTACTGCTTCACAGTGCCCACAATGCAAGCACCTCCTCTCGCACCTCGGTGGCCTCGACCCTATTTGTCTACACATTATAGTCGTCTTTTCTTCTCTCCAATTCTTCTCGTTTAATATCGCTCTACCTGATATGTTATGAATATCACATGTGAGTCTTTGAAAAATCTTAGATTTGGAGTTGAAAGAAACAAAAGATCAATATCAAAACACACAGTGATCCTCAAACTAATATCAATTGGTGTTCAAATTGTTCCTCAGTTAAAGCCTATTTAGCATGACTTTTTTATCTTGGAAAAAGTACTTTTTTCATCGGGATTTAAAGCATATATATGAATCTCACTGACCAGCTTCGTAAGCTAGATCGAAGACGACGTTAAACATCTGGACAGCATGACATCGATCAAAATGTCTCAAAGTTTAAATTCCATAAGCTGCTAATTTAATTATCAATATATTTCACCTGCATTATACTAATCACTGTTTCGATTTTAACTAACATTTGATCGAAAATACATCACAAAAAGTATAAAATCATTCATAATATTCATGAGTGAAGTTGATTTTTGGATATGATATTAAAGTGTGAACCAAAAAGATCACGAGTTCAAGTCCCAACATGTCCCACTTTCAATATTAGTATAATTTAAACATAAGATATGAGAAAGGCCAGTTCAACATGTACATTTAAAGCTCAACAGGCATATGTACAAGAGGACATGTTAGAGTGTAAAATCATTTATAAATCCTCACTCATTAGTTTAAACTTTTAAAAAATTAATTTAAATTTTAATAAAATAATTTTTAAACAGTGGATACAAGCTTTAAAGTTAGGAACTTAACTTATAAAACAATATAGTTCCTATACTATATATTATACCGTATGATGTATCCAGAAATCAATCAATTAAATAGACCCGTAAATAAATTTGTACTTATAATTTAATACTAATAATAATAAAAGTAATTGATTAAAATATGAATCACCTTGAGACTGAAGGGTAAAGCTGAAGCAGAGAAATACAAGGAAGATGAAGGCAACACCGCTAGTAACACGGTGGCTCTGTTGGCCGGAAAAACTGTATGCTCCGCCACCACCGATCATATCAAAATTCTTTTAAAAAAAAGCGAAGTATGGTGATAATAGTGGTAGGTGATGTATTGGAAGAAGAGGCCTACTTGTAAGTATTACAAATTGACAACAATCCCGAGTGCTAAAACGAGCAGGTTAAGGTTCAGAAATGATTTTATGTATAATAGAAAAATGAAGAGATTTTAGCCGAAGAAATTATGCATGTTTGAGATTTGGTTAGTGGGAGGGGAGGACAAAAAGTAATGCTATATATATAGAGGCAAAATTAGAGGCAAAATTAACTTTTAACATTTGAAAAAAAAAAAAAAAGAAAGAAAGACTTAATATTTATTGGGTAATATTATTAACATGATAAAAAAATTAATGCAAGAGTAATTTTTTAAAAATTTGTGTTAATAATTACACTATTGATTTGATAATAATTTTTGTATTCTAATAGTAGCAAGCGTGCTTAGGTGAGAGTAGTACCAGAATGGGTAACCTCCTGGGAAGTCATCATCATCAGGTTTGGGGGTACTCGAGAAAACAACCTCTTTTTAGGGGTAGTACCCTGAAGGGAGAAGGCTGCGTACATCCGTCCCCCAAACCCTGCTTAGGCGGGAGCCCTTAGGGCACTGACTATGTTACCTTTTTTTTTTTTTTTTTTTAAGTAACAATGTCATATTAGTTATCAATAAACATGTAAAATCACTAGAAAATCTCCACTAGTGGTGCCCCAAAGACAAGGTATTCACATTCGTCTCAATTCAGATTTAGTCCCTTCACTAAATTTATGAAATTATATATGTTATTCTAATTGAATCGCCTTTTAAATTTTAAATCTACTTATTTAATAGAATGAAACTAAATTTGATTTGTTACTAAATATGCAGGTACATCGAGAGAGAAACAGAACTAGTTCTTCTATGGTTAGTATGACAATGAATTTTGAGTTCAAGTCGCATAAAAGGTAAGAATGTTTAAAAGAAAACACTTTGCTACGCAATCCAAGTGTCGATATTCATTCATATTGTTCTAAATTTTTCACTATTTTGTGAAATGTAACAATAAAATAAGTTTAATGTAGTTAATAAATAATATTAAACTCATTTACTTTTATAAATTATAGGTACTAAATATATATTTTAAATAGATATTGTTAAAACTCATCAAATTATAAGTCCGATTTACAGAACTAATAAGTACACGATTAACATATAAGAGATATTTTATCCTAAAACGAATTGATTGATATTAAGTACCGTAACGTACTAGATTTATATTTTTGCTAAGTAGATTACTTACAAGTAATAGCATGGCTACAGTAATGGTGACAAGGGAGTTAAAGGTTTCTAAGTTTCAATCCTGTTGTGTGGTCTAATCGGTTGGCCTTGTTTAGCAGTCAAGTCAATCTAATTTTGTTGTCAATTATCATGACCCAACATTTAACAATTACGTTGATTTGTTTTTAAAATAAAGTATTTTGGTTATATTTTGAAAGTGTTTAAACTCAGATATAGAGTGTGCCGACACACATATTTGAGAAACGCTCTCTGAATGTTATGTGACTGTACATAATTTATGTGTCGACACACAATCTTATCAAAAGCCTCAATTCCCAAAGCTTAAGGCTATGTGTCGATACATAGAGCCATGTATGAATATATCGAAAAGAATTGTAATGATTATTGTGTATTATTCTTATCTTGAAAATAATTTAAGGTTGGAAGTCCTTCTAAAACATGATTCCATTAGGATAGCACTATGTAAGGGTAAGGCTTCATATATCTCACCCTCCTTAAAGTATACCTTTGCAAGAACCCTTTGAGATAGTGGGTTTACTGTTGTTGTATTATCTTGAAATTAATATATGTAATAGAAATTAAAGAACGCGTCCCAAAAAAAAAAAAGGAAAAAACAAAATATGAATTACAAAATTAAAAGAAAGAAGAAAAAATGGGAAAGAAGTAAAATGGAAAAGGATATATGAAAAAGAAATTACTTCTTCTCTTTTTAATTTGATTTCAAGATTGAATTTTGATTACAAGAAAAAAAGTTACAAGACAAAAACAAGATTACAGGAAAATAAATTAAGATGCTTTTAATCCATCAATGCAAACTGTTCAATCACAACGATTCCTAGCAATAAAATTTCAGTATCAATATTACAAATACGAGTAATCTAATTATTTGAAATCCAATGTTTAGCTTTGGTGTGGATAGTCCATTCATAGCCTAATTCCCATACAGTTAATCACCCTTTACATCAAGGCACATTTTAAATGGCAAATACATTTATCCCAAAAAAAAGAACAAAAATAAAATAAAATTAGGTCCATTTTTTGTAGGTAATAATGATTATTTTAAAGTGTGCATATAACAATTCCGTTGTCGTCCAGCGGTTAGGATATCTGGCTTTCACCCAGGAGACCCGGGTTCGATTCCCGGCAACGGAATTCTTTTACTTTTATTTTGTTGTGTGCTTTTATGTATGCTTTAATGGCCCCCTCTTTCTTTTATTTTGGTAGGGTGCAATCTAGAGGTGGCCAATGGGCGGGCCGGACCGGCCCAGGGAAAAAAAAAAATTTGATAATACAAAGTCGTTTTGTACTAAATTTATTGTAATTCATTGATAAATAATATGAGATACAAATATATTTTTGTTAAGTACTAATAATGCTAAATATATATTAAATATATGTAATAAAATAAAATACACAATAAGTAATGGTAAATATCTTATCAAAAAAAATAGTGGTACATAAATAACGTAACAAATATAAGTACAAATACAAAGTTTGACATATGGGGGGTGTGGTCGTCTTTTGAGGTATGCGGGGGGTGCGGTCATCTTTTGACATCAATATTTAAAAGTAAATAATTGACATACAAAAGTGTTGATATCAGTCGCCTTGGGGGGTATCTAGGCCATCATTTGAGATATCGGTTGTACGGTCGTCTTCTTCATCGCTCAATGAATTCAGCTTCATTCTCTGTTGTTCTCTTGCCTCTGCTAGCAGCCAATCCTTCAAGCACACGGATATCTCAAAGCTTGACGGTGATAGCTTCGCCCTCTTCGTTCCAAGCAACCTGCCACCAAGACTGAAAGCACACTCCGATGCTACTGAAGACACCGAACAACTTAGTATATCACGTGCCATGGTGGAAAGCACGGGATACTGGGTTTGGTTTGTGTTCCACCATTGTAACAGGTCAAAATCCGGGTTGGCCGGCGGCCCGAAAATATGGACCATCGGTGTCCGCAAATAATAATCTAACTCGTCACATGATGTGGGGGCTGCTATGGGCGTAAATTGCTCCAACAGCTTCCACAAATATGACGTGTGTGAACTACTTCCATTAGATGTGGAAGATCCTACTGCAACAGTACTAGGATTATTGGACGCTAATTGACGGGAATATTGAGAAAATAAACTATGCAAGTCGTTATCGACATCGGCAATGAAAGTGTCGATATTAAGAGAATGATTCAAATACGTGAAAAAATGTTGGCAAAACAAGTTAAAACCCGAGCGTTTATAACGAGGGTCTAAAATAGTTGCAAAGCAGTATGTAAGAGGTAGTTCAAAATAATATTTGGCAAATTTTTCTTTCATTGCCTGAATCGATGAGAACAAAACGGGGGTGGATTCATTACCCCCCATCCAATTGACAATATCAAGCAATCTTGATATTGCTTGAGGCATGGTCGGATAGTAGTAACCCGAAAAAAATGTTGTTGCCTCTTTAAACATGCTAAAAAAGTTACAAATTTGATCTATTGTCTCCCAATTTATACCGGCTAGGTTGTAATGGCTCCATTCTGCACGATTTTCCTAGGCGTATTCCATTAGAATGTCTTTGTATGGTAGAAGGCGCTCTAACATTTCTACCGTAGACGACCACCTATTTTGGGAGTGTAATTTGAATTGTTTATATTCTATGTTATGCAACCTATATAAATTTTTAAATTTTCTTTTTCTAGTACTGGATGATTTTACAGATATTATTGCCGATCTTAAGGTGATAAGGGATACTTTTATGAGATCTAAATCATCCGTTACCATTAAATGCAAAATGTGACAAACACAACGAATATGGAAACACTTCCCACCTAACATGGGTCTCATTTGCCTAATTAAATATGTAACGGCTGCAGCGTTATTGGTAGCATTGTCGAACGTAACACTGAAGATACGTCGCTCTATGCCCTAGTCGCGGACTGCCGACATAATCACACCCGTAATTACCTCGGCATTGTGGGGGCAATCTAAAAGTCCAAAATGAATTATCCGCTTTTGCATGATGAAGGATTCATCGGTCCAGTGTGCCGTTATGCACATATAAGGTTGGCCGAGTTTTGACGTCCATACGTCCGACATCAACGAGAACATGCTCGTGTTCGTCGCAAAATGTGTGAAGGCCCCAGTTTTCATCCCGTGGTACAATGTAAAAGCGTCCCGCTTTACGGTATTTCGAGGAATCCTCACAATGGCGGGATTAACATTTCGTTGCAGGTAGTTGACGAAATTTGGGTCTTCGCACGTATTAAAAGGCCTTTCACTCATAATTATATATTTAGTTAGCCCCTTTCGGTTGCTCTCATGAGAGAACCTAAAATTAGCAAGTGCACCAGTCACTTGCTATACTAGACGTTGTTGGCTTTTTTCTGGGAATTGCTCGGGGTGGCACCTAAGTATATGTCTATTTAATGTGCCCGTCCCACTACCAGGTTGATGGCTAAAATCATTAGGTGGGTCACATAATTTACAAGTTGCTTTATTAGTTGTCTTATTAAGGGTAAAGTGCTTCCATACCCCACTAGTTGTACGCCTACTACTAGAGGTACTAGTTTCAGGCTGGGCTTCAGTGGTGGGGGTGGGTTCCTCATCAGTTTGTGAGTCTCCAACCCCATCACCACCTGACTCATGATAATCTTGTTGTTGTGAAAAGTCATAATTTATGCTATCATCTGACATCAGTGTATGGGGGTGTTGGATCTGGTTGTATAAAAGCTCGTTCTTCAGTATCAAGTAAGACAATTCTACTCCTTTTAGGGATTCTGGGTGGCCGAGAAGAGCTAGAACTAGCACGACCTGCTCCAGAGGATGATGAAGAGTTGTGTGCCATATTAGTATAAGTGATTAGTATTTATAAAATGCAAGTAGTAATGCAAATTAAATAACTAAAAATGCGAATCAAATAAAATTGCGATACTAAAATTACCGAAACGAGAGAACAATGAAATCGGAACTTCAGCCAAATACTTTACGAACTTCGAATTTAGAGCACAATTTTTGCAATTAGCAAAGTTAGAGAAGATGGGAGATGATAAATGTATAGAGAGAGAAGAGAGGATTGAAGAATTGGTGAGAAAATGAGTTGGGAAGGTTTAAGTATTTATAGGGAAAAAAAAATAGAATTTTTTTTTTTTTTTAATAAAAGAGCCGTTCAACAGCTCTTTACAAAAGAGCTGTTGAACGGCTGTTCAAAACGACCTCACGGGCCGGGCCGGGCCGGGCTGGGCTGGGCTCGGCCAAAAATAAAAATAGGCCCTAGGCCCGGCCCGTGGGACCTCGGCCCGGGCCAAACACGGGCCGGGCTTGTGCGGTTTCCGGGCCGGCCCGGCCCGTTGGCCACCTCTAGTGCAATCTCTTGGGTTCTTTGTTGAAAATATATTTTTTTTAAAAATATTTTTTGGTTAAAAGAAAATATTTTATTTTTATAAATTTATATAAGGTTTACGATTGAACAAGTTGATGTTGAACCGGGAGATTATTTTGGAACATGGTGTTCTCCTATGTGAAGAAGAATGTTTTCCCCTTTTGCTAAAGAGAAATAAAATTTCCCTCGTGAAAAATATTTTTCGTATTTGTTGTATTACTATATACAGTATAATATTGATAAGTTAATAACCTCGATTAAATAATATTTTTGGTCGGTTCCGATTTAGAACCAATGTAGTAAATAATATATTGATTAATTAATAAATCTTAATAGTCCTAAGGATATTAATTTATTGAAGTTTAACTATTTATAATGGCAAATGTTTAAATGGAATCTAAAAGACCAAGTTTTTAGAAAGATTAATTTTTTGTATTTTCTAAATTCTATTGCTTTCTCTGCATAAATATGAGTGTCAAAGAAAACCACAAACATTGAAGCGGAACTTGACTTTCCCTCAACAAAGGAAAAAACATTTTTCTCGATATACTTATTACTTCACTCAACTTGGCCAACATCATCTTTAATTATGAAACAAGAATTTTACAAGATAAATATTTCAATTAAAATCGTTTTATGAAAAAGTTATCTATAAGAAAAATATTTTCCGTTGCATCAAACAAAACCTTATTAGAGCACAGAACCACAAGCATATGGGCTATGGCCCTTGCACATAGTTTGCATATACATATATATATATATATATATATATATATATATATATATATATATATATATATATATATATATATATGGTGACATTATATTGAGAGGGTGAAAGGAGTTAATCCTAACCCTCCATTGTAATGGATGGCTAAGATTTGTTGGACATTAAAAAAAAAAAAACAATTTACGGCCCATACACCTTCATAGGGCAAAAGGAAAGAAAAGATAAGGGAAGAAAATTATTTTTTGTTTTCAATACTCAACAAATCTTGGTCGTAAATTTTTTTTTTTAAGTGTCCAACAAATTTTGACTGTCAATTACAATGGAGGGCTAAGATTGACTCCTCTCACGCTCTCACCCTCTCATAAGAACGCCACCCTAAGAAAAATAATTTACGGCCAAGATTTATTTAGTATTAAAAAAAAAAAAAACAATTTCTTCTCTTATCACTTCTTTCGTTTTGCCCCATGGAGGGGTATGAGTAGTAAAATTTTTTTTTTTAAGTGTCCGACAAATCTTAGCCGTCCCTTACAATGGAGGGCCAGGATTGACTCCTCTCACGCTCTCACACTCTCATAAGAACGACAAATATATATATATATACATATATATATGATAAAACGTTATTTGGTCACAGAAAAACAACAATCTTTCTGGGATCCAATCTTTTAAATTTTATTTCAATCTAAAGTAACATAAGACTGAATCTGAATGGATCTTGGCATCAAGGCCATTTTGCCACTTAAAATACCCCGTCGTGTATTAAAGTCGTATGCAAAAGACTCGATCCGCTATTCAGTAGGAAATCTTTCTATAATCCAACAACTGAAGTATAATGTATGCTCAAGTAGGTACTAAAAATTTCAGCCAACCAATGAAAGGAAGAGTCTCACACATTACCATCACATTGAAAAGAGCTTCAAAATAAGACTCCAAACGCCAGGAAATTGTCCTAAAACAATGCCTTAGCAACCCCCAGGACTATGCAAAATGGAACATTAATGTACAAGTGCAAGAAACTCCATTTTAGACCAAATTCAAGTTCTAAGAACATTGTCTAATATCCCGAAAATAACAGCAAAGATCGTAACCTTGAACTTACAAACAAATCCACCGACGTACTAGGTTACCTTTATGAAGCTCAGTACTCTTCTCCTCCAGCACTTCTATCGCGATCGTATTTGTATTTGTCCTCCTCCATCTCATCATATTCACCGTGACCTTCGTGATAGTTATAACGATCTTGGTCACCATGGGCATCCTCTTGATCACGCTGGTGATGACCATAATGATCATAATACTTGTCGTCGTGCTCAGGTTCAGCGCGCCTGTGACTGTGTTTAGACTGCTCATACCATCCCGAGTCATCCTCATAATCAGGTCCGGCATGATTGTATCCCCTATCTCTGTCACCATGGCGATCGCGGTCATGATCATAGTCTCTGTCGCGTGAATGGCCACGGTCATACTCGACTTCTTCAATGTCGTATTCGTAGTCCCTGTCCCTGTCCCTGTCCCTGTCTCGTGTGCGCTTCCGATCATGATCCCGGCCACGGTCCCGGTCACGATCGCGATCTCGGGTTCGATTGCGGTCACGGCCGTGCTCACGTTCACTATCACGACCACGGTCTCTTTCTCTGTCTCGGTCTCTATCTCTTGTCCTATCGCGATCGCGGTAGTGCCTGTCCTCCTTATGATCACGGTCTCTCGGCCTGTCATGAGACCGCTCATGGGACTTTTCCCGTTCCCTTTCTCTATCTCTGTCCCTCCCGCGTTCTCGGGACTTCTCTCTACACAATTTGGACAAAATATCGATCAAATAAAACGAGAGGTGAACCACAGCAAAAACTATGAAATGTAAAAACATTATTTTCAAACTTCAATTCAATACCATGGCCAGTTAATATCCTAAGAAACAAAAGTAGTCGCTTGGGGTCCTAATTTGTTAAGAGCCCATTTAAAGAATTAGTTATCTTATCAGTTTGCTTCTATCGTATATTCACAAATCCAAACTGAAGAAACAACGGTCCTTGTATGATACATTATAAATAGCCTATGTACATATATAATATAATGAACCATACTGTTAGCTAGTATTATAATATAAAGTGGCTAATTTGAGGTGTTCTTAAGGTGATCCAAACACTTCGGTTACCAAAAAAGGCCTATCGGTCAACACTTTCTTTGGCCCTTAAAAAAATGGGACTGGCCTAGACCTTGTCTGATAGTTTCAAAGTAAATTCATTCTTTGACTCACTAATAGGTATGCAAAGAGTATACCAAGAGAGGAAAACAGATATCAATATAAAAGAAGAGCACACATACCTATCTTCGCGAATCCTGGGCTCCTCAGACAGAGATAGGCCTCCAGAATGCAACTCCCTGAGATCAGATCGGCAGAGAAAAGAAATAAAACCACACGCAAATGCAAGAGCACGCTATCATGACTCAGATAACATTGATGAACGTTCAAAAAAAAAAAACCATTTATGGAGCTCATAGCCGTCACGGGGTTCAGAAAACTACAATGTAAGTTCATTTTCAAAGAAGATACTTCTCCACCTTTTTGGCAAAAATCATAAACAGATTCCAAACACGAGGCTGCATCAATAAAGGACATCAAGGAGGGGATGATATAAACAGACTCACAAGTTCTCTTACAAGGCAAAACGGTTTTTAAAAATCATAATCAGCAGCATGAGGACACTTACGTTGTCGAATGCCTTTGGTTAACATCTTGACCTCCAACCCTAGTGGTTCCCAGTCCACCACCCAGTCTGCGAGGTCTCCAATTTGGAACCGTTCGTCCACGTTCCACGTCCACAAGGACCCTTCTCCCATCAATTTTCCTTCCATCACCTTGCTTATATGCAGCTGAGCGAGTTCATATACAATTAATTTGTGCTTGAAGATAAAAGTATAGTTCATGCGCAGTGAAACATGCGAAGTATGCTAACCTTTCATATCCCGTGTATGAGCATATTCTATGAACGCATAGCCTCTAGGTTTGTTTGACTCTTTATCGTATATCATTTTGACCTGGAAAACAAACAAAATAATAAACACTGTTACAGAAGGTGCATAAATTACAATGTGTAATGGCTGACTAGGCATCTAGGCAACAATTTTAAGTAAAATCCTAAATGGCACGGCAGACAGGCTCTATACCCTACTAGCCGCGCTCACCTTTCAGAAGTAAAGCTCCAACACGCGAGATGCACCACCATTGCTAGAGTTGTAGAAACACTGACGTACATGGCCAATTTACCAGTCTTGGACTAACATATTTCCCCTTACCAGGGTGAATTAAGGAAGAAAGTAGTCCCCTTACCAAGGGATTTTTAATTATAAAAATAGCTATGGAGTAATTTAGAAAATACCAGGATCCTTTCTGAACAGCTGATTGGTTTATGATGGCCTTGAAATGAAGAGAAAAAGCTCAGTAAAACTAATTGTAGCGAAATTAAATTGGAGAGAGAGATGCTAATACTACCGACATCTTTTACCATCATTGAACCGTATGTCTCCTTTTGCAGCTGGTAAAGCAAGGCCGAAGCCCGTAATGCATCAGCTCTGAGCAACTAAGTTTTTCAACTTTGGAATGCATACCGAAGCACCATCTTACAATCGAATTGGCAAAAGAGAAGGGAGATGGAAGATCATATGCGGTGAACAAGGTAACAATATCTTATATACCTTCGTCAAGTTGCAAATTGCACTATACCTTTAATTCTGCCAACTTACTATTTAAGCATTTGCCATGAAGGATGAAGCACCACTTTCACCATCATATAAGGAAAAGACGACGAAAGTTCCACAAAATGGATATGAAGAACAACTACCTCACAAGAAATTCAACTCAACTTTTGGATCCCCCACACCAGAGTAATCCTAGAAGCAACAGTGGTGACCAAGTCCCAACTCTAGGACTTACTATATCTCACAAATGACAATAAATGTTTCAAAACAAACCCATGAACCATGCGAAGATATGTAACACATAATACCTGCAGTAGAAGTACAAGCATGCAGCTGGGCGACAGCCATAGTCAATTTCTTTAAAGCCAGATTTTCAATTCTATCATCATATTAGGTCAGCCCCCTTGTACAGAGGGCAAGATGAAGCATCAACTTCACAGTGAAGTCAAGGAAAGAAATCAAGAATGTAAACCATATGAACAAAACATTCCCACCTCACCAGCTTTCTGCCGTTGATTTTACTTTTTCATGCCAGATAAATGCCAGAAACTAGAGTGATATAAGTTCAAACCTCTTTAAAAAAGAATTCATAAGACAGACCCAACTGTCGGACAGGCTTTGGCTAGGCCACACTTGTTCTTTGTGCCGAGAGAATGCATGGAACTTGATGAATTATTTATCAAAACAGACACAAAAAAGTACCCTCTTACGCAAAACAATCCAAGTTTTAAAATAGATAATAAGTTATCTTCACAAGAAAAGAAAATTTTTCAAAATATTTCATCAATTAAAACATAAGTTTTGAAATAACAGCTATAACTTCAGAAACCAATGAATATTTCTTCTTCTAATAATTTTTGAAAAATAAGAAATATTTTCCAAACAAGCACTTCCAAAAGGTTTTAGGACAGGGAGAAAGCCAAGAATACAGGAACAGCTAACATAGCTGAACATCTTACCAAATTTAAAGGCATAACCTGATCCCCTAAAGGGGATGGCGCAAATACCTACCCGTTTTATTGGCCCATACGTCTCAAACTCCCTTTTAAGTCTGCTCTCTGTGGTTTCATAACTCTGCAGCCAAGTAGCAGAAAGGATTAATTCACCTGCAGTTCAGAGTCCTGACTAAACACCATCATGACATCTATAAGTTGTTTTACTCTTTTCTTAGGGTTCAGGGAAGGGAGATTGGAAAGTTGTCACTTACAAGCCTTGCAACAAATAGGGTCTTGTAGGGGTCCCCGGTCACATTAGGATCTTTTTGTGGATCATCTGAAAAATAAACAGTTGAAGCTTAATGAAGAGAGAAGTGACAACTGTCACAAAGATAAATCAGCAATCAAGTGATATAAGGCTCTCACATTTTTCTAGATCCTCAGCTACCTTGGCAGCACCCTTCTCCAGCCGTAACTGATGGATTCTGGCCTTTCTTTGTGCCTATCCATGGGAAACGCATCAAAAGATATGCTTTCAAATCCCATAACACATTTAGCCCATCAAGGACCGACTATTTCAAGACCTTGCATAATCAGTTCACCAACATTGTCTCTAAAAAATTTTTTAAACAACGCCAGCAAATTCCAAGTTGCAATAACACATCAATAGACAATAGAATATCCAAAATGAACTGCATGCCAAATGTTACACTATTTAACTTTGTCTTACTCACTGATAAAAGCCGGAAGAAATGCTGATCGAATTTCCACAAGTATATCACCTATTTAGGCTCTACCAGCTAGTCATAACGTACACAAAAAGATGCATGCAGCATTAGCAACACTTATATAAGGACCCTGAACATATTCACACAAAATTGCCTCAACAAGACGGTAACTAATGTTAGATCAAATGCCAAATATTTGCATTGCGATGATTGATCCTCACACAAAGGAAAATTAACAAAAAAGTAAAAAGCAAGACAAAGAAAATCTAAAACACAATGCCATAACTTGCAGCTTCAGTTGCAATGTTGGTTGAAGCAACAAGTAGAATGTTTGAACATCATATAAAATGTCACTACTCACACGTCTAGTGGTTCATAATACGTGACAAACATAATTCAAACAACATGTACAGAGCATTTATTAATTAAGCTGGACACTCGCAATTTTAACTTCAACTGCAAACACCAGCCCCGGGTTTTCATACTGTGCAAACTATCCAACTATGGAAGGCCCCAGGAAAACGAGTACGGATCATAAGTTACTCTTTAGTTGATGATATTGATGAAACTGAAATGGGAATGGAAATCTTTTCGGTACATGAGCTCACGCAGCACACTCAGACTATATGCCGGGAGAACGAACAGGACTATACCGGAGTTTCAACCTCCTGGACTGGTGGTGCATATTCAGGATCTCCTGGCTCAGCAAAATGACTCACAAACTGTGCCATCCCTTCAACCAAAAGGTTACAAAAGAAAACCCAATAAAGTTTAGTTGCAATGCATATGTCTACATGTATTCTATTTAAACATAAATATGAAGAGAAGATAGCAGTGATTACCAGTATATGGAGGACATTTTCTCTTCTCTGGGGGCGGCTTATATTCCAATGGAGGCCGGGGCTCAAACAGCTTCAACAGGTTCGGTGTCAGACCAGTGGGATGACTCTGTCCAATCTGTATACACAACATAAATGGACCAAATGAGCTTCCAAGCAGCAGAAATAGCCATCTAAATCCAAAAATCCGTAGAACTATTGCTCCTATACAAATTTTAGCATGTCCCTGATCAATATTAGCTCGTTCCAAAACTAACCTAATCCAATTAAAAAGCACAGAGTAATAAAATAAAAAAGAGCACAATACCGAGAAACTAAGGCCTTGTTCGGTTACCAAGAAGTAAATGTAGGAAATCGGAATTCATAGGCAGTGAGCATTTGCCCTCTTGTTTGGTTATCGGGAATATGGCAGAACATGGAAAGTGGAAATTCCTTAGCAATTTCCAATTCTTTAAAAGTGCATGAAGCAACTGATCTAGTCCCCAGTAAGTTCTAATTCCTTTATTTTTATCTATCCCTCCAAGGAAGTTCTATTTGCTACCTTGGCAACCAAAAAACACTTTATACCGACTTCTCGGTAAGTTTGACACAGTAATCAAATTCATGAAACATACAACTTCCCATATGAATTCAGTTCATGTGTTAACCAAACGAGGCCTGAGATTAGCCGCATCACCAAAACCAAATCAGGCTATCTTCCACAAAGATTAGGGTTCTAACTCAAAAAAAAATGGCGGAAATACAAGAAACACATCCGATGAGCAAGTTGCATAAAGAAACCTAAAGCGGTTGCAGAAATAGAAGAGGAAAGGGAAAAAGAAAATTCACCAGTTTGAGCTGAAGGACGTTAGCGCGATTCTGAGCCTTAGTACGGGCCTGAACGGCGGCGTTTTGGTTGCGCATGAGGGGATCTCCAATGTCCGCCATTGTTGAACAACTCGCAAAGCTAGGTTTTGCGATGTCTCCAGAGGGCTCACGATCTTCAGCTTTGCTAAACGAAGAGAGAAAAATGAAGAAAGTACCTCCCCCCTATTTGGGAACAGGTTCAACAAGAATAAGGAAAAAGGAGATAACTTTTACTTCTGTTTGACAAATACTGTTGAGGGGTAAAACAGGATGACGTTAATTTTTTAAAAATTTTGGATAATTTTTCTCTAATTTTAATTATAATTATCTTTACTCTTATTTTTTTATCTAATTATTAAACAAGCATAACATATTTACCCCTCTTTATTATTATTCCTCTTAATTTGACATATTTAAGCAAGAGTAAAATCTTACATTACTTTCCTTTCTTTACCCAATTGTCGAACAAAGCATTAGGATGTAGTATCTATAATGCAAGGGTATGCTCTAGAGTGCTCTATTTATGTGTCCAATTATTTATTCCATTGATCTTATATATTTATAAGTGTATTTTAATAGTATTATTATTTTTAGAGTAAAATTATTATTATCAGAGTAATATTATAGTTTTAAAGATAATTTATAATTTTTATTATTTATAAGTCAAATCAATATTTTATCAATAACAAATTTTGTTCTAACAATAATAATTCTCCATTATTAAATTTGTTTTTTATTTTTTTGAATAGTTATTAATATTTAAAAATTTATTCAAACGGATATCTTATTTATTCATTTATTTGAAATTATCTCTTCAAATTCACCTCTTATCTTTTTTTCTTATTCAAATTAGTCTCTATATCTATATCTATATATATATATATGTATATATTATGTATATCGTACCAGAATGAAGGACATCCTAGAAAGCCCTCATCCTCATGTTAGAAGCACTGGGAAACAACCTCTTTTCAAGTTAACATCTTGAAGGGGAAAGGCTGCGTACATCTGCCCCTCGATCCTGCGTAGGCAGGAGCCCTTGAGGCACTGAGTATGTTCCTTTTTATATAAGTAAATATCTTAAAGCATTTAAATGCCAACTTAACACATGACATTGATATATTAATTTAATATTATATATATATATAGTCTACACACACTATTATACAATTTTAAGTGAAATCGTACTAAATCTTCTTCCTAACATTGGTGAATGATCTTAAGCCAGTCATGAAGTTGGTGCCTTAGGGCCAACCCTCAATGTAGGATTAGAGAATTTCATACTTCCTTAATGAACTTAGATAATACGAATAATTTTAAATTTATACAGATTATTGGCATGTGATATTCATATAGATCACTTAGATGAACTATAAGAGCAAAATTATCGAGCTGATTATGGCAATATGATTTTTAACGACCTTCTACGTGAAATCATCTAAACATTTTACCAAAACAATTGATAAAATTGGTTATTAGATACGTGCAGAATGACACAAACTCCATTTTCAAAATATAACAACTTGGATTTTAATTTGACATGCTCTTCATCTCAACACTTGGTACCTTTTCTGTCATTTCAATATTCAAGCAGCTCCTTTAAAATTTCTCATATTTATTATTTAGCATATTAATGTATAAATAATGTATCAAAACTAATATATGCAACCTCTCCAACAATCAAGCCAAACCTAACAACACTAAGTAGAGACCATGATTTTAAAACACAACCATGCATTGCATCGTTTTATCCATTATATATTTTGGACATTATTTTCATATCCTTGTTGGATTATAACACGGAACGAAAATGATATTAAACACATTACCCAAACATCCAAATTATAGACAACCAAAAAAAAAAAAACCCTAAATGCAAAAATTACAAAAACGGCTCTAAGTTAGTCATAAAACACTAAAATGGCCCAAAAACACATCTAAAGCCTGAATTTGGGCAAAATATGTAGGCCAGTGGTAAAGCAACTGGCTATAGTTTATTCCAATATCTTCATTTCGATTTATAATGGGGCTTGCAGCTCCTTACTGATCAAAAGTTATACTTGTTTTAAGTTTCAACTATATTTCATTTTTTCCGACTCAACCATTTAGGTTTTGATAAACCAATTGCCCTTTAGACTCCTTGTACACTTATCCTACATCATACATCCGTGAATCGTTGGATTTCCAAATGACTTATACATACCAACGACCCGAACTCACTCAATCAGTGAATGTAGAGATGTTCTCCAGGAAACAAGAGATAAACATTTTGTGCTACAAAATGAACACCCATATAACTTGATCAAGGTTCTTATTGCAAGCTAAGAGTAAAAGAGGATTGAGACACTTGGATAACACTTTCCCTTCCTCCTGGGCCTAAAAAACATCACACCCATGATCAATAAAGTGAAAAGATCCAAGTAATAGGGATTCTTTGACAAAACTTGCATCTAACAAGAATGAAGAAACAAATACAAATACAAAACCTGAGGGCCGGTTCAGTATCCTTTATTTTGGTTTGCAATTTTTGGTTTTTAAGAAAATTAAATGAGTTTTCTTGTTTTTGGTGTGTTGTTTTTGGTTTTCTTCTAATTTGAGTAAAAATTGAAGATTGAAAGCATAAAACAAGAGAAAATCACTTGCAAATCCCGATTTTTAGTTTTTCAAAAACCAAAAACTGCAAACACAAAACCACGCCATACAAAGCCTTAAACAACACTCACCACAGGCCACATTGCTTTTAAGTGACCATCTCCATTAAGCTGCTTTGCTTAGGGAGCTTTTATGACATTTTCATCCAATACCAAGCTCATAATCCTCAACATTACTATGAATCAACCGGAGAAGAATCCTGAGAAACCAGGCCAAGTTCCTCCTCAACTTTCTTCCACGCGTTCAAGAAATTCGGTGGGAACTTCTTCTTCACCGTTCGAATCAATCCTTTCGCGTCCTTCAAGTTCCCCTTCTTCACCAAACCCTCCACCAAATACTTCAAAGTTGCGAAATCCGGAATCTTATGCTGCTCAACGCTTCTCTTAAACACCTTATAACCCTTATCAAACTCTTCATTCTTGCATAAATAATACACCAAAGTCCTAAATGTTGCTGCTTTTGGCTTACACCCATTTTCCGCCAACTCCTCATAAACCTTCATAGCTTCTTCAATTCTACCAACTTTACAATAACTAGTCATCAAATAATTATAACTTATAGCATCTGGTTTCAACCCTGCAGCACTCATTTCTTCAATCAATCCCTTGACATCCTCTGGTGCGCCACCATGCGCATGCATAATCCTAACATTATAAGCCGCTACGTCAACTGAACACCCTTTTTTCACCATCTCATTCCAAATTCTTTCAGCTTCTTCAACGTCACCCTTCTTGTACAACGCATCCAAAATTGTCGTAAACGTCACAGCAGTAACTTCAACCCCCTTTTCCTCCATCTCACCCAGCCTTTTAACAGCCATTTCCGGCGAACCCATTTCACAATATGCCTTGATTAAGATCCCATACGACACCTTATCAGGTAAAACCCTAGAATCTCTCTTAGGCATTTCGTCGAACATTGGGGGGACTTTATCAAACAACTTAGAATGATTACAACAAGCAAGCAGTGCATTGAATGAAATCGATGATCTAGGGGTACCCAGTTCACCCATTTGATTATAAGTCCTAAGTGCATGATCAAACATACCTGCGCGCCCGTAAGATCGAATCAGCGTCGAAAGGTAAGGCTCTTCGGTGATCTTGGGGTCCTTTTTGTGCGCTTCAATTAGGGTTTCGATGTCAGCGAAGCGGCGCGCTTTTGCCAGGCGCTTGACGGCGATGTCTTGCGCGTAGCGAGAGGAAACGGGGGAGGTGTAATGGTCGGAGACGGAGGCGTAGATTTGAAGGGCTTTGTCGGGGTCGTATTCGGAGCGGAGCTTGGACTTTGCTTTGGAGATGGAGAGGGATGCCGCCGCCGCTGCGGTGGTGGCGGTTGAGAGATGACGGACATGGCGGAGAGAAAGAGAGGAAGATGACATTTGCGGTGGTTCAGGGTTTTTCCGGCGGGGGTTTGGAATAAGAAGTAGGGTTTTAGCACGTAAGTGTACGGGGCAGTTTTGACGAAGAGAGAGAGAGATCTTAGAAGCAAAGTTGGTCTTTATTAAATTAAGTAAAAATTTTAACTTGAGTATTAAATAAGTAACCTGTAAATTATTTATTTAATTATATTAGTTATTTTCTAGTAAGTGTTAATTTATCCACTTATAAATATATTAATACAATGCTTTACAGTTGATATTAATAATAAATTTATGATATAATTAATATTGTTAAAATAAACTATTAAACTAATATTACTAATATATTTTGAATTGTTTTACACGAGATATTCTATCAAAAATCTATATATGATAACATTAGTATACTATTTAAATATTTAACATAACTATATAAACAAGTCAAGTAAATGTGTCAAATGGGTCAAATTTAAATTTAGCTCAGTTACTTAAACAAGTTAAATGGGTTAACATAAATCCAACGTGGCTTTAAAAGCCCCTGCATAGACCTGCTATCTTCAAAAGCCCATGTTTAAGAGGGCTGGTAAATGTGTTATATTCGTATATATACTGTGTGAGAGGTCTTATAAATGAAATCAACTTGAATCTGACCCGTTTACTAAACAAGTTCGGAGTTCTTAACCCTTACTCAATTCAATTATTAAATAGATAGCCCGTGAATTACTCGTTGAATTATATTGGTGTTCCCTTTGTCACTAAATTTTTTTTTTTCAACTTATAAATATGTCGATAATACACTTCATTGTTGATACTTGCAATAAATTCATGATCTAGTTATAATTGTTAAGACAAAATTTCAAATTAATATTATTAAATATAGTTTAAATTATCTTACATTGGATAGTCTACCAAAAGTCTATATATAATAACATTAGTATACTATTCAAATACATAACATAACTATATATATATGAGTCAAACACGTCAAAAATGGATAAAATCCAAATTCAACTCAACTTCAAACTTGTTATCTTCTTACAGCACTTGTGTTGTGTTATTGTGTTGTTTAGTATTGTTGGGTCCAATAACAATTATTTTAATGTCACAAGAGCTCCCGTTGTGACAGAATTTGGGGGAGTGTGATGTACGTAATCTTATTTTTATACTAAAAAGAGGCATTGTTGGGCCCAATAATGTAAAAGAAACAGACGAATTGATGGGGAACCCAGCACATTGGGCTGCTCTAAGGCCCACAACATCATCTTCTTCCCTCCAGCGCCACACGCGTGCTTCCTCGTTTTACACTGTACCACTACTCCCAAACCCTTAAACCCCACCAAATCCAATTGGGGGATTTTTCAAATTTTTACAGCCGGTGTCTCCTAATCGGCGTTTTCTAGGGTTTCATTTTGTTCATCGGCAACGGATTAATACATTTTATGCAATCCTAGAGCACAGTTTAGTTCATAGTCAGGTAAGATTTCCAATAAAGATTTAAACTTTTTGTGTTATTGTGTTTCTTAATCCGTTTTCTATGTTTCCCTTTTACTTCGCATTGAGCTAATCGAGCTTCGCAATTTGCTATCTGGCATAAACATGTAGAAAGTTGTTAAGGAGTCCATGTTGTTGGAAAAATGATACAAGCTAAACATAAGTGTTATGGAAAAATAGTTTAACCATGCCTATTTTTGTTCAAAAAAAAACCATGCCTATTTACTAGCTATTTACCGCTACTAGCCATTTAGGGTCATTAAAATTTTGACTGTTGGGAATTAAATGACAATATAGCCGTTGAAATTTACTACGTCCGTTTACAGCCGTTGGAATTCATTACAGCCGATGACTTAATGCTTGTTACCGTTTATAGCCGTTGGAATTCATTACATCCTTTTTTAATGCTTGTTACCGTTTTCTACGCTATATATATGCCATTAGTTATAACAACCAAATACATACACTCTCGACCTCTCAGTCTCTCTCTCTCTCTCTCTCTCTCTCGGTTTTTTCTGTCTCCTAAAATTTGGGCAAAGGTCAAGGCACTCCTACCCGGTAATTAACGAGTGCACGTTAAGAGTCGGATCGCGTTAATCCTGGAGGACGGCCGCCGGCTATACTGTATGCACCGGAGCAGCGGCGAAATCGTCTTTTAGGACAGTGGTATTTACCACGGCGCGATATCATCTTTTGTGAGATCTTTCTAATTACTCTCTCTTTTTGTTGCTATGGTCGAATATTTATCAATTCTCTCAAACTATTTGATTGCTATGTTTATATAATTATTTTTGAATTGTTTCTACAATTTTTAGTATTTTTACTGTGTTTTCGCTGCCAATTTTTAGCAACAACTTTCACTGAGTTTTCACTGGAATTTTAGCTTATATTTAATGTAGTATTTTACTGAAATTTATAGTATAATAATACTGCAATTTATAACAGTATTTTACTGCATTTTATAGAAGTGTTCTACTGTAATTTTTATTACAATTATACCAGTTTTCTAACAATCTAAAAGACGATTTTTACAATCAATCATGGAAACTCTTAACGTTTCATGGTTCCTTACGATTATTAATGTTTTTATTTGATTTTATTCTCAATTTTTATGAGTATAAGGTGTTCGATGAAATGCTTGTGTGAAACGTAAAACACAATGTACCAATTTGAACAAACTTACTGATATTAAGAGCCAAAGAAGTAAATAATAGAGAGGGAAAAGAATTTGAGATTGTATTATTAGTTTGATTGTTGTGATTAGAAGGATAGTGTCTTCTAATTACACGTTGATATATCTATATATATAAATTTTTGATTGGTATTAAAATAGTTCCGGCACACACCTTTGAAATGAATAACGAAAACATAGTCTAAAATCAAGAAACCATATTTTTGATAATATGAGTTTTGATATTTATCCATGAGAGATACTTGTCACTTATATTATGATTAGGACAATGTTGTATAATTTATTTGGATAAGTTTTCACAATGAAAAGGCTTTGATTGAGTGTCCTAGAGTTAAAATTTGGGAAAAATAGACCTTCAATTTAAGGATGGATGCTGCGTTTATCATACAAGAAAAAGGGTTAAGATAGATCCACGTGGCCAGGTATTAAGATATGGGCTTACTGCCATTGCAATTCATTATGTTGTTAATGCATGACCGGCTAGCCACTTTCGCGTATTGAGGTGATGTTAAGCTCTCCCTAATTGAATGTAGGACTTCCAGCTTTGTGACGATGGAAGTCATGCATATGTCATGCTGTTTGATTACATTTGTGAGGGTTGAAAAGGATTACTACTAAAATTGTTGTATTGTAAGTGGTGCGGAGTTATTAGGTCTTACGAAAAAAAGAAAATGAAAGTCCATATGAATTTAAGGGATTAAATATGATTGAGCATACAATTGGGCTTTTAAATGTGAAAAAAAAAAGAAAAAAAGAAAATAGAAATGGGACATACTTAATAATAAATTAAAAATTATGCATGAAGTTTAAGTATGTGTATGTTTGATGATTTGAACTTCATACCTTTTTTTTTTTTTTCCATTGTTCATGTTATCATTCAAAGGACCTAATTTTCTAAGTTTATATGAAAAAGGTTTAGTGGAAGTTAGACCCACATTCACATGAATCTTAATATGGGTTAGTAAAATGTAGGGGTAGTGCTCTTATATAAAGCAAAACTTCTTATGTTACATAGGAACTATTTTAACCATAATTCTTTCCTAATTTTTGTGAGTCTACCAATATTTGCTAGTTGCTACTAGCTTGTGTGGAATGTATTATGGTAAAATAAATAAAAACGGAAGTTAAAGATTAACTAGACCATAAATCAAAGAGATTAGGTCAAATGGAGGTGTTGAATGTTATACCACCTTCCTTAAAAGAGATTGCGAAGGAAATCTAAAAATGCTTGAGGTTGATTGTGAACTTGTTAGAATAGAGCCTTGAACCTAGAATTGGCCAACTCTTAGGTTAGGCATATCTAGTTGCACAATCTTGAAATCCTTGTTTGGGTAGAGCGTGGACTTGTATGTTAAAGTTGGTTTTCTTGCACATTTGGAGTGATCTAAATGAAATAGTTGATTCTTGTAAAGGGTTAATAGGACTTGTGAGTTCTTGTGAAAATCCATGTGTTATTTTGTGTATTAGTCTCTATATTGATGTCTCATGTATTTCTCATGGCTATGTTTGAAGCAAGTTGGTACATGTTGTCAAATGTTGGTTGAAGTAATGATAAAAATGTTGTCTATGGACTATTTTCAAGCCGAATGTGTTGCTACTTGATGTGTACTAGTCGTATGTCATTGTCCATATTACCTTTATACGGGTTTTGGGCTTTATGTTGTATACATACCGCAAATTATGATATTTAGCTGCTGAATGTTGCTGTCCATACTGGTGTTATGCTGGTTTTTGGACTGTTTTGCTGAATTTTAGCCAAGAATTGGAAAAATATGATATGTTTGAGTCATATGATGACGATGTGTCGTCTTCGGAGATTTATTATACCCTTAGGATCATTGTTCCATGCCTTCTTTTCTAGTTTCTGGAAAAAGGGTAAGGTGCAAGCCACATGAGAACCTGGATTGATCATAGGCTTGGTATTTAGCTTGTATCTAGATACCTTATTTGGGTTATTGTCATATATCGTGTGCTCATATTGGTCGTTTGAATGACGTACTATAGGACCCTAGTGTTCATTTGATGAGAAGAAAAATATTGCATCGCATCACAAGCTAAATATGCTAAGGTAATTAATAGCATTATGTTTTGGTGAATAATACAACACTCGTCCTGTAATATCATATGTCAGTGGTGGACCTTGTCTACATACATTGATCTAAATGATGAATATTGAAGTGCTCTAGTTAAATTGTTGAGGTATTAGTGAAGTACCATAAATAAGGTTTACATTGTAATAAACTCCTTCTCGTATTATGTGTCTGATATCAATGAGAGATATTCTACTAATGACTATGTATTTAGGCTCGTTAGCGAGCTATATTTTGTGACACTCCTTTGAAACCTGCATTGTTTAGTTGTCCTTAAAGATTGAGTTGGCAGGTAGAAAAATTGAACGGCTTAGAAATGTAGTGTGAGACATTCCATTGTGGGGGGTTAGAAGAGCACTTGAGAGCCTATGAGATATGTTTGATCATAATCTTTTCTGATTATTATGTTTTTTTTCCAATGTTTGCTAGTTATAGCTAGCTTATGGAAATTGATTATGGTGGAAGTATTATTTTGGTGATTGTCCAAAGTTTACACAGCTTGATGATACTAAACACTTGGACTCAAGAGCCTTGCAGAGGCTTGGGTTGCTTTAAGTTGAGTTGTAAAAGGCATCTTGTGAATTATGGTCTTATGTACCTCTTCTCTTGATATCACCGAAATTTGATGCAACATTGGTAGACATGGACTACTCTTAATAGTAATACACATGTACACTAAGTACGATGAGAATGGGTATATGGTCTTTTGTAACCAAAACTGGTGATAATGTTTCACAATTGTGATGAGATATGAAAGTGACAATTTGCGGTACATATCTTTCTATGCCAAATGTATATACAATATGCATATGATACGTGTACTATGTGAATACTTGGGGTGGAGATATGATTTCTTTAATATGATATTTGCTCCGCTGTTGTGTTATACTGACCTTGTTGAAGTTGGCAGGCGATGAAGCTAGTAGTTTAATAGCTCGTTGCAGATACCTCAATGTGGGGGTGAGAACAACTCGTGATTGGTGTTGGAAGTGGCCAACTCTCAAGTTGTTTTAATACAGTGTGAAATGCCATGTATGACGGTTGAGCTTGATGCTTTATCCTAACACATAGTTTGTAATGGGTGGTGTGGACACTGCACACTTGATGAGTTTGGCAAGAGGAGACCTATTCGTCTCAGACACAAGATCTTAAACGATCTACTCGAAAGAAAGTAATATCACTAAATAGTGTAAGGTCTGAAAAGAACCTTGTGGATCCATTGATTGTGGAAACATCGAGGGGGATGGGACTAAAGTCTATACATGAATAAACTGTGATGTATCCAACCTGTTCTTAACAGGTTCAATGTGAAAAGCCATAGTTTTATTCGAGAAATGCACTGTGTTTTATGTTGTCCCTCCCCATGGTGTGGCAGTGCGGAGACGGGTCCATAGCCATATGTTTGGTGGTGTAAGTGAGGCTTGCACTTGATGGACACTGTCTGTATGTTACCAGGGGTGAGGTTGAGCCTTAGCTCTTAATGGACCCATATCCATATGTTTGGTGGTGTGCGGTAACACACACTTGATGGGATCCACCTATGTAGGTGTGGGAGTTTGGCCGCTCCCTATGAAGGTTTAAGACTTGCCTTCTAGAGCGCCTATGAATATACAAGACGAGCGCATGACCGATAAAACGCGCCGAACCGCATAAGTTGTCGTTATGTTACCAAGGAGTAAGGTTGAGCTCTAGCTCTTAATGGACCCATAACCATATGTTTGGTGGTGTGCGGTAACACACACTTGATGGGATCTACCTATATAGGTGTGGGAGTGTGGCCGCTTCCTATGAAGGCTTAAGACTTGCCTTCTAGAGCGCCTATGAATATCCAGGACGAGCGCATTGCCGATAAAACGTGCCAAATCGCTGGAGTTGCCGAGATCTGGAGTTTAGTATGTGTCCAAGTGGTAGAATATACAACCCCTTGTGAGGTTCAAGACAAAAGTCACCTCGCAAGATGCTGGTCCTAAACTTGGGTTACACTAGGTGACGATTCAAGTCGTGAGACATCGGCATTGAAAAACTGAACTCCCTTTACCCAATCTATTCTTCTTTGTTCTCTTCTGCTTGTATCCTTTGTGGGGGATTCTTAGAAAAATAATACAAGCTATACATAAGTGTTATGGGAAAATAGTTTAACCATGCCTATTTCTGTTCAAAAAAAAAACCATGCCTATTTACTGGCTATTTACCGCTACTAGCCGTTTAGGGTCATTAAAATTTTGACCGTTGGGAATTAAATGATAATATAGCCGTTGAAATTTATTACGTCCGTTTACAGCCGTTGGAATTCATTACAGCCGATGACTTAGTGCTTGTTACCGTTTATAGCCGTTGGAATTCATTACACCCTTTTTTAATGCTTGTTACCGTTTTCTACGCTATATATATGCCATTAGTTATAACAACCAAATACATACACTCTCGACCTCTCAGTCTCTCTCTCTCTCTGTCTCGGTTTTTTCTCTCTCCTAAAATTTGGGCAAAGTTCAAGGCACTCCTACCCGGTAATTAACGAGTGCATGTTAAGAGTCGGATCGCGTTAATCCTGGAGGATGGCCGCCGGTTATACTGTATGCACCGGAGCAGCGGCGAAATCGTCTTTTAGGACAATGGCATTTACCACGGCGCGATATCATCTTTTGTGAGATCTTTCTAATTACTCTCTCTTTTTGTTGCTATGGTCGAATATTTATCAATTCTCTAAAACTATTTGATTGCTATGTTTATATAATTATTTTTGAATTATTTCTACAATTTTTAGTATTTTTACTGTGTTTTCGCTGCCAATTTTTAGCAACAACTTTCACTGAATTTTCACTGAAATTTTAGCTTATATTTACTGTAGTATTTTACTGAAATTTATAGTATAATAATATTGTAATTTATAACAGTATTTTACTGCATTTTACAGAAGTGTTCTACTGTAATTTTTATTACAATTAGACCAGTTTTCTAACACATGTGTCAGTCTGGTTGAATCCCACGTCCAAGTTGTGAGAGAGATGGGATTAATATATAAGTTTTAGTGGGTTACTCTACCTAATGTTAATTAGTTTTAGGATGGAATCCTACGTTGTGATTTCAACTATTTAGAAAAAGAGTCACAAACATATGAAAGAGAAGAAGAGCTTTTCGTTTTGATGTAAAAATAAATTACAGAACAAGGAAAGGAAGCCGAGAGAAACGGCTATGAGAAAGAAGCAGCAGAAGAGCTTGGTGCTTTACAACTCATGAAGCAAGAGCCTTTAAATACTACAAAATGGAAAACCCTAAAGCTTAATTAAATAAACTAAAGATATTAATTACATCCTAATTATGGCAAGGCAATATTCTTAACACCCTTGATGGAAAGGTAGTATTCTTAACACCCTACTTGGGCTTATATATGAATCTTATGTATGTCAATTCTGTGGTTTTGAGCGAAGGCTCGTGAAATTTAACAAAAGTTATGAGATTTTGTGTATTTAGCTATAATTTCTGTTGAGGACTTCATATGTGAGTTTAGTAAGAATCTCAAATAGGAGTTGTGTATGTAAGCCTAGTGACTGCTTCACCTATTGTCAACTTGGTTTTAGGATTAAACCCTACTTGGATTATATGTGGATCTCATGTATGCCAACTTTGCCCTTGAAAGTTAACAAAAGTTATGAGATTTGCAATTATCTAGCTGTAATTTCTGTTATGGAATCTTTATGTAAGTCTAATAAGAACCTCACGTAAGAGTTGTGAGAGAGAAAATATCAATATATTAGCCTAGTCACTACTCAACCCAATTTGGTTTTCGGATGAAACCCCAACTGGGCTTCTATGTGGACCTCATAAATGCCAATTCCATGGATTGGGCCTATGGTCGAGTGAAATTTAACATGTCTTTTGGTTTCCCTTTTTCTCTTTCTTAATGGTAATCATCTATTTAACCATAGGTTCAATTTTTATGTTTGTCAGGTTTGTGATGTTCTGCTGCGTTTGTTGAAGCTATTGAAGGGGAATTCTGGGTTGAAATTTTAGAATAGTTGTATATAGGAAATGAATTTTTATAGGTTAGATATAATTTAAGGGGTGAGATGCAATTCAGCTATCTGTCAAAGCTGAATTTTGCCTGTGCTTCCTGTTTCCAAAGGGTGGTCACTGGACAGAGAATCAGGCCGCGGAATTTTGTAGTTCAACTCTTTTCTGCTAGTGCTAGTTTCGAGGGACAAACCCTTAATCGGAGAAAACCCATGGCTGCTTCTGGTTCCCAATCTGTTTCTGGAGATGTTTATGTGGATACATTGTTCACAAGTTGTGGTACTGCTGTAGACCCGTTAAAGCCGAGTGTTGTTTTCTTTGGTGATAGAAGTATCCGGAGTTGCCAAAAAGCTACTGTGAGTTTAAGAAATAGCGAGCCATTGACAATACGCCTGGCATGTCGAAGTTTCTTAAGTGGCGTAACACTAAGGAGTTACAACTCCAGACTGGTTATTAGACCGTGCTTGAGGAATGTTAATACCTTACTTCCTCAATGTTACTCTACGGAACCTGCTTCTAATATCCCATTCAGCATATCTTCACCAGATGAGCGACTTGAAAACTTGGCTGATTCATCTGTTGGGTATGTTGCTCTTTTCTCTGCCTTTGGCATTGCTTAGCTTGTGGTTCGTAACTGTTGTTTACTATCACGCCGTGTGCTTATTTAAGATAGCTGTAATGATAGTTCAGTAGGTCCTAGGAAAGAGTATCATTATGTTACTGATTGGTTTGCCCTGTCATGAGTGAAGGAACGATATCGGAAAGACAACGTTTAAGCTTCTTTCTGGATCATCTTACCTGCCACATCCTGACAAGCAAGAAACTGGGGGAGAGGATGCACACTTTATCTGTGAGGATGAACAAGTGATTGGCGTAGCTGATGGTGTTGGTGGCTGGGCAGATGTTGGTGTCGACGCAGGAATATATGCTCGGGATCTTATGTCTAATTCAGTAGCTGCTGTAAAAGAGGAGCCTGTGGATTCCATCGACCCTGCTAGAGTACTGGAGAAAGCTCACTCAGTCACTCGAGTTATAGGCTCGTCAACAGCTTGCATCATAGCTCTTACAAACAAGGTTGGTATTTTTTTTTTTTTTTTTTTTTTGTTTTGTAGCGTCAACCTTAAGAAACTTTAAATTTTCAACTCTAGAGTAATACTGTGCTCTATATTGGAAGTATTGGAATCATCATATCTTTGTATGTGTTGAGTCTTCGTTCCTCTTTAGCTTTTGCCTTGGCGCTACTGACTTCACTTTACAATCAATCCCTTAAGTGAGTGAATTCTTGAAGTTTTTACTTTGTTAGCCTGTTATAATGAGCTCCTTCAATCTGCCTCTGGATGCTAGTTTGGCTGGCTTTCTGTAGCCTCTTAAAAGATTAATGAAGATGCTCGTCCCAAGGAACAGACTTAGAACTATCTCTTGTGATGTGGTACATCACCAGCAGAGAATCACTATATTCCTTGTTTTCAAGTTAAATTTCCTGTGAAAATTCTTTTCTGGTAATGTGATGCATCTCATTCATATTAGTGGGGGAGGGTGCTTAGCTTGGACTGGATTGGAATTGAGCCCTCTTCTCAACCTTGGGTGGAGTCTTGGCCATTAGACCTAGCATTGATTCCCCATTCTTATTTTTCAGAATTTCTTATTTTTTTTATAAATAATTTCCAGCTCTTGATATTTGGATCTCATGTGTTCGGAGCACATCAACTTGTGCATTTCATGTTCCTTGTATGGAAATTTCTATCTGTAAAGATAGTTGCTTATAATTCTGGAAACCTGAAAGGAAAAACTTCTCTGGAAAATGCGCAGATTTTGTAAAGATAGTACTTATCGCGATCTCGATCCTAATGTGAAGGGTTTTTCCTGCTTTTTTTTGAAGACCCCATTGATATCCCCGTTCCACAAACTCCTTTTCAGCTGTTAAGACTTCTTTTGTATATCAAAGCAAAGAAGAGAACATTTTAGTAAAAACCATGTTAAATTAACTGCTTTTGTAGGGAGTTCATGCTATCAATCTTGGTGACAGCGGATTTATAGTTATCAGAGATGGAAGTACTGTTTTTCGGTCTCCTGCACAGCAGTATGGTTTCAATTTCCCGTATCAGCTTGCAAGTGGTCCTGAGGGTGATGTGCCCAGTTCCGGTCAGGTCTGTTTCCTGTTCCTTGCCTTTTCATTCTTGATCCCTTGGAGAAGAAAAATCTCAGGGGGGATGTATAGAACCTTCAGGTTCCTCGCATGTAAAGTTTTTTAGGGTAACCGGACCAGCATGTGTTTACCTCAACTAATCCTCAGATTGCGCACGTATCCACTCAGAATTTTCCCTATGTGCAACAAGGTAAGTTGGGCGGCAAACCTAATGGGTGGCCTCAAGGAATGTTTGCAACATATGGCAGGATTTGACTGATATTTCATGAAGTGCTAAGTCCAAATGTCATACCATTAAGAGAACCCCTTCGGATTTCCTTCAATGTAGAATACTTGTGTTCTCTGGGTATATGTTCTGGATCTGATTTTGCTCAAGTCATCATGCTTTGTGCCTTCCGATTCTTTTGCTTGTCACTATTCTGGCAAGGTTGGTCCATTGGGGATCAATGACTTACACTATCTTTCCAAAGATGATACAAGACCGATCTGATTTCTTTTGGGGCAGTCACTGTTTAGAGAATGTGGGTTTTTTTACTTGCTCTCGCTTATCAGTAGTTTCCCAATTCTGTAACTCGATCCAGCAGTTCCACTCCTCATGTTTGTTTCCGTGAACGTTATCTTGAAAGATACCGAGTTTCATAGGTCTAACACTACTAGTTGCATCAACGAGGCCCTACTCTACTCATAAAACACCACCAAGGTTGCCACCTTAAGACAAAAGTTTATGGGTTTACATCCCCAAACCGGCTTACCTAGTTCAGGGAAAATATTGTTGTCCATCCCTTAAAAAGCATTTATTATGAAAACGCCTGACTCGTGTCCAATGCTTGCCTCATGCCGGTTTAAGCCCTTGGGTTTTGCTCAAGTGATAAGGCATTTGGACTTGATGCCTTATAAAGCATCACATGTAGGGTTTGAATCTTGCCATTGAGTGCGCACAGTTCCTTGGAGCACCTACTGGGGTATTGGCCTCAACTCACCTTGTTTCATGTTGGGAAACTTATGAACAGGGTATTAGTCGAAAGGAACTGATACCCGATAAAAAGGATGTTTCAACTTCTTTATACGTTCAATTGTATAAATTTCTGATAATAACTGATAACACTTGGTAAATACAAACAGGTCTTTGCATTTCCCATTGAACCAGGGGATGTTATAGCTGCTGGCACAGACGGGTTATTTGACAACTTGTATGATAACGAGATCTCGGCTGTGGTGGTTCAATCAGTGAGGGCAGGTCACGAGCCGCAGGTGACAGCCCAGAATTTAGCTGCTCTGGCCCAGGAAAGGGCTAAGGATCGAAATCGTCAAACCCCATTTGCTGCAGCTGCCCACGAAGCTGGCTTTCGCTATGTTGGAGGCAAGCTTGATGACATCACAGTTGTTGTGTCTTACATCACTGACGCGAGTAATCTGTGAGTCGGTATTTATCCGTTATTTTTGACCCGTTTGTCATATTCGAGAACAAATTCAAACTTTTCAGATTCTTGTACTACAAAGGGCTTTTACATCCCTGGGTTTATGCGTTTGGAAATAGAATTGGCATATTCGATAGTTACAGTTCATCATCACCAACTTTGTGACTAAGTTTGAAGAAAAATTTGTGTGTTCCGTGATATATGAAATGAGAAAGGTATTTGCATGAACTGTTTTCGGAAAGTTGATTGGGTTGCAGGGGAAAAAAATGAACGGTCGGCCTTTGCTTATGTGGATGCAATATATATTTTGTTTCAAAAACGCCAGAGGGCAAGAACTATCCATTATGATAAAAAAGACAAGCATCTACTATAGCAGAGTGTTGGAAAAAATCACACATCAAGCATGAGTGGAAGCAAAAAATCGACAAAAACTACAAAAAAACAACACATTTTTACGTAAAAACTTTGTCTCAATTATAGGGAAAAAACCACGGGCCTCAAATAGATGCCTCATCCACTATTAAGGGAATTACAATATCTAATTATAACCCCATTAAAACTTCAAAGTTAAGCGTGCTTGGAAGAGAGTAGTACCAGGATGGGTGACCTCCTGGGAAGTCCTCACCCCTCAGGTTGGGATACTCGGAAATAGCATCTCTTCAGGGTACCTGGAGGGGGAAGGCTTCGTATATCCACCCCCCCGACCTTGCTTAGACGGGAGCCCTTGGGCATTGGGAATGTTACTTTTAATTATAACCCTCAAACTTCATATTACAATCATTATCTTTCAAATGTGATTATTGTATAGTAAGTCACCAACTCTCCCACAACGTAGATTTGAACGCCAAGTCACTGGCCCTTGCAAAGTGTAGCTTTGACCGGCAAACCACCAGCCCTCGTATAAAGTAACTTTGCTCGGCAAGCTATCAGCCTTCGCAAAATGAAGCTTTGTATAGAGGAAACTACAAAAATTCTCTTCCTCTCTCAATCAAAGGCACCCGAGCACGACTCTCTTTATGCTCGAGTGAATCCCTCAATGTCTAAACAAAACAACCTCACAACAAAACGCTCTTACGAAAACATCACAATCTCCCCCTACCTGGATATCCCTTGGGACATTCTATCATAAAACTCCAACACTCACTATATTTTTCTCTCTATACTTCTCTACTCTCTATTCTTTACACAACACTACACTCCCCCACCTATTTATAAAAAACCTAACAAATTTAAATTTCAAAACATAAAACATTTTGGTAAAAAGACAGCTCATTTTTTCATCTTTCCATTTCCATATAACTTCTTTTTTCAACTTCTATTTTTCTGATTTTTTCTTTTCTTTTTTCTTTTTCTTTGTTGCATTTTTCTTTTCTTTTTCCATTTTTCCATAATAATTAATTTTGAGATAAAAAATATACCCAATATAGGAAAAGGAGAAAAACCCAATCATAGGAGCAGAATCCCGTACTATGAGTCCTAGATATCTCATGGCAGCTCTATTTGTTGATCCAGGAATCTAACAAAACTGTACAAACAAAAAATTGCATAATAAAAGTTTGATATCTGAAATAACATCCAAGTTTTTTATTACCTTAACACATGTAGCAAAAGATAAGTTGTCTCTTTCATTATTCTCGCTAAATGTACATAAGACACCATAATCTTCCACCAAAAAATCAAAAGAACTCATGTTCCCGTTATAGGCTGCAAATGAGCAGAGCCTGTTTGACTCGGCTCGTCAAAGGCTCGGCTCAGGTCCGTCTAAGCCAACTCGAGGTCGGCTCGGCTCATTTAAGCAGCTCGTTTAAATAAATGAGCCAAATCAAACCCAGGCCAACTCAACTCTAAAGGCTCCCATGTATTCACAATGTATGGAAATTGTTTTTCTTTTCTGTGATCAAAGGTATGAGACACCATATACTCTTTGACATTTACTGCTAAAAAAAACCAAAAGCAAAAAAATAAAAAATAAAAAATACAAACATCACAAATATAAAAGCACCAAAAAACATCATCAAATGATGTGCACTATCGTAACTTTGGTTGGATTGAGTTGAGCTTGTAAACCCATGGGCTCAAGAAGTATGGGCTTCTCAGCTCGTTAGGCCCATCTCACATTCCTTTGCCACGTGTGACAATGCCGTATAAGAGGATCCACCTTCCCTCAATGCCTTTTCTGCACTCTCCGTCAACGCTTTGACCCTTGTCCTTAATACACTTCCTTCATTTTCCACCATTATCTTCTTTACCATCTCTTCTATTTCTTCCCTCTTTATCACTCCCTCGGATGGTTTGACCCTCGGCCGAATCGCCACCCCTAGCGTTTGCGTCAGCATTGTGCAATTCATGTCTTGTTCGGCGTATAAGGGCCATGATATTATAGGTACCTCATTTGTTATGCTCTCCAGTGTAGAGTTCCATCCGCAATGCGATATGAACCCTCCTACTGATGGGTGGGCTAAGATCTCCTCTTGTGGAGCCCACATGGGGACCGCTCTACCGATCTCACGTGTCCGGTCTAAAAATCCATCTGGTAAGAATTCTGAGATTTTATTTGTGTTGTCCAAGGACCCAAATAGTGAAGCGGCCACATCATTCTGTGTAGGAGGACGAACTACCCAAACAAACCGTTGTTGGCTTAGCTCTAGTCCCCATGCCAACTCCGTCGTCTGCTGAGCCGATAGCGTGCCACCACTTCCAAATGACACATAGACGACAGATTCATTCGGCTGCATGTCTAACCATTCAAATAGTTTGCTTCTTGAACCAGCAACAGGCTCTCCCCTTCTAACCAAGGGCCCAACTGGGTACACTGGGGCTCGAATCACTGGTTTCATGAATTTTTCATCACTAAATGCAGCCATTGTCTTTGGCTCCAGATCATGCCATGTGTTCACTAGGACCCCATCAGCGGTTGTGATCTCAAGCCCCATACGCCTGTATTCGCGGTAGGCCCGGCCCTCTGGGTAGAATGTAAGCTTGAAAAGATCATCGCCTGGGATGTGGTCACAACCCGGGATGACAAACAGGTCGGACCTTTCCAATCTTTTGTCAAGGTAAGGAAAGTAGGCAGCGTAGGCCAAGAGCCATGCATTGGAAGCAATGTACACGTACTTGAGCATGTCACACTCCTCGGCCACCTTGATCAGCTCAGTGCCAAAGAGATCGATGATCACGGCCAAGGGACGAGGCCTCATGGCCGTGATGGTCGACCGTACAAAGGGGATAGCCCCACGCATCATGGCTACGAGCTTGACTAGGATGTCATCATCAGGTTGTACCTGTTACAGAATCCCCATGCATGTTAGTGTTGTAACGACTGTCGTTGTTGGAATAAAAATCTTACTTGGGTTTAATTGTGGATCTCAGTATTAACTTCACGAAATAGGTCTAGAACCCATGAGATTTGATATGGTATAACAGTTGGTTATTGATATTTGATATGATATAACAGTTGGTTATTTATATTGGAACTTTATCGAATGCATTGGTATTAAAAACATAAGATTAACAGGCTATTCATCTACGACCAATCTGCATGCACCCTTACCTAGTTTATGTTGAAGAGTAAAAGAGAAAGAACGTATGAGTATTATAATTTGCTCTATATTTTTTTATTGAAGAACCATCAAATTTATATGAAAAATACTGGTAGCCGACCCTTTCGTCCACCCCACCCATATGCCTTGCTCCCCGTTCAAAGCATCCCAAAAGATTGAAGCATTTCTAACAAACATCCCTACTATCAATATTGATATAAACTGAAGCATAAAGTATGAGATAAGCTTGTGCAATATCTACATTTCTAACTCAATATGTATTTGCGTAAGGCAGGTAGCATGGTAGAATATTGAATTTTCAACCTCCGCTAGGTAGCATCTTAAATTTATAGCATAGTTAATTCCTTGATATACCTGATCGGATATGTCGACATGGGGGAGTACAACAACATCAATAAGGTTGGAGGAGGCCGCAGCCCGAAGGAGCGCGGCTTCGGCAGGAACCGCCTCGGTTACCGCCGCAATGACGGTGGCAGTCAAGTTGTAGTGGGTGACGAGGCGCTTGGCTAGCTCCATGATGGGGATGAGGTGGCCTAGGCCCGGGCTCGGGACAAGCGCCACGTGGGACTTTGTAGGGATTGCCATTGCGAAAGAGAAAAAAAGACACTAAGATTTTTGCTATGAAGAAGATTAATTTAGAATGGATCAGAATTTATAGTGAAGAATGAAGCCTTAGTCTAATAACAAAATCAATAGAGTCATAACCTTAGAATTAGTCATTATGCGTCCAAATATTAAAATTTAGGATAATTTACGTGAACGGCCACTGTATTATATTTATTGTATTAATTTAATTAGTGCCTATGCAAGTTATAGTGTGTCAATTTGGTCCTTAATTAGGCCTTGCTTGGTTGCTACATGAATTGAATTCGCGGGAAGCTGTATTTTTCAGGAATTCAATTCCTATGTCAGCTTCTTAGTAAGTAGGTAAAACATGTTTGATTGTTAGGATGAGAAATAGAATTTTCTTTGGAAGGTTAGTTAAAAACAAAGAATTAGAACTTACCTAGGAGGCTAGGTAAGTTACTTCTTACGTTTTTGAGGAATTGAAAATTGCTAAATTCTAACTACTTTCTGCCAACTAAATAAGAGCGAAGATTCGTATTTCTAATGAATTTTTACTTCCTGCATCTATCTCCTATATACCAAACGAGTCCTTAGAGCTAAATTTATGTTAAGTCATTGATTAAATTTTTAGTAGTTTGACCATGAGTTCGGTTAAACTGAGTTAACATGTGGATTTGTAGTGAGTTACTTGCATCTAACATAATTGTGTTATTAAAAATTATGTCATTAACTTAACTTTAATATGACTATATGACTAAATTAACATAACAAAATGCAAATTGCAGAGAAATTAAATTAATATAATAAGAAAAATAAAAGGACCTTTACTGTAAATAACCCTAAAATTTACGAAAGAGGCATGGTAAAAGAGGAGATGAAATCATGAAAAGGGCATTGGAGTTGAAGTATTGTAGCTCTGCTACTCTCATGATTTCGACTCCATAGCTGACTTTTTGAGTTAAGAGTGTGACATTCTATGTTTATTTGAAATGATAAATGTAATTAACTATTTTGGTTTTTTTTTTTTTACTCAAAATTATCAATATTTTATGTGAGGTATTAAAAAAGTACTTAACTTTTCTAATTTTTTAAAATCACACTTAAATTTTTTTAAAAATTTTCAATGTTACACTTAATGTTGACACTGTTAACTTTCCGTCAAATGAAACGTCACGTTTTTTGGGTATAAATGCATCAAAATATTAAGTTTAAATTAATCTAATTAAATTATATTAAATAATATATTTTACAAATGACGAAATTACCTTTCATCTTTGAATTTGTAATGATTAATGAAAATAATGAAATCTAATATTAATGACAAAATGTATGGAACTTGATAACCATATGCAACTTATTGCACAGAGAAGCTTTGGTTTGCAAGTGAAGTTTGAAATTTCAGATTTGGCATATTTGAATAATGAAAATTAATTTGAAAGTGGATTTGTGGGGTGGGGGTGTTGGCATGGCCACATGAAAACCACGACGTTTTTGTGTAGATTACTGAGAATGTATGCAATATTCTCAATGGCTCAAGGGCTCCAGCCTAAACAGGGTATGGGAGGTGGATATATGCAGCCTTCTCCCTTAAAGGTGCTACCCTAAAAGGATGCTGTTTTCGAGAACCTTCAACCTGAGGGGTACAACACGAGAACTTTCTAGGAGGTCACTCATCTTGGCACTACTCTCGCCCAAGCACGCTTAACTATGGAGTTCTAATGGGATCCGATGCTTACGTGTTGGTACGCACCCATCTTGGTATTACTGAGAATGCATGAAATGAAAAATGATAGGCTTAGAAAAGAAGAACTTGACATTAAAGATTATCGAGATAGAGATTTACCCTTATATATTTATTTATTATCTACCTATTATATAATAGAGGAGTTTGAGCTCCTCCGAAAGCCCCCCACCCCCAATCCTTTTTTTTGAGATTTTTCCTTTTTCTTTATTTACCTTGCTCCTCCAAAAGCTCCCCACTCCCAATCTTTTTTTATTTTTAATTTTTCCTTTTTCTTTATTTACCCCTTTTCAATCTTTTTTAGATTTTTCTTTATTTATATATTAAATAACAACAATTTTTATTTATTTATAAATTAAACAATAATTAATCTAAAAATAGTCCAACTATATCTCAATGTATCAAAGGAATGGGCGTGTCCCCTCCATACCCGTACCTTTCACCCAAATCCTATACCTATACTCGCCTCAATACCCTAATGTGCGTACAAAACGATTATCTATAACTGTATCCGCCACCCAAATCCTATACCCGTACCCGCCCCATTACCCGTTACGGGTATGAAATGCATATCCAACAATAATTAATCTAAAAATAGCACAAATATATCTCAACGTATCAAAGGGATGGCAATGGGCCGGGGCGGGTACGAGGTGCCTCCTCTATACTCGTATCCGCTACCCAAATTCTATACCCGTACCTGCCTCATTGCCCTAATGTGCGTACAAAACGGTTATCTATACCCGCTCATATTAGTTATTTAATACTATTTTTAAAAAAAATTTAAAAATAAATTACTTTTTTATAACATGTACAAAACGATTATCTATACTCACTCGCTCATATTAGTTATTTAATACTGTTTTTAAATACAAATTATTTTTTATAATATTGGTAAATAATTTTGATTCTTGAATTTAAATATGTATTTTTTAATTTCAAGATTAACTATGTACAAAATGAAACGATTATGGTGGGTATGGGGTGGGGCAGGGCGGGTATGAAGCGTGGCCGGCCCAGTCCCCACTTATACCCGAGCCCGCCCCGTTTCAATTTGGTTTATAATATTTACGCATTAGACAGCAAACTAACCGTAATTGCCACCCAAAGCCTATATCCGTACCCACCCCATTACCTGCCACCGGTATGAAGTGCATACCCAACAACAATTAATCTAAAAGTATGACAATTATATCTCAACGTATCAAATGGATGGCAGTAGGGTGAGGCGGGTATGGGGTGCCTTCTCCATACCGTACCCGCCACCCAAATCTTATTCCCGTAACCACTTCATTGCCCTAATATACGTACAAAATGATTATCTATACCCACTTATATTATTTGTTTAATACTATTTTTAAAAACAAATTTTTTCTTTTAACATTGATAAATAATTTGAATTATTGAATTTAAACCCTTATTTTTTAAATTTCAAGGTTAACTATATATAAAATGAGCCGGGTGTGGTGGATATGAGGCCGGGCTGGCCGGATATGGAGCGTGGTGGGCGGGTCCCCACTTATACCCGTACCCACCCCGTTTGACTTTAGTTTATAAGATCTACGCACTAGACAACAAAAATAACCGCACCCGCCACCCAAATCCTTTTCCCGTACGCGGCCCATGACCCGCCACGGATACGAAGTGCATACCCATACCCGCTCCGCCGAAGATTGACCCGTAACCCTACCCGACTCATTACCCGCGGGTATCCATTACCCACTCCGTACTTCTTTAATGTACGTACAAAACAGTTATCTATACCCGTTCCTATCAGGTGGAGCCCATTGCCATCCCAATATCTTTTAGTCAAAAAATTACCCACCACTAACTTTTCTACCAAAAAATTACCCAAATCCTTTTATACCATGCGTCACACTGAACCACCAATTCAATACCTTTTAAAATCGAATTCTTTGAGTTTGATTGTTTTTTGGTATAGTTGGGTTATTTTGATAAAAACCTTACCGCACTATGCCAAACGTATATTCGTGCATAAAGCAGTAATTTTTTATTTAAGACTTTTCTTATATAATCCAAGAACAGGGCTCCGACAACTCAAAAAAATAAATAAAGAGTTATTGTATTTAGTCCACGAAGTGTGACATTTCGCGTGCCTACTGCAAAGAAGGATTTATTTTAATCCAGTGAGGTATATAAATTTTGACTTGGGTTTATAAAATCTACGTATTATACAACAAAATTAAGGTACGAAAAAACTTAATTCATTAAAGTTTCAAAAATTAAAAGGGAAAACATATTTTCAATTTAAGATTTTTCGTATTTAACCTATAAAACAATAAAAAAGGTTCTAAAAAAAAAAAGACCCCCGAGAACCAAAAATAATAAAGAAAATATTAAGACAATATATTATTATTTTAATACTTTTCTTATGTAATCCAAGAATAGGGTACCGGTTACACCTCCAACAATTTCGAATTAAGACTTTTCGTATTTAGTCCATAAAAGAATATCAAGTAAACCTCCCATAACCAAAAATAAAAAAAATAATATATTTTTAATTTAAGACTTTCTATATTTAATCCGGGAAAAATATAAATTCGTAAAAGAAAAAAGAACAAATAAAGTCCCTATTAAAGACTTAAAATAGAAAATATAGTTTATTTTATTTTTTATAAAAAACTTTTACAGTTACTATTATAGGAATTACATAAATTAAACAATATTATGGATATGTGATCAAACAAGATGTTAGTTAAATATAAAAAATTATAGCCATAAAATACAATGACTAACAAATACTATTCGTGGATAGCACAGAAATGAACCCAGTTTATCAGGAGTTGGAGACTCCTAAACATCCAAAATCCGAATTCCTGCATTTCTAAGCTTTTCACTTTTCAACTTCTAAAGAAAAAAAGAAAAAAAAAATGCTTATATAATGCTCATACTCAATAATTGCATTTGTATTACCGATATTAATTAAAGACCGCCTAGAACAAAAAAAAAAAAAAAAAAATTAATTTAAAATTTTTTATATTTAATTTATAAAAGAAAAAAAAATTAGACCTATATATATATCTTCTATATATTATTACCAAGTACCCTCATCCTCAAAAGCCTCTAAATCCAAATCCAAGCAATTCTAAAGAAATATTACCAAAAGTATCTAAACTCCAATCTAAGTAATTTTAAGAGAATGTTATTTAATATTTGAGATTATAAGAAAAGAAAAAATTAGAAACTTAATATTTTTACTGTGTAATTTTAAAAAGTATATAATATTATAATTTTGATAAAATTCAATAAAATTTCGTACACGAGATAATACTAGTCTATACTATATGTATATAGAGAAGTTGTCTCCCTCCCCAAAAGTCCCCAAATCTCCAATTCTTTTTTTTCATAATTTTTCTTTTTTCTTAAAAGTTTCCTAATTCCAATCCTTTTTTTTAATTACATTTGCCCTTTTTCTTATTTTGTTTTTTTTCCTTTTTTTATTTTACTTTTTTGGTATTTATTTGTAGATTAAAAAATAACAATTAATCTAAAAATAGTACAACTATATCTCAACGTATCAAAGGGATAACAATGGGACGGGTATGATTATCTATACCCGGTGAGGTATGTGAAGTTTGACTTTAATTTATAAGATTTACGCTTTAGGGTACAAAGTGCATACCCATACACTCCCAGCGGATACAGACCCGTACCCCTACCCGCCTCATTGCCCGCGAGTGTTCATTACCTGGCCCTTACTTTCCTTAATGTGCATACAGAACGATTATCTACACCCGCTATTATTAGTTATTTAATACTGTTTTTTAAAAAAATTATATATTTTATAACATTGATAAATAATTAGGATTATTAAATTTAAACACATATTTTTCACTTTTAAGGTTAACTATATACAAAATAAAGCTAGGCGAGTATGGAGCGGGCCAGGACAGGTACCCACTTATACCGGTACCCTCCCCAAACGGGGTGGCTACCCGCTAAAACAATAAATAAATAAACAAATTTAAGACCTTTTATAATTAGTCCATGAAATACGATATTTCACGTGGCTACTGCAAGGAATGATTTATCTTAACCCGATGATATGTGAAAGTCAAAAAACGAAAAATAAAATTCCTGTTCAAAACTTAAAATAGGAAATACTTTTAGTCATATTTTTTTTAATACTTTCTTGTATTTTTCTTTTTCCAATTCTACTATTAAATACCCTTTTTATCACCAAGTGAGGGTGGGTCATAATGGTGGGGTGCCTGTTAGGCCAGCCCCCCAACCCACGATCGATGCTCGGCATCTCCCCCCCCCCTAATGGCCAAAAAAAAAAAAAAACCCTTTTTATCTCCCTTTTTTTTCTTCCTTTTGGTTTTCGAAGTAAAATTAATAAAATAATTTCATTATCCAATTATTTTGTATATTTTTTTATTAAATAACATGAACTAAAAATAAATAAAATTTTAATTTAAGACTTTCTGTATTTAATCCATAAAGAAAAAAAATTCACAAAAGAAAATAGGGAAAATAAATTTTCTGTTGACGACTTAAAATATGAAATACATTAGTCATATTTTTTATTTAAGAATTTTATGGTATACTATTAGTTTTCTCACTGAAATTGACTTAATACCCTTTAAGTTCACCATATAAAGATATACATTATTTTCTTGATATTTATAACTAAGCAAATGTTTAAAATTCTACACATGCATCATACTTCGCAAACAAATGTTTGGATCATCAAGGAAGCAATTGACAAAATATTTTCATCCTGAACCCACATCATTTCCCATGGAATTAATTACAATTATATTGGTACGTTAATATTTTTCTTTAAAAGTTTATACCATCTTTTATTAAATTAAAAATGAGGAGAGTTAGAGTGATTTTTACTAATAGTTTAGAGGCATTAAGGATGAAATTATGAGTTCAGGGCCACTTTGATTTTGATTAATGGTATAATTCGAGAGGTCTTTATGGTATTTGTACTATAACAAAATTAATCTATTATGACTTTGCTTGGTGTACTATATCAAGTTAAATGTTACAATATGGAGAAATTCACATGTAATTGTGGTTGGCGAACATTGAAGATGTATGAGATACCGGAGGCATCGTGGGCAATTTAGAAAATTTTTGAATCTTAGGTTAGGAAAAAGCCTCTAGAAGAGTCTAAAATATGGTTTACTTTATATTTTTCCATCATAAATTATATTGTATATTTCTTTAATACTTTCTTATATTTTTTCTTTTTTCTTATTTTTCTTTTTTCAATTCTATTATTAAATATCCTTTTTATCTCCCTTTTTTTTCTTCTTATTTTTGGTTTTTGAAGAAAAATTAATAAAATAATTTTGTTACCCTATTATTTTGTATGATTTTTTATTAAATAACACGAACTAAAAATAAATAAAATTTTAATTTAAGACGTTCTGTGTTTAATCCATAAAGGAAAAATATCCACAAAAGAAAAAAGGGAAAATAAATTTTCTGTTGAAGACTTAAAATAGAAAATACATTAGTCATATTTTTTATTTAAGACTTTTATGGTATACTAATAATTTTCTCACTGAAATTGACTCAATACCCTTTAGGTTCACCACATAAAGATATACATCATTTTCTTGATATTTATAACCAAGCAAATGTTCAAAATTCTATACATGCATCATACTTCGCAACTAAATGTTTGGGTCATCAAGGAAGCAATTGACAAAAATATTTTCATCATGAACCCACTTCCTTTTCCATGGAGCAAATCTCAATTAATTGCAATTATATTGGTACATTAATTTTTTCTTTAGTAGTTTATAGCATCTTTGATTAAATTAAAAATGAGGCGAGTTAGAGTGATTTTCACTAATAGTTTAGAGGCATTAAAGATAAAATTATGAGTTCAGGGCCACTTTGATTTTGATTAATGGTACAATTCGAAAGGCCTTTATGGTATTTGTACTATAACAAAATTAATCTATTATGACTTTGCTTGATGTACTCAAAATATCAAGTTAAATGTTACATTATGGAGAGATTCACATGTAAATGTGGTTGGCGAACATTGAAGATATATGAGATACCGGAGGTATCGTGGGCAATTTAGAAAGCTTTTGAATCTTAGGTTAGAAAAATACCTCTAGAAGAGTCTAAAATATGATTTACTTTATATTTTTCAATCAAAAATTATATTTATTTTAGTATTTGATTTGTTTGTGTCATTACAGAAAGAAATTACTGTTTTAAAAAAATATTATCAAGGAAGCAATTGACCAAAATGTTTTCATCATGAACCATCATCCTTTTCCACGGAGCAAATCTGAATTAATTGCAATTATATAGGTAAGTTAATATTTTTCTTTAGTACTTTGTATCATCTTTGATTAAATTAAAAATTAGGGTAATAAAATTAATTTTCACTAATAGTTTAGAGGTATTAAGGATGAAATTACAAGTTCGGGGCCACTTATACCAGTACTCTCCCCAAATACAGCTGTAACTTATCTATAAAAAAATTATCCAACTTCATTTCCTAACCGAAAAAATACCCAACTTCAACTTTTCAACAAAAATAAACCGGAGCATCATACCATGCGCCACACTTAATTACCAATTCAGTAGATTAAATAAAGTTGGGTTATTTTTTGGTTATTAACTCAAGTTGGATAGTTTCTCATATTTACTCCATAGAAAGAAAAAAAATAAATATCCAAGAATCAAAATAAAAAAAAAAATTATTTAAGACTTTCTGTATTTAATCTATAAAAGAAAAAATTCATAAAAGAAAAAAGGAAAAATAAATTTCCTATGAAATACTTAAAATAGGCAATATATTTTGTCATATTTTTTTATTGAAACCTTTTTATGGTTACTACTATGAATATTATGAAAACTTAACAAAATTATGGACAACTAATCAAACAAGATATTAGTTCGATGCAAAAATTCAGGGCTATAAAATACAGTAATAAATAAATGCCTTCCGTGCATCGTACGGGAACAAAACTAGTATATACATATAGAGAAGTTCCACCCCCCCTAAAAATCCTTCCCACCCCAAATACTAAATTTTGAGATTTTTCCTTTTTCTTTAATTACATTTTTCACCTAATGCCTTTTTCTTTAATTTTTTTCTTTTTCCTTAATTTTTTTTCAATCCTAATTCTTACATATTTACCTTTTTATTTCCCTTTTTTCTTAAAATTTTTTTTTTATCACCTAATTAATTTGTATATTAAACATCAACAATTGTTATTTATTTGTAAATTAAACAACAATAATTAATCTAAAAGTAGTCCAACTATATCTCAACTTATCAAAGGGATGGCAATGGAGCGGGTGGGTATGGCGTGCCTCCTGTATACTTGCCCCATTACCCTAATGTGCCTATAACATTAGTAAATAATTTGGATTATTGAATTCAAAGGCATATTTTTTGACTTTAGGATTAACTATATACAAAATGAACCATTGGTGGGTATGAGGTGGGCCGGGGCGAGTATGGAGCATGGCTGGGTGGGTCCTCACTTATACCCGAGCTTGCCTTGTTTAACTTTGGTTTATAAGATCTACGCATTAGACAACAGAACTAACGGTACCCACCACCCGAATCCTGCACCCATACCCACCCCATTACCTGTCACGGGTATGAAGTGGATACCCAATAATAATTAATCCAAAAGTAATCTAACTGTGTCTCAACGTATCAAAGGGAGGGTAATGGGGCGGGGTGGGGCAAGTCGGGTACGGGGTGCCTCCTCCACATCCTCACCTGCCACCCAAATCCTATACCCGTACCTACCCCATTCCCTTAATGTGCGTATAAAATGATTATCTATACCTGCTCATATTAGTTATTTAATACTACTTTACAAAATAAATTATTTTATTAACCATTGGTAAATGAGATTATCTATACCCACTCCTATTAGTTATTTAATACTATTTTAAAAACAAATTATCTCTTTTATAACATTGATAAATAATTTAGATTATTAAATTTAAATATATATTTTTTAATTTGAAGTTAAATATGTATAAAATAAAGTGCGTAAGGTAGGTATGAGGTGAGGCGAAGTGGTTATGGAGCGGGGCCAGGCAGGTCTCCACTTATACCTGTACCTGTCCCAAACGGGGCGCCTACCCACGAATAGAGGGTTTCAACTGCCTCATTGCCACAAAATCAACAGGGTATGGTGGGTATGAAGTTGGATGGGCCGGGTATGGAGCGTCGCGGGGCGGCTCCCCACTTATACCCATACCTGCCCCGTTTGACTTTGGTTTATAAGATCTACACACTAGACAACAAAACTAACCGCACTCGCCACCCAAAGCCTATACCTGTACTCAGCCCATTACCAGCCATGGGTATGAAGTGCATATCCTGACCCACCTCGGCAATTACAGGCCCATACCCCTACTCACCTCATTACTCGCGGATATCCATTACCTGCCCTGTGCTTCCTTAATATGCGTACAGAACTATTATCTATATCCACTTCTATTAGTTATTTAATACTATTTTTAAAAATAAATTATTTCTTTTATAATATTGATAAAGATTTTGGATTATTAAATTTAAACACTTATTTCTTAATTTAAAGGTTAACTATGTACAAAATAAAAAGCATATGGTGGGTATGAGGTGTGTAAAGTTAGATTTTAGTTTATAAAATCTACGCATTCAATAATAAAACTAAGATACAACAAAACTTAATTCATTAAAACATAATCCTTAATTTTGATTCTTGAATTTAAACACATATTTTTTTATTTCAAGGTTAACTATATACAAAATTAACCGATTACGATGGGTATGGGGTGGGGCGGGGCAAGTATGAAGCATGGCTAGGCCGGTCCCCATTTATACCCAAGCCGTCCTGTTTTAATTTGATTTATAAGATCTACGCATTAGACAATATACTAAACGTAACCGCCACCCAAATCTTAGACCCGTATCCGCCCCATTACCCGCCACCTGTATGAAGTGTATACCCAACAATAATTAATATAAAAGTATCTCAACGATATCTCAACGTATCAAACGGATGGCAATGGGCCGAGGCGGGTGCGGGGTGCCTTCTCCATACCAGTATCCGCCACCCAAATCCTATACCCGTAACCACTTCATTATCCTAATGTATGCAAAAAATGATTATCTATGCCCGCTCATATTATTTGTTTAATACTATTTTTAAAAATAAATTTTTTTTTAACATTGATAAATAATTTGGATTATTAAATTTAAACCCTTATTTTTTAAATTTCAAGGTTAACTATGTACAAAATGAGCTGGGTATGATGAGTATGAGGCCAGGCGGGGTGGGTATGGAGCATGGCGGGGCGGGTCACCATTTATTCCCGTACCCACACCGTTTGACTTTAGTTTATGAGATCTACGTACTTCACAACAAAAATAACCGCACCCGCCACCCAAATCCTATTCCGGTGCGCAGCCCATGGCCCGCCATGGGTATGAATTGCATACCCGTACCCGCCCCACCAGTGACTGACCCATACCCCTACCCACCTCATTACCCGTGGGTATCCATTATCCACCCCGTACCTCTTTGATGTGCGTACAGAACAATTATCTATACCCGCTCCTATCAGGTTGAGCCCATTGCCATCCCAATATTTTTTAGTCAAAAAATTACCCACCACCAGCTTTTTTTATCAAAATAAACCAGAGCATTATTCCATGCGCCACACTGAACCACCAATTCAATATCTTTTAAAATCGAATTATTTGAGTTTGATTATTTTTAAGTTAGAAAAGTTATAGTTGGGTTATTTTGATAAAAACCCTAACGCATTGTGCCAAACGTATATTCGTGCATAAAGTAGTACATTTTTTATTTTAGACTTTTCTTATGTAATCCAAGAATAAGGCGCAGGTTAGACCTCCGACAACTCGCAAAAAAATAAAGAGTTTTTGTATTTAGTCCACGAAGTGTGACATTTTGTGTGCCTACTACAAGAAAGGATTTATTTTAACCCTGTGAGGTATATAATTTTGACTTTAGTTTATAAGATCTACGCATTATACAACAAAACTAAGGTACGAAAAAACTTAATTAATTAAAGTTCCAAAAATTAAAAGGGAAAACATATTTTCAATTTAAGACTTTTCGTATTTAACCTATAAAAAAATAAAAAAGGGTTCTAAAAAAGGCCCCTAAGAACCGAAAATAATAAAGAAAATATTAGGGCAATATATTATTATTTTAGTACTTCTCTTATGTAATCCGAGAATAGGGTACCGGTTACACTTTCAACAATTTCGAATTAACACTTTTTGTATTTAGTCTATAAAAGAAAATCAAGTAAACTTCCTATAACCAAAAAATAATAATAATAAATTTTTAATTTAAGACTTTCTGTATTTAATTCATAAAAAAAAATCTGTAAAAAAAAAGAACAAATAAAGTCCCTGCGAAAGATTTAAAATAGGAAATATGGTTTGTCTTATTTTTTGTTAAAATTTTTACAGTTACTACTATGAGAATTATGTAAATTGAACAATATTATAGATAGCAGATAAAATAAAATGTTAGTTCAATGCAAAAAATTACAGATATAAAAAAAAGTGATCAATAAATACCGTTTGTACATCGCACGGAAATGAAGCTAGTTTATATAATAGAAAAGACAAAAGGTGGGAGACACTTGTTTTAGGCACATGTGGCCGTTTATGGTATTTAGATTAATGGCGGCTGCACTGATTCTGGCGCATATAACTTTTGTTATTGATGACCATCCATACATCATCCCTGACTTGCATGTCCTCAACAAAGGCCACCACATTAAATTGACTAATTTATAAGGTAAAAATATATACAAAAAATAAATAACACGTAATTATTTTCAGGATAATTATGTTACTACTAGAATAATAAGATAACTAATTAAGTGTATAGTGCTTTGACAATAAGATTGCATAGAGAAAATAAAAACTCTTAAAATTTTTAATACAAAGAAATATTGAGAGAATCTTATGCAGTTAATAGTAGTTTATGGTGCTTTGTTATGGTGGAAAAAGTATAATATAACATGATAACACGTTACATGATAAGAGATTACTGAGAAAAATTCAAATAACACTTTACACTACTTGTTTGAGTGGAACCCGGCCTCCTCGTTTATCATTTGCAAGCAAAATCAACTAATTAATATGTTTGGCATGTTCTATAAAATTTTAAAACAAATACAAATCGGACGTGATTAAGTTGTTTAGAAAATACGACACACACAATACTCGGCAAGGCAATATGCTTCGAGCAAAACAGCCGCTACCTTTTCTCTGTTTTCCTGTTGGCTTCCATGTATGTGGCAATCCTATATTCCATGATCCCAATAACTTGGCCTATTCTGTCCTCAATTTTTGACATGTTGTGCAAGTAAAATATATATCTTTTTTATTGTTAGCTTGTATAGATATAATACAATACAAAAAAGCTTACAAAGCCAAGAGACAAGAGACTAGTAGCACTAATCATCGTACTTTGCTCCTTTCTTGCAATGTTCCACAAATTGACACATTGAAATATACGATGATCCACCCACATCTAAGGCTCTCTTAATGCTGCTTTGAATTTCTTCCACTCTTTTCCTCATACCACACCCTTTCTCCCCCACTAGCACCTCTCTCACCAATTCCTCCACCTCCACCCTCGACACCACGTCCTTTAGCGGCAGTACCTTTGGCCTGATCGCCACCTCGACCTCCTCCACTAGATTGGTGGCGTTCATTCGTTGCTCAGCATACAGAGGCCAAGCGATCATGGGCACTCCGTTTACTATACTTTCCACTGCCGAGTTCCATCCACAGTGCGTCAGAAACCCTCCTACTGATCCATGGCTCAGGATCCTCATCTGGGGAGCCCACATGGGAACGATGAGCCCTATTTTCTGCGTTCTATCAATGAACCCATCTGGCAAGTATTTTGACATGTGGGTCGAGCTATCCCCTAATAAAAAGTATGATCCGCCTGCCTCATTATCGGACACGGGTCGAACCACCCAAATAAACCTTTGCCCGCTCATCTCCAAACCGCATGCAATCTCCCCCATTTGTTTAGCTGACAACACTCCCCCACTTCCAAAGGAAACAAAAACAACCGACTTAGCCGGTTGCCGGTCAAGCCACTCTATAATCTCACTCCCTGAATCGTGCGGCTCAACCGATCTCGTCAACGGACCAATTGCATAAACCGGTACCTCAATTATCCTCTTCATTTCCTCGTTTTCCCTCAGAGCGGAGAGAGATCTACGCTCCAGATCCTCCCACGTGTTCAACAACACACCATCACACAACGAAATCTCCGCACAATTATGCAAGTACTCGAAATATTGTTGGTCCGTACGGTCCATCATTGGGTCAACCACCTCCTCGGGTCGGATCGACCGGCAACCCGGGATTCCAATTGGATAAGTTTGATCCAAGTATTCACCTGTTAGAGAAAGAGAAAAAAGTAAATAAAAACTTATCTAATTAAGACAGAAGTTGTGGTCATGTTGTGGAGAATACTAATACCCTAAAGTCATTTATGCCCGGCACTAGTGCAACAGGACTAAATGACACTTCCCCCCTCTAGGGTTGATACAATTCCATTATGGTATATTATAGAGTGGTGAATTATAACACGCTTTAATAATGGCTGCTGAATTCCCAAGAGTTTAGAAAACTAAAAATGGACCAAAAAAAAAATTATAGGGTAATGAAAAGTCTACATCACACCACTATATAACGACGAGGATGCGTATGGCCCACCAATCCCACCCTTGCACCACAAAACTTCACAAATGCTATATAACACAATTGGATAGTGATGGCAACGGGACGATGCAGGTACGGGGTGTCTTACCAAGAATCCAAATTCATAACTTCCACTCGATATATTACTTGTCACGGAAATGAAGTGGATACCATATCCACTTAGACAGGAACAAATCCATATGTGTATATCCACCCTATTTCCTACAGATATCTAATATATGTCTTTAATTAATACCCGCCCCATATCTATCTTATTATGGGTATCAAATGATTATTCATACCTACCTATATTACTGATTTAAAATTATTTTTTAGAAACGTAATTATATTTTATTATAATATTTGACACAAAATTAAGTAATTAAATCGAGTATATATATGTCCCATTTTTAAATTAAAAAATACAAATAGAGGAAGTACTGGATGGGTATAGTGGGTATGAAATAGGATAAGCCGGATAGAGAGTGATATGCGATGAGTGTAACTCTGAACTCATGCCTGCTTCACATGTGTGGCGGATATTGTTATGTATACCCGACCTATACTTATTATCCAGTTCACTTGTACCCATTTCATCTCCAAATGGATGGGTATCCACAGCTATATCCATGTGTAATGGGTTTTAACTGTTCTATTACATACATAAAATTAAAATTAAAGCATATCCAACACTGACCGTGGATGGTTCTATCGAGGACCGGGGTGTAGATGGCGGAGGCAAGAAACCAGGCGCTGGCAGTGATGTACACGAACTTGGGCACCCCAAGCTCGTCACCCAAGCCCAGTAACTCGGTAGCAAAGTGGTCAAAGATCACCAAATCGGGCCTGGGCCGGGCGGCCCAAAGAGCAGCCCGAAAAGCAGGCTTCATATGGCGCATGAGGACGCAGAGGCGGGTAACAATCTTGGCGTCAGAGGGAACTAAACCGGAGATGTCAACGGCGGGGAGGGTGACCACGTTGACGAGATCGGAGGGCTGGTAGGAGAAGGAGTGGGTGGTGGGGACGTGGAAAAGGGTGACGTGGAAGTGGTGGAGGGCGGCGAGTTGGGTGGCGAGCTGGAAGAAGGGGATGAAGTGGCCAATACCGGGGCTGCTTATTAGGGCGGCGCGTGGGCGCGTGGGTGTCTCCATGGGTGGCTAATATGTGGATTGTAGCATGGAGATATTGTAAGGGCTTTATATTTATATATTTTTGACGTGAAATATTGAAATTATATTATTGCTTTTTAATTTTTTAGATTTTGATTTTTTGAAATGCTATTATAATGAGCAAGCACCTATAAATTTATTAAAAACAAGTTTTTTTAATAGAAGCGGCAAAATTTATCACTTGAGTATCTTAAAATTTGAATATTTATAGTCTCGTATCTTAATATTTTATTACGTACAATAAAGTCCTATGAGGTTTTTAAATTTTTATACCTTATGCTATAACTTGGTCAACTTTTGTCAAAATTCAACTAATTCTTACCATAAATAAGTATACACACAAATATATATATATATATATATATATATATGCAAGATATTTTAAGTGAAAATTCAATGGATTATGAAAAAGAAGCCACTAAATTTGACAGAGAAATATATGTCATATCTGCAATGAATTATCACATTTTGATAGATAATACATGTATAGGGTTCATTTATTAGGTATTAATACACCAAATTTTATTAGAATTCTGAAGTTAAACATGCTTGGACGAGGGTAGGAGCCATTTCCCAAAATAGCACAAAAATAAAAAAAATTTATTAAACTAGCTTTTTTTTAAAAATATTTCCCCAAATGGCGTCCATGTCATCATTTGATTTTTTTATTTTTTAGTTTTACTTTTTTTTACTTTCTTATTTTATTGTTAATATATATATAATTTTTTTAATTTATAATACTTTCTTATTCACAATAAATAAATTAAATTAAATTAAATTAAATTATTTATTAAATATTTAAATTAAATTTGGGTATAAATAATTTTATTTAAAATTTAATAAATAATTAAGTTTAATTTATTTATTATAATACATAAAATATTATAAATTTAAAAAATATAAATGTAGTAAAAAATAAAAAATGATGACGTGGATGCCATTTAGGGAAATATTTTTAAAAAAAACCTAGTTTAGGAAATATTTTTTATTTTTGTGCTATTTTGGGAAATGGCTCCGAGGGTAGCGCCAGGATGGGTGGCTTCCTGGAAAGTCCTCGTGCTGCCAACCCTATAAGGTTGGGGGTCCTAATAAACAGCCTCTTGGCAGGGTTACATCCTGAAGGGGTAAGGCTGTGTATATCCATTTCCCAGACTTCGCTTATATGGGAGCCTTTGAGGCACTGGGTCTGTTGTTGTAACTCTAACTAAATATATAGATGTTATCTTTTGGAAGTGACTTTGAACTTGCTTGTGCCCCCTTTTTTTCGATAGATAAGGAGCAACAGCTCGCAATACAAAGCAGGGCGCACCTACAACAATAGGGCCCCGGCCGAAAAACAACGACAGTGCAAGACAAAAAGCCAAAGAAACAAAACAAAAAGGCCAAAAGTACCGGGGGGGGGGGGGGGGGGAATAATACGGCCCAAAAATTCCCACCCAACTCGAAGACAGTCCTTACTTCTGCATACCACCACACACCAGAAGTCAGTACTACTCTCATAGGTTTGTTCAATCATAAGCTAGGCTCTTCCAAGTCTTGATGCATTGGATGATCCTAGAGATTTCATTCGGCGAATATGAGAACTCAGTACACCATCCTTTAATCCAAAAGCCTAACCTCCTCCACTCATAGAGTTTGATGTAATTTAAAAACAATCTAATGGTGACTAAACCCTCTAAAAATATGAATTAATTGATGTATAATATCATATTGAATATGGTCATTAGCATTCAGAGAGGAGCAGATGAGCTTTACAAATAATATAGTAATACCTTATATTTGAGGGAAATAGTTTAACCACTGTATCAAATCAAATAGCTCGAAGTATTGTAAATGTAAATGAGCTTTACACCTAATATGAATTAATGATTTATAATATCATTCTAAATAGGATCATTAACATTCAGAGAGGAACAGATGAACTTTACACCTAATATGGTAATAACTTATATTTGAGGGAAATAATTTAACAACTGCATGAAATCAAACAACTCAAAGTATTGCAAACGCCGATGAGCTTTACATCTAATATGAATTAATGACTTATAATATCATTCTAAATAGGATCATTAACATTCAGAGAGGAGCAGATGAACTTTACACCTAATACGGTAATACCTTATATTTGAGGGGAATAGTTTAATTATTGTATAAAATCAAATAGCTCGAAGTACTGCAAATGCAGATGATTGAATTGAGCAACTAAAAGCAGGACAACATAATTAGGATAGTGTTATTTCTAAAGATTTTTTTATTAATGTCAGTACAATTTTAAAAATCTTTGTAATTACATCTTAATATTAGCAAAAATTATCCTAACAATACCATTAGCCAATAATAATTGGAGGTGTTATAATTAGTTCCCGCAAGTTGGGCCACTTGCCCTGTATAAAACATGGTAAGCATGCCATAATATATAATGTGATCCTCCGTGCCACACGTGGCATTGCATGAGTTTTATCCATTCAACGGGCAGTGTATGTAGCCTCGTTTAACATGCGGAAAGTATAAATTTACAAAAAGTATAGATTTGAACTTTTATTTAATTAGTATAAAGTTAGCAGAACGTGGGGAGTAGGCATAGTAATTGAATTCTCAGAAAATATAATTTTCTGTAGGAATTCAATCCATGTGACAACCAAACGAGGCCTAAATAGAAGCAAGGAAAGGATAAAGTTGTTATTATTATCACAGTAAAATTGTAGTTTTTTAGACATTTTATGGATTTTATTATTTTTAAGTCACATTATTGCTCATGTAATAAAATTTTTTTCTTAACAATAATAACTTCCTGAAAACAAATAGTCAATAATATAAATATTTATTTTCTACATTAATGATAAAAATAGTTTGTTGTTAGGTAATAATATGACTCATATAAAATAATAGCTATAATTGTTATTAGTAATAATTTTATCGTAATAATAATATTATTCTAAATATATTAGGTAATTGGCAGTTTTTTCAACTTGGGCTCACACTTATGCCCATGTAACTACTACTATAACAACAGCAAACAATAGACCCAGTGCCTTAAGGGCTCCCGCATAAGCCGGGTCTGGAAGGGGTGGATGTAGGCAGCCTTACCCCTTCAGGGTGTGACCCTGCCAAGAGACCGTTTCCGAGGACCCCCAATCTTATAGGGTTGGTAGCACGAGGACTTTCCAGGAGGTCACCCATTTTGGTACTACTCTTGTCCAAGCACGCTTAATTTCGAAGTTCTAATGGGATCCGGTTGTATTAGTGCCTGGTAAATGAACCTATGTCAATGTAACTACCAACTCCAAAATACTAGGCCCAAAGGAAGTGATTCTAGGCCCAAATAATTAATTGATATTAGGTTATGTATGGAATTAGAAAAATTAAAAAGAAGGAAAACATAAAAAGAAATAGGAGGATATTTATTTTCTAACCTTTGTTTGGAAGTAGCGGTGGGCCAGTGGCTAACAAAATGAGTGAAGTTGACCCGTGACCAAACTCACAGGTTGGTATATAGACAGGTTAGGTTAGATCAAACTCGTTTATACATCGGCTAGAACCAGATTGAAACTTAAGAAAAAGCAATTCAATAATCAAGCTAGCCGGCAGGTTTGACTTGGGTCTAATCCACGCATGTTCAATGGGTTGCTATTAACATACATAAATAATAATAATGTCTTATTAAATCAAAACCATCCTCATTTTATTAATAACATTCAATATATATATATATATATATACAATATTAGAGTTTATGTAGTTGGATTCATTTTTTCCTTAAACTAGAAAGGGCTATCTGATTGGCCCGCTCTTGGGTTGGTTTTGGCCCATGTTGCTCTTTTAATTTTCTTCAACAAAATTAGTTTATAGTTCCTCTTTGGCACTGGTAGCATGACTTTTGAGTGTAGAAGCACCTGTATTTCAATTCTTATAGGGCTTACTATTGGGCCTTCAACTAATAATTTAGTTTCTACAATAGTTAATTCATTGACATTATGCGGGTACAATAGTTGCTTGCCTATCCTCTTTGCTGGAATTCTCGTTCGATCTCTACTAGAATATGAGGACTACCTGTCCCTTTGGAGTCGTCCTAAGTATAGTGTTTTGGTCTTTATTTCTCATTCGGGTCACAATTGTCTCTGCTCTCTGTTTCTATTGTGGGTTTAGTACGTGTGTCTCTAGCTGGTCTGAGTCACTAGACCATGTGGTTCAACCCTAGATGAAGCCTAGTTTTATCCAAACATACTGCCATCTGCTGTGATTACTGGTAGTCAAAGCTATCCAGAGTACAATTTCTCTCCCAATAACAAACTCTAACGGTCCAAGACTGAAGGACTTGGAAGAGATGGAGAAGCAGAAGGCGGGGATAGACCGAAAGGCTGAGTCCATGGCTCGCACAGAACTCTGGTATGGGCTTGGCTACATCGTGGCCCAAACTGTGGCCTTCATGAGGCTAACGTTCTGGGAACTGTCTTGGGATGTGATGGAGCCCATTTGCTTCTGTTGGAAAAAAGATACAAGAACATAGGACATAAAAACAACAATAGCAAATGAGTAGTAAGTAAACACTCCCATATCCCACATTGACAAATTAAGAGAGGGTATTTGGGTTTATATATGGTTATGTGAGAGGTGCCCTTTGGGTCAATTCATGGATGAAAGTATGGACACCACACGCGCGCCGCCCGCCTGCTGTGCTGTGCTCGGGTGTGGGTTACAATTTTTCAATCGGGTACAATTATTTTTCGGAAAAAACGGTCTTTTACTATTTCGTAGTTGACGTTCGTACTCGGAAGCGGTTGCCGAATTTTTTGCTCACGTTCAAAGTGGTGGCCGAGTCTTTTGCTATGCCTACTGCCAACGTCCCACTTCACCCCGGTTTTAGGACTTCGGTTGAAGCTCCAGTCCATTGTTTTAGGGATCGGTTGGTACTTTTTTCTACTATAAATACAACCCTTCTTCTTCCATTTTAATCATAAAAAAAAAAATGCAGACAAAGTATAACTCTTCTCTTCACCTTTCCTCTCGGTTCTCTCTATTTCTTCAAATATTGGGCAAAGCTCTGAAGCGTCTCCTACCCGGTTGCTGTCGAGTGCACGGCAGTGATCAAATCGTGTTAATCCTGGAGGACGGCCTCCAAATCAGCTGTTTGCACCGAAGCAATGGCGAAATAGTCTTTTAGGACAGTGGTACTTCCCACGGCACAGTGTCTTCGGTATTACATTCAATTTCTTAATTCTCTCGTGTTATTTGTTTCTCACGTTTATATATTTTAATCAGGTTTAATCGCTGCTATTTAATGTTGAAAAAATACATTCGTTTTTTCTGCGACTACTAGTTATTTTTCTAACAGCTTCTACATAATGTCCTTCCACTTCATGGCAGGGTACGCGTTCTTCCTTAGAACCACTAAGGAGCCCTCTTTCGAGGGGTTCTTCCAGACCCGTTTTCACTCCAAGCAGAAGCAGCTTATGAAGGTACATGGGTTCGATCTCGACAGGTACAATGAGCTAAGAAACGTGTCATCATTTGCATAAGAGTGAATGAAGATTGGGGTGTTAAAAGATTGATTTTTGGTAGTTCCTTAAAGGATTTTTGTAATCTCAATTCTAATTGAAGCAGTGTAGGCAGCGGCTCTGTGTAAAGAAGTTGAGAGGAATTTACTGTTTGAGTTTTTGTTTTTTAATTTGTATTTTCATTTGATTAACTCTCTCCTTGTAGGAGAGACTATATGCTTAGCAAAAATGTAATCACAATTTTGTCAGACTTAACTAGTCATTATGAGTCTATGTTCCAGTTTTATAAAGTTTGCCGTGAAATTTTATCCTTGTTTCTCTATTTCGGGTGTAACCCCTTAAGGTTGAAGTTGTGTCAGTATAACGACCCAGTGCCTCATAAAGAATCCCGTCAAGGCAGAGTATATTGAGAGTAAGATACATGCAGTTTTACTCATATATGGTCTATGTTATTTTACTTTCAAAAGTGAAATTTGTAGTTATATTATAGTAATGCACTTAAAGATAAAGAGGCTAATTCTTCTTCATAGGGGTGCAAATGAGCCAACTGGGCTTGCACTCACCTAACTTCAACAAGTCAAATGATAATTCATTTAGCCAAATGATGAAAGTTGAGGTTTGATGTAACTCGAGTTTAGTGGCTTGTAAACTTAAACAAGTCTAAGGATGTCAATAGCGAGCTAAGTTAATGATGTTAGGGCAGTAGTTTGTCTCTCAATCTCTCAAACAAGTGGTTTTGAGTTCAAAGCTCTTCACTCTGTTCTCTATGGGCATGCGCTTGTGTGTGTCCGTGTGTGTGCGTGTGTGTGGAATCAAACCAAGTCTTTGTGAATCCAGCTAAAATCAACACTCTCCTGCATGTGTTGATTTTCACGGGAGATTTTAACGAGATACTCAAGATACGTAAAAGAGAAGGGAGCATCTGTTACTACCGCGATAATGCTAAAAGGGGACTGAGAGTGTAGACCACTTACTCCTCTATACCGAAAACATAGCTTGCATTGTCGAGATGCTTTGATGGGGGATGTTAATGGTGTTGCCTGCCACGATAAAAGGTCTCTTTTAACAAAGCATAGTGTGTAACATCAGAGAAAAATTCAAGTAATGGGCCTTGGTCACTTGTTCTTTGTATTCACACGAGTCATAGGAATTGTTCTGCAATGTTTTCTATGCAAATAAGGTTTTGGAATAATGCATGGTGCAAAGACTTTTCATAGAAGCCCATTGCGTGACCAGATGGTCCAGCCGTGGTCACCAACAAAGCGGGAAACAATTTAGGGTGGATGGGTGCCCCTTGGCTCTTAGCTCATTTTTTTCTTGCTCCCTGGAGGATGTATTTGTGTTCTTATTTTGTTCTATTCTGTCTGCCGTTTCAATTGATTTATACCTCTTTGAGTGCCTTGCTTTGAGGTTAGCTTTTCCAAATTAATCGAGAAAAAAAAAGCTTCAAATCTTATGTCGATTTGGGTTGCTTTGCTCTATGCTTCTGATATTTTCGAGAGTCACCATCATGCACAGCAATACTTGGGACTTAAGAGATTGTATAGCTATGTTCATAGGGATCCAATAGTTTACTAGATTTATAACAAACAAACTTAGAATATCACATAAAATCAAGAATGACCTAATGACAATCTACTTTACAGTACATCACAAGAACCGTCATAAGATCATTGAAAAGCATATATGACCAGTAATCCATGATCAAAGATCAATGGTTTGCTATAACTAATATATTAATTAATAAAACATAGATTAACACCTTAATATAAATATAATATGTTTCTTTTATTGATTCTTTCAATTTCTATGTGGTTATATTGCATGCAAACTGCATTTGGACACCTGTGAATTGCACAAGGGTCCATGTCAAGTCTGACAGCAATGTGGAGATTCTATCTTGTTTGTCCATCTCTGTTTTGTTTTCCCCTATCAGCTTCTGCGCCCTCCATATCATACGCCTTTGTTACTGGGAAACTGTTTTTTGTATTGATATTATTTTAAAACAAAATATTCTCGAAGTATTTTGATACCGGTAGGATGTATATTGGCACATAATCTTACACAAAGCGTCAACACCCAAAAACCTAAAGCAATGTGCATAACTGTATGGTGACACACAGCTTCGAAACACAGAATCAGTTGGTCATTTCTTCTTGTGCAGTTTTTTTTTTTTATTTTGTTCTAGAGAACTTTTTATAACCAGATCTGAATACTTGAAAAATACTTTGAAAATTATATCAATCTAATTTCTTCCATCTCGAAAATTGTGTTTCGATTTCATTATATTTCAAGATTATTTTGATAAAAACAAAATAAATTTTAATAAAAATGGTTCACTATACATCATCAAAGCTGTTGTTTTTGTTATCTTTTTACCCGTTTATTGAACTCCCTAACATTTTGTATGTTCCTATTTTGCTGCATTAATTATGGCCTCTGGTATTCATCATTCATACGTAAGAATCATTGAATATGCACTGCAGAATTGCAAACTGAGTCGATTGTATTATGAACTTTTTATACAAATTACTGCAAATTTCTTCTCTCTTTAAACCCACATTTAATTTGGGTCAAATTCTGAGGAATCACCCACAAAAAATCACAGTGAACACTACAGAGATCGTCCAAAAAAATGAGCCGGATCTGATTACGTTTTATGTACACTCAAATTCATCAAACTCATTACACTATTCTGATATTGTACTCAAATTTGCTGCAAACACCTTCCCTCTCCCACCCCCATTTCTCCTCCGGCGACCACCCAAATCGCCGCTGGAAACCACCGGCGCTACATTATTCTTCTCCCATCCACAACCGCCAGCGCCGCTCTTCATCAATGCAGCGCTCGCCTTCACCGCCAGCGCCGCCATCTCCTCGGCTTGCAGCTTCCGCTTGAGCTTATTCAACGGCAAGGCGAAGTAGAGCTGCCCCGGTTGAAGCTCCTCGTCATTGCTCATGGCGAAAACGACGTCGTCAAAGGCTAAATCATCTGAATTGCAGATGAAAAAGGCGGGATCTTTCGATAACAAGAAGGAAACTTGAATTGGGTATGAAAATTCTTGCAATTGTCCATCTTCAAGAACAAGTTTAGCCGTTTCAACGGGTGCCGATTCACTAGAAACACATAAACCCATTTGAAATTTGAAATCAAGTTCAATTTTTACTGCGTGTTTATGAAGTTGAAGGTTGAAAACTCGGGTCAGGTGAGAGAATGAAGAATGGATAGGATGAAATAAGGGAGAGGGGATATATAAAGAGGGAGGGGGAAAAATAATTAATGTGAATAAATTAATAAATAAATTGATTTTAATTAAAAAATGAAAATAAAAGTAAGGGACACGTCAGAGGGGGGGTCACGAATATGGATGAGAGCGGTGGGGATATACAGGCTGGAAGAGTGGTGATGCCAGGTTGTCATGTTTGTACTGTGATCCAAAGAGGGGTGGTGTGTGTGAAAATGGCACGTTTTTACAAGCAATAAATTATTTAACATCTAACAAATTATTATTTATAGAGTAAAATTATTATTTTAATATAATTTTTAATTTTTATTCTAATAATAATAACTTTATATATATATATATATATATATATAAGAATAATAAATCAGTGTAAAAAGGCTCTCTTCAACAAAGGATTAGGGGTAAAAATGTAGGTAATATTATCCCTTATATATATAGTACTACCATAAAAGGTGATTACTTCCAAAAGCTTTCAACCCTAAAAAATAGAAGGAGCAATTATTAAAATAAAAAAGTTAAATATATATTTACTAATATAAAAATTAATAAATTAATGTTGTTGTAGATTAATTATTTTTAGGGTAATATTATTATTAGGGCATAATCATTTTAACAATAATTAACTTTTAATTTTTATATGAGAAATTGTTATTTAGATTTTTGAGGTAGGAGAGCATATATACATTATAAAGTACTTATAAGATTTGAATATTTTATTGTTATTATGTCGAAATGCAATATGATCTTTTTATAGAAATGCTAATATAATACACGATTACGACTATAGGTAAGCCATGTTAATGTTTTCCGGCAAAAAGTCAACGGATTACAATAAAATCTACCAAATTCTTACATAAGCATATCACATGTCATGTTAGCATTTTTGGTTAAAAAAGTCAAACTCTAACGAAGAATACTTATATACTATTAGAATTATGTTTCATTTTAGTATTTTTTAATAAAGTTACATGCTAATAAAATTTTAAAGTTTATAGTATCTAATTTATAAATATTAAAATATTAAAATAATTATTTTCTTTTTAAGTATTAATTAAATATAAAAGTATATATGTGATGATGCTCTTAGTGGGAATATTAATCATACGAGAGGGACTGGACTGGAGTGGGACAAGTTAACCAGGGCTCTCCGTCGTCTGGTTCTGTTTTTGGATGCCTTCCTAATTTTACCATGTTTATTTTAGTTTGCACTTCGCTAAATTTCAAATTTGGTGGCGGGCTAGAATTACAAAAACAATTGCCCAATACCTTAAAAATGTTCCCGATAAGGCATGCTTTTAGTACCGTACTCTGTAAAATGACCGTTTTCAATTAGGGTATAAGAGTTTCAAGTTAAACCAAAACAAGCGTAGTACAAGGTTAAATCGTGATTCCCTTGTGCGCCGTTTCCCCGGGTGTGCTCTATTTGTATCACGGTTTTTCTTGCTATTTATCGAAAAAAAGGTTAAATGAGCTCAAATAATGAGAACTCAACTCAAAGTTTTGTAGCTTTTAGCTCAAATAAGCTGATTTGAGCTGTAGTGCGAAATTAATCTTTAAGCTCAATTAGTCGCTTCTAGCGAAGCGTAAGCTCAACTTAAGTTACTTGCCCTCCTAATGTTCACAAAGGCGTTATTATATATATATATATATATAAGAACGCTAGTGTTATTTGCATCTCAATAATATGTTTAAATAAAAAGAACAATGTTTACACTTCAATGGACAAAGCGTAGTTCGTCCACTTAACTCCTCATCGAACTAGTTAGCCAACGAGGTCATGTAAAAACTTCACCACCATCTAACCATTTGGCCTTGGCCACCTATTTATCTTCAGTGATCCTCCAGACCCGTTGTTAAAAAAGTGATACAAACTAACTTTTAGTTTTATGGGGACATTGTATCCCACATTGGAAAAATAATATGCGTGATTCTTTTTTCTAACGGGTATATTTATTTTTCGGATAATATTTAAACCATGCCTATTTACAGATTGTTTACCGTTGCTAGCCGTTTAAGGTCATTAAAATTGTGACCGTTGGGAATTTATTAATAATATAGCCGTTGTAATTATTACGTCCGTTTATAGCTGTTGAAATTCATTACGCCCGATTTTAATACTTATAACCGTGTTTCAATTTATTATATATCAACCCATCATCCTCTCTCTCTTTCTCTGAACTAAAAAAAATTATATGAGCTTTGTGCCAATTCTTCATCTTAATATTTAGTCTAGAAACCTCGTCCTTCATTTTTTTTCCCCTTTCTCTCTCTCTCTCCCCCCTCAAATTTTGGGTAAAGTTCAAGGTACTTCTACCCGGCAATTAACGAGTGCACGTTAAGAGTCGGATCGCGTTAATCCTGGAGGACAGCCATCGGTTAAACTGTTTGCACTGGAGCAGCGGTGAAATCGTCTTTTGGGGCAGTGGCATTTACCACGGCGCAATATCATCTGTTGTGAGATCTCTTCTAATTACTCTCTCTTTTCGTTGCTGTGGTTGAATATTTATTAATTCTCTAATAATTATTTGATTGCTATGTTTATATAATTATTTCTGAATTATTTATGCAATTTCTAATATTTCTACTGTGTTTTTGCTGCCAATTTTCAGCTGCAAATTTCACTGAATATTTACTAGAATTTTAGCTTATTTTACTGTAATATTTTACGAGTCGGTTCCCAAAATAATGCTAAAAAATAAAAAAATTAAAAAAATAATGCTGAAAAAAAAAATTTTCCAAATCTACTGTTGAACCGCGTTTGCAAAACGCGTTTAAATTTTAATAAAATCGGATAAAAAAATGGGGGTTATTTCAGTATAAACCGCGTTTAATAAACGCGGTTCATATTAACATAAATCTCGTCTACTAAACGCGGTTTACTACTGAACCGCGTCTATTAAACGCAGTTTATGTTAACATAAACCGCGTCTACTAAACGAGGTTTACTACTGAACCGCGTCTATTAAACGCGGTTTAACGTCAGGATCAGTTATACTTACCATTATGCCGCAATTCTTCACTTTTTTGTTCGCTTATAGTTTTCATTATGCCGCAATTTGTGATGATTATCATATTGATCCCATGTGTCTCTTAATGAAGCTCCAACATCATAAGTGAAGGTCAAATAACTCCAATAATCGTACTTGAAAGATCTCCAGTGTATAAGCAAAAGAAAGGAGGAGGAGAACGACGTGACTGGTGGTGGGTTAACGAGAAAGAGGCAGAGAGATGGTGAAAGCAGCGGAGAGAGTACGCGTGAATGAATGGGCCGGGGTTTTTTAGATAAACCTAGTAAACCGGGTCATAAATACGCTGTTATAACGACAATAAACCGCGTCTTTATGACGCGATTTTCCTTAAATTAAACCGCGTCTTAATGACGCGGTTTAAGTGATATAACCGCGTTACTAAAACGCGGTTTATGCAAATGTAAAACGTGATTTGTTGACGCGGTTTATCAAAGCCGCGTTTAGTAAACGCAGTTCAACAGTAGATTTGGAAATATTTCTTTTTCAGCATTAATTTTTTAATTTTTTAGCATTATTTTAGGAACCGACTCATATTTTACTGAAATTTATAGTATAATTATACTTCAATTTATAATAGTATTTTACTGCATATTACAGATACGTTCTACTGTAATTTAGATATAATTTTCATTACGATTAGACCATCTTTCTAACATCCATCCCTTCCATTTCACGGCATCATTCAGATAAAAAATGAAATCAATACGAACATATAAGATATGAATATGCCCACAACTTAGTGAAGATTGAGAAAATGAAACATCAATTAAAAGATACTTAAGATTGAGAAAATGAAACATCAATTAAAAGATACTTACTTTCCTTTAAAATTTAGTAAAAACACATTTGTTTATGTTACACAGTAACTGAAACATAAGAAAGTCGTTATTTGAACGTTAATTATACGCTTTGTTACATGTTGAAACGAAATGTCGTATTTGGGTACGGGAAACATTTTAGGCGTTGAAAAAGTAAATGGAGAATATGGAAACATAGAAGAGAAAAGAGAGAACACGAGGGGATGGACCAGTACGAAATGCGAGCACTAATCTAAATCTAGAAATGCAACATCACTTCAACACACACCGCTGACCGCTCTTTGCTTTTCTCACACTAACCACGCCCTCACATCTCAATTAACTTCTCTTCTTCATTTTTCGATAATTGAGTGAACTTAAGCGGTTAAAGATGGCCAATAGGTCGGGTTCTGATCCCCCAATATTCAGTGCCTATTTGGATGTTATAGTTTATTTTATAATTGTATTTTGTATTTATATTATTATAATTATATTTTTTAATAAATTATAATACATTTAATTTTATAAGAATATATTTGTAATTTTGTAACGTACTATTATATTATTATAATTGTAGTTTTTTAACAAGTTATAATGTATTTCATTTTGATGTTAAGTGGGTTGAGCATAAAAAGAGTCATGTTCGGGTGACATGTGAGAGTGGTGCACCCCGAGTATGAAGAGAGTTACACTGGGATGCCTTGATTGAGAGTGTTGAAGAGAGTTTTTGTAGCTTCCTCTGTCCAAATCTACATTATAGAGGACTGGTGGCTTGCCATGCAAAGCGATATTGATTCGAGGGTTGGTGGCTTGCCGTTCAAAGCTACATTGGGAGATGGTTGGTAACTTACCGTGCAATAGTCACATGTGTAGATGACATTTGTAATATGGGGTTTTGGGGGTTATGATTGGAGATTGTAATTCCTAAATTTCATAGTAGATTTGATACTCATTTGGGTCCCGTGGTTTTACCTTCTAGTTGAGAGCGGATTTCCACGTAAAAATATAGTGTGTTTATTTTTATTGTTTTGTACTTTTGTTGTACTCGATGTGAACATAATATAACTTTCTTACAGCATGTGAAAAAGAATTACACAACATGCTCTAAATATAAATATATATAGACTAAAGTTGAAACAAGTGAATGATGAGAAATAGAAAGGGATAAAACAAGGGGCAAAGAAAGAAAGATCAATACCACCACACCAACCCACACAAGCAGGATACTTTATTTTAAAGTCAAAAAAGTTGGTCCCATTATCATATCAATTGTACACGAAAAAGTTGTTGATGTTTTTATACTTATGATTTCAGCATTAATTAATTAATTAATTAATGCAGCTGTAGTGCCATTTCTTAGCAGTAAAGCATGTTGGGAGCTTCCACGAAACACACCATGCAACTTCCCCCTCCGCGGTGGTGTACACGTGCGAACTAGTACTACCCCACTTCCCCCCCCCCCCCCCCCCCCCCCCCCCGTCCCTGTGAACTTTTATTTGGCTGGACCCAATTAACCCACTCTCTCTTGGTCCTTCTTTTTAGGGGTTCATTAAAAAGTTCTAAAAAAATTACGAAAAGTAGGATGCTTAGAAATAAGTTGGCCGTTAACGATCAACTATCCCCCTATTTGTGATATTTTTATACGCCTCCTTCTCGATCTTTACTCATTGAGTTTTAGTAATAATTAATTCACAAAGTTCGAATCTCAATAACTTAAAAAAAAAAAACAGAAAAGAGGAAAGGGGAGTAGTAACACGTGGTGAATGTAGGTGGGACCCGGTTGAAAACATCATGGAGCCCCAGCAACCCGGCAAAGGAAGGGTGGGGGGGCTGCCGAGAGTGCTACGCCGCCGTTTTGTCCTTATTCCCGGCTTCCCAGTGTCCCCCTCCTCTTCACCCTCTTTCATCATTCTTTTATTTTTATTTTTTTGTCCCTTTTCTCGTGAAAATAAAATTGTCAAGTATATCGAATTTAAATACATATGTTATTATATTTATAATGTTATGAAGGGTAAGATAAGCAGGTGCCATCATATCAGCACGAATGCACCAGACTTTGTTAGAACTCTAAAATCAAGTGTTTTAGATGAGAGTAGTATTAAGATAAGAAGTCTTTATGTTACACACCTTTTAAGGTGTTCTCGGAAAAAAAGGGGTAAGATAAAATTCATTGTTTGATTAATGATATGTTGACGATGTTTGAGATGTGTACCTATAGAGTGTTAGAATTTGGGGATAGTATGTTGCAATTTTGTTCAAACTTAATATCCCACGTAAAAATTTTAGAGGTGGGTGAAGTATTTTATATGTACCCCCCTCCTTTGATGTGGTACAGTCTCGTGGGTCTCAAGTGAGCATAGTGGGCCGCGCTCACGCATGCACGCCCCACCCCGTGTTTGACTTGGTACTTGTATGCTTAGAGTGCACATGGTAGGCCACACGATTGGCCAGGCTGATTGATGCATCACGGTGTGGTGTAGTGTTAGTTGTTATGACAAAGTTGAACTTAAGGCGAACTCCCTTCTTGGTGCAACTTTGAACTCGGGATGTGTTTTGACCATTTTAATGTCCATTCTTTTCATATCCATTGTTTGCTTAACTGGGTCCAGATTCTTTGCTCCCCCTATATATTGAGGCCGGATTTTCCGCTTGAATGCCATAACCGACAATTTCTTTCTCGGGAAGAATTTTTTATATAAATGCAGTGCCTTAGGGCATTATGATCAAACACTGAACATACACTAAAATTCTTATTCTTTTTCATCTCTTTTAGTTCTCTCTGAGTTTTTCATTATCTGTTATTGAGCAATTTGGGGTGTATGCCAACCCATAACCTGAGAGTACACTCCTGTATTGGGTGCCGTGAGAACCTTGAGAATCGGAGTGCTTAATGATCCCGGTTTATACTAGTGCGAGGGAATAAATGCTTTGAACAGCGGTGAACTCCGTGGCGCGACAACTTTCTTTAGTTTGATCCTTCCTCTCCTACTGCCTTTCGTTCTGTCGTTTAATTACCTTGTCCAGTGTTCAGTTAGAGGTCTTTTTATAGAAGCCCCTCTATCAGTCGGTTCGATTCTGTTTGTCCCAATCTCGAGTTAGCTTGACCATCTCGAGCTTGAGTTTTTGATTATTCAGTTGTGCTATTTTTCCAACATACACAACATATGTTTTCGTGATTATAGCGTTGCATTTTTTTTTGTTATATATATATATAATGGTGTTTGAAAAAGGAATTTTAATTGAGAGATGTTAATATTCTAAAGTTTCATTCCTAATGTGACAAAGTATCTTTCAAAAGGTCTTTGCTCTCTATATGTTGGTAGGTTAATGAGGCATGGAACATTGAAAATTTAGGGGAAGAACTTTTCTGAATAAAAATATTTTTTTCACAAGAAAAATGTTTTCTCTAGAATTCGACAGAGCCTACATCACAACGCCACCCCGAAGCTAATTAGACTTAGCTCCTCTTTTAAATATTTGCATCCGAAAACATTACTTGTGTATAATGTTTCAAAACTAAAACGTCTAATCATCAAAATTATAACAGACTCACATCATATCTTATACTTGAAATATATTAATATTCAAAATGTGGGATGTCGGGATTCAAACTCACGACCTCTTGGTTAACAAGACTCCATACCATATCAAAGAACTAATTATCTAAAAAGCTTAGGTCGATTAGTGAAAGCCCGTGATTGATTTTATACTTTAACACAGAGATACAACGAAACCTTCAACTAGAACTTGAAGACTCGATTACTAACACGATACATTACGACATAATTAAACATCAGTTCAGAAGCTGTTGGAATCTTGAAAGCCAGGCAAGTGCTGATATGTTTTAAATATCATTTATTCATTGTTAAATATTGGAAGCAAACAAGTTGCACCAATGTCACCTATAATTCATCAAGATCTGAAGCATACAGATAAGCAAGGATTTATTTAATTAGTTAGATATTATTAGTTTAAAAATAAATATTAATCATATAACAAGATGGGGTTAGTGTAATTAATGATGTCGCCATATGATGGATCAAAACTGCATGGCACATCTTGGCTGTAAGATTCATGCTTCATGGATCCAAATCATCATCCGCATATTTTGTTATTCATAAAACTGACCCACCACACGTGCATTTACATCCAATTGGCTGTCCTATTATTTGGTCATTACGAACTTATCCCATACATAAGTAACTAGTGCCTTTCCATACGACAAATAGATGGTGCTTATATTTTAGACGATTGTAATTCACGCATTCTCATTGTTTGAAGTTGGAAATTGGAACTAATGAATTGTTCAATAAGTGACGCTAATCTCGTTGATGGTGATGAATTCGAAATTTATCTCTTTTTGTCTATATTTTGACAAAAAGAAGGTCATCCCTCTAAAATGTTAGGGATGAGGGCTTGAATGACTTTTAGAGGGTAGAAGACTTGGTAATAATAAAATGTATAAATTTGTTTTAGTTAGTTTGAATAATTTTACGAGACTCGTAATTATTGAATGGTACTTGTTGGAAGGCTAAAGTATGACGGTTCAAGGAATGTATAAATACAAGAAGTCATCAAAACTGTGGAAATTGATTGGTTGTGAGAGATGTTCACTCTCTTTCTCCCTGTTTACTTCAACATGTACCTCAAACTCGCAAGAACTTACATATTAGATTATAACAATTCTATGTATATCGTCATCCATTTGAGCAGATAAGTGATTAATATATCCTCGGTGAGAATCGAACTCATGACCCCTGTGTGATAACCGCATGGGTAGGAGATGCCACCAATTGAGACGCGGGCGATTTTTGATGTATTTGTTTTTGCTTTCTTATTCATGCTAAAGTTGATAATTTATAGTTAATAACCCGAGCTCGAGCAAGTAAGCTCAGGTAATCTGCGAGGCCGCAAGCCCGAAGGCTCATCACAATTCGATTCAATCTGGTCCGATTTAGTCAGGTCTTGAACCAATATTAACGATGACTTTCAAAATGAGGCCTGTAAATTTAAAGCATAGTTGAGCAAATTCCCTTATAGGTTGTAAGCCCATAATGTCTAAAAGCCCAAATCACCTTCAACATTGCCTCCAAAACTCAGTCCTTAACTCAATTGGTCTTTGCATTTTTTCCTTCCTTATTTGAAAGAAACTTTAAAGATATCAGTTTGAATAGAAGAGAGAAAGGCTCAGTGTAGGATAAAGAGAAGACTTCTTAAGATTACCTTTATTTGAAAGAAAATCTAAGGATATCGGCCTGAATAGGAGAGAGGAAAGCTCTGTGCAAGACAAAGTCCCTCACAGAAATGCCAGAAACATCATGTCTCAAACTCGCCACCCAATCCACCAGCCTGTTAACTTCCCTATAACAATGAATGAAAGAAATTTGTTCCCACTGATGACTTAATAAATAAACGAACATCTTCAAAAATAGTGATGATGTTGCTTTATTATTAAAAGTAAAGTACTTGTATATACGCAATTTAAGTATCTATTTGGATACTTGATGATTAAAAATGGAAAAATTAATGAAGCACTTGGATCAGCTTCATTCGTTGGACACGTACCGTATAACTATTTTGGTAATTGGCGCGTAACTGGATTGGATAGTTGCAATTTTATTTTGGGTATTCCTTTCAACTTGAAGGAAGAAGCCCATTTATAATTGGGCTTATATTTTTTTTCCCCCCCCAATAAGCTTATAATTTTAACTGCATAAAAAAGAAAAAAAAAAGGTAAAATAAGGCGTTTTAGGGCTGAGAAAGAGAAGAACACAGAAAATTTCTCTGCCTAAATTTTGAATTTTCAACATACAAATGAGATGTTAACATTTTCTCTGCCATGCAATACGTATTGGAGCTGATCCTGACACTATATACTAGATACAGAGAAGCTGTTTACTTGTACAGAAAACAAAAAAACACAGAAAAAAAAAGTACTATATATTCCTATGAACTCAATATGGACGGGCCTAATCATCAAAATCTCTTTCACTTTGTATGTGCCTTTCAGATCTCATTGTGAGATGTCGGCTTTGGTTTTGTGAGTTAGCCCTCGCTACATATCGGGGAAAAATCATCGAAATCTCAAGGAACCCGGTTACCGTGAAGAAGCATTACTATCACCATCAAGAGGAGAATGATCAACAAGAGGTTTCTTAGAAGGGGAGCATTCTTCAGTTGCATTGTCTGAGTTGGTTCTCAAGTGCTTGACTCCCCTGCCTAGGTGTGTCACTTCACTCTCTTTGTTTGTCCCACTTCTGCTATTACAAGCATTCATCCGCAACGATCTGGTCGCAGTCGTTTTGCTAGGCTTCAACCTCATGGCACTAAACAAACTAGATATTGGATTTGATACCTGTTGTTGCAAATCCTCCAGCTGATATAAAAAAGAAAGGGCAAACTATGAAAAGAGAACTGTAGAATTGTTATTGAAATAATTGGCATTAGGAAATAAACCGAAAGTTAAAGGTTAATAGTTATAATGCAGTAACCAGAAAATGGAACAAAAAGAAAACCCGAGGCCATTGGCTGATAATCTTTGGTTGAAGCATGTCATGCAGAATGAACTGAACCCATGATACAAAATTCAAAATACTAGATCGATCATAGAGATCAAGACAACCCCACGCTGCATGCCAAACACGTGGCTTTAGCCCTATAAATACCCCTTACCTCATCACAATAAAGGGAAAGAAATAAAAGGTTCAAAGAACCTATCTAAAAACAAGAATCAAACTGTTGTTCCTTCTTGTTGTTTAGTCCAGTGTAAATGTCTGCAAGGTTATTGAATCAAATTTGGCTTTTAAATTCTGTACCGGCTTTTATTCAACTCTATGCTAGAGAGTGCTAAGTGATGTGCACCTGCCTTGTTCTCAAGCTCATCAATAAAGGCAGTCAGGCCCTCGATCTCTGATGGAAGATCTTCATCCGTATCCATGTTAACCGAGGGCGGGCTGTCAGTCTGATCAGAGGGAGATGCAGCTATGTAAGAGTCCTTTACTTGCCTTGCTAGCCGCTGCAATCTTGCCTTGCATGTAGATATGGCGTTCTCGCAGTGGGGAATTGCTTCGCGAGCCTCACAGCCAACCTCCAGACAAAGGCAAATCTTGTAGTTTCTGAGGTTACTGTCAAGATAGCAACTCAACTGAGCAATTCGTATCAATTAAAATTACTCTTTTCCTGATTAACGATGTGTTTGAGCCAACTCAAAAGCAGCTTGATAAATCCATGTCACACGAAAGTTTTAATGTGTAACATTTTAGGACCCCATGATACAGGGGGTGGCCTAATGAACTTTGAACTCTTTGAGAGCTAACGCTCCATGAGACTCCAAGTCAAAGAGTCGCACCGTTTAAGCCAACCCCTTGGGCTTGATTTTCATTGAAAAAAGAACTAGTACACTTGTTGTACTACCAACACCAATATTAAAACAAATAAAACTTTTCCACCGGTATAATTCTGGAAGGATACAACTCCGCAATGCGACGGCTATCTGGTTCATCAATGCGCTCCAAAATGTCTAGTGCTTTATGGTAATTATTGAAGGATGTTTTGATATCCTCTGGATTGAGAAAATGAATGTCATTATCATACAATAAGGTAGAATAACTTCAAGGTAATACGGTTCAGCCCAAGGACGTTTTCTATAGTATACCTCTTTCTAAAGCAACTTCAGCTAACGACGACAATATGTTGACATCTTCCATTGTCTCTAGGGAGAGTTTCTTAGAAATAGACCTGGCAAGATTAAGCATTGTCCAAGCCAAGTCCAAATCAGGATCGACTTGGCTCTCATCCATTTCCTCTGTATCAACAACCTTCTTCCGTTTGTCTTCCTTATCTTAAATAAATGGGAGCCAGAAATTTTCTCAGTTAACTGATGTTAGAAATATGTAGCCAGTTTGACTAAACCAGGGCATATTTATTTCTAAGTATCTGATCAAACTTTTTTCATTAGAAGCATCAAACTCATTTTTGAGTCTATTTAGACAAAAAATGGTTCTTCTTTTTGCTTACACACTCAATTTAGTTCATCTATGCATACACAAAGTGTAGATCTTAGCGCAATTTGTATGGTTACTCCAATAAGATTTCAAGTCTTTGAAAAACCTTTTCACAAAAATGGGGCAAGGTTGCATACATAGGATACATGGGGCCATACCCCAAATTGGTGGAAGGACAAGAAAATACAAATCTGCTGTCAAGAGAGCTAATCCACAAATTACCAATTAGTTTTAGGATGGATCCTCCTCTATTGTATAACAATGTAAGACTCAACTTTAGTATAACTCCTGTGCAATGGCTTCCCTAAGCCAGAGCTTTATAGTTACTTAAGAGACTCATAGAAGCAGGAAGTTTAATGAATGAAGAGCACCCAAAAAATAATACAAACAAATATCATGTTTTATGCACTCTTGTTTCTGATTTGAACCTTCATGTTTTTCAATATTGATAGGTACTGTGACCAAAGGCACGTCGTCATTCTCATCGTCATTCGTAGATTCATCCTTATCAGAGTTTGGTTGTGATTCCAAAGGTACAGAAGCCAGTGGCTGAGCCTCTTTTTGAGATTTGTTGAGGAGGGCACGACCATATTTGTAGTATGCATTCACACATTCTGGAGCAAGCTCTCCATAATGTTTAACACTAACAAAAAATAAATCAGTAAAGAAAATCAAGGCCAAGTAATACAACAGTAACAAACGCAGTCTCACAAGGATGCAGGGTCCGAAGGAATGAGATGTACGTAGCCTTATCCCTTAAGGGTGCTACCCTAAAGGGAGGCCGTCTCCAAGGACCCTATGGAAAATCAAGGCCAAGTAGAACAACTTTGTACTCCTTATAGTCCAATTGATACATTCTCAAATTAGCTTTTTATGGCTCAACTTCAATTTTATTTGTATCATGTACTTCGAATTAAAGATTTTCCTGCATAATTAAGGCTTGCATTTAAATTCAATTTTCCCAACAAAATGCTATTCAAATTTTCTGCATTTTGGGATATAAGATTGGAGTAGGCATGATGAAAGTGTTACAGTATAAAATTATTCCTAAACTTTCATCCATCAACTTAAAATATTGGGATATTGGTTCTTTGACATAGTATTAGTGCCTCATTGACTGAGAGGCCAACAACCCCCACTCTAAATGGGCCAATGCGTTATCCACGCTTTAAGCTTAATGGATATTTGCATAAGGGGGCATGTTAAAATATAAAATTATTCATGGACCTTTACCCATCATTTTAAACTTCTGGGATTGTTGATTCCTTAACATAAACAACGAAATGTTTACCTTCTTTCCTTTTATCTTTGTGTTTTCTTTTGAATTTAGTTCAATTTCATTTTCTATTTACATTGCTAATGCCTAGGGAAGGGGATGTTGGATTCAAACCCGCTTTCCAGGATTGGCCAACTTGCACTCAAACCATAGGAACAAACTGGGGACCAGCAGTTCAGTTACATTTATCTTCACTAAGATTGTAACACCAAGATTGAATGTAATTCTGCAATTATGTAAGATCCGAAGCAAGAAACTAATTGGCAACAGTTTAAGCAAGAATTAAGAAGGAAAAACATGAATACCTGATTTTGACAGCGCGGCCGAAGCAAGCGGCGGCTTTGGGGTAATCGAGCTGTTGGAGGGCTAAGTCTCCTCTTTCCTGCAACTCCTTGATGAACTCCAATGAGTCATTATCATCGCTGCTGGAAAAGGAGTCGGAATTGGCATTGCTGTGGGAGGTGGTGGCGCGGATAGAGGTGTCGGAGAAGGATGGAGAATCTGATAGTATGATTCCCTCCATGGTGTCGGGAGATTTTTCCGCCATTGCTGTTTCGATGAGAGAGAGAGAGAGAGAGAGAGAGAGACGTTTCGTGTTTGTTTGAGGAGTTGAATTATGGTTATGGCCGTTTCTTTTGCGCTTCTCCCCGCCAAATATTTAAACAAAGTAACGATGCGCTAGTGGAGAATTTTAGTTCATTGATAAACTAATCAGCTTCTCAAATGTTTACCAGAAGTTGTTGTGTTTGGTGTAGTGATATACTATAAAGTTTTCGGTTCTCGTGAAATCATGTCTGTAGTTCTATTTAGAATAACATTACCGCTTTACCAATATAAAAAAAAAAGTTATAAGCTCAAGTTTGAAAGTCATTTTGATTTGAGAGCAACTAAAGTTTGAAAGTTATTTAATATACATTTTTTTTAGGTTATCTTTTCTTAAAAAGTAGTCTAAGACCTTTTTTTTGCCCTTGAAAAGAAATTACACTAATTGTGAATAGTTTGTTAAGGAAAAAAAATATAGGATGACTCTATTTCAAATATTAAATTTTGTTTCATATTCGATAATATTTATGCTTAAAAGGTCTTCATATGTATATTATGATAAAAGGGAGAATATGGGATAACTATATGCTTAGATTATTATTAGGTGAAAATTTGTAACCTCTTCGGAAGTCCTTGTATTGCACCCCTTTTAAAATTTGTCCCAAAAAAATAAGATTTTTTGAATCAAGGTACAAAATTATTTTAACAATAATAGTTTTAGACCTGAAAATAGAACTTTTCTAACTATATTTTCAAATTAAATGAGATATGCACTACATTTACATCAATTTCTTTATGTGGAAATACACTATCCTTTTTGTATAGGTGAAGCCCCCTTTTTTTTTAAATGGTAAAACAAAATCGTTTGCTCTGTTTTCATTTGGCATTCTAAGTCATTGGCATGAATGAGTAGGAGAAGGGTCTTGTGCGGAGGATGAACCCACAATACAATGTCAGATCCCCCTTGATTAGCATTTGCTAACTAATCTACCGATCTATTAGCTTTTTTTATAATACTGTTTGAAAGAAACTTTATTATACTGGAAACTTAAGTGTTTTGGATATGTTTTAGAAGAACTCAAGATTGGGCATGGTATGTGTTGACATATACTTGGTGTGTGTCAACACACATTTTACAAAAAATGTTTCTAGATATTGTGTGTCAACACACAAAAACTGTGTTTGGACATACAATTTATAGAAAGCTCTAATATCCAATACGCAATAAAGATATGAGGTGTTTTAAATAATATTGGAAATGTAAGATTGAGTTCGAAACTAGTGTCCCTATTGAATAGACGTACGATTGTTAAGTACTTGGTATTGGTCTTCGCACACGACCTTAAACATCTAGTGCTTTTCGGGCATTTATTCAGATTAGTTAAGGGGGGGAAAAAATCTTATATTCATCTTAAACTATAACAAGTATTGATATTAGACGAATAAAAAAACCATAATTTTATGGCGAAACCAGAAAGGGCATTCTATAGCACACCATACAAGTTTTTACTGGATTCTATATAAAGCAATTGTTAATTTGAAGTTACATGAAAATTAAAAGACGACATTTTACAAGTACTTTGTTTGACAATAGCTCAGCATTCTTTGTATTTCGATCACAAAACTTGCATCAGTGTTCCGTCACCTCTTGCGCTCCACCAGGAGGTGATCTGCTTTTTGCATTTGGTTTGTAACAAGAGCAATGCAAATCTTCAGAATTTGAATCTTAACTATCATCATTTCCTAAGAAACTCAATTCCTTCAATGTATAGGAAGTAATAGCTGTAACGGAAGTTTGAGTTCCACTTCCTATCAACCAAACAAAAACCAGAAAACCTACTTCCTCGAAATTCTTTACTTTGGACGACCACTTTCTATCCAGCAAATTGCAGTGTTTTGTCTCGAATCTCTATCTCAATTCAGAAATGGAGGTCTATGGTTGGATAAGTGTCTAGGCCTTGACCAAGTATCCTCCAGAAGATTTCTTAATGATTTGTGCTCTTCCCATTTCCCTCTATTCAAGGATTTTTGGTGTAAATCTCTATGTATTATTGTGCATGTTTCTCTTGTTTCTTCTCGATTCCTTCAGATCTATCCTTTTGCTTCTAAATCAAACTCGATTCTTAGGTAATCACCTAACACACCAAGGCCTTTAATTTATGTCTATCAATACCAAATTCTGTACATGTTGATGTGTCAAAGGACTCAAATATCCCAGAACCTTAAGGATATAAGAGGGCACAGACCAAGTACTAAGCAGAGCCAAAGCAAATAGAAAACTACAGTTTAGATATATGTCAACTTTTCTAAGTTAGCGAGTTACGTTACCCAACAAGCTATTTGCTGATGGTGAGCTGTGTTCACTGAACCAAGGGTCATGTACTGAAACTGGAGAACTATCCTTTGATTCCTCTAATGAACCCAGTTGCTCAAATCCCTTGGGTGTAACAACCAATCTCCTGCTTGTAACCCCTTTCTTTAATGAAACTCCACTTAATGATCTCTCACTTCCATTAAACGGCGAAGAGCAAGATGATGCAACTAATGATTCCATGCATATGTTCTCCTCCATCGATGCCCACCCGCTTAGCCGGATCTGTTGCAGCTCGTCTGCCACCTCTGTCATGGACGGTCTCATGTCCTTGTGGTAGGCGAGGCACCGGAAAGCGAGCTCTGCCACTTTGTAGACCGATGAAAGGGTCCATGCATCTCTGTGGGGCTCGATAAACGGGTCGATTATCTCATCAACAAGACCTTTCCCGATTCGATCAACAGCCAGGGCTGCCAAGTTGACATCGGTGTGGGACCGAGAGAAATCAACCACTTTCATTGCTGTTATGATCTCAACGAGAACTACTCCAAAACTATAGACATCGCTTTTGTCAGAGAGGTGAAAGTTCTGGTGGTACTGAGGGTCGACGTAGCCTGGGGTCCCTTGAGGGGCAGTAGAGATGTGTGATGATTCTGTCATGCCAAGTCTAGAGAGCCCAAAGTCTGCCACTTTGGACCTGTAATTGAAGTCTAATAGGATGTTGCTAGATTTGATGTCCCTGTGGTAAATTGGCGGGTTTACCGCTGAGTGGAGATATGCGATCGCTTGAGCAGTTTCGGTTGCAATGGTGAGCCGGGTTGTCCATGGAAGCCCGGTTCCCCTCTCTCTTTGAAGATGTTGAGAGAGAGTCCCATTGGGCATGTACTCATACACGAGTATCTGCTCACCATTCTCGATACAACAACCAAGGAGTCGGACTAGATTTCGGTGACTCACAGACGAGAGCAGCTTGATTTCGTTCATGACCTGCTCGATGCCATTAGTGTCTCGGTGTTTGATTTTCTTAATGGCAACCCACTCATCATCGTGGATTCGGCCTGCATAAACAGTACCATACGCCCCATGGCCCAACCGGTGTTTCTCATGGAAGCCATTGGTTGCCCTCTCGATTTCTTTGTATGGATACAGAGCTACGCTGGAATTGCCAGCCGCTTCACTAAGCAGACGCTTTGCGCTTGTTGTGCTTTTAGAAGAAGAGGAATGGCGCCGCATACAGTAGCAAATGGCTGCCAGAATGCCAACCGCAGCAACAACAGCAACAATCCCTGAAATATTTTTTTTATCGGAAAAAAGAAATATTAGAAGAAAGACAAATATACAAAAAGTTAAGGACAAGATGTACTCAAACATCGAAAAATCAAAAAACTAATAACACAAGATCTTTCAATCCCTCTGCAAATCAGTCAAAGCTATATCAGGGAAGCTCCCCAAGTTGTTTGTCCCATAAGAGCTCCTAAAAAAAACCACCTGGTATAAGAAATTTGTTGGAGTGTACTGATATTTAAAAATCCTAACATTCATTTCTGGCTAAATGCAACTACTTTCTAAGGCTCTAGAAGATTTGAACCAATCTTTTCATAATTTCACACAAATAATTTGACCAATCGAGCTACTCCCCAGCTCAACAAACACTGGGATCATTAGTTGATCAAGTTATTGTTCGCCATTGATCGACAAGGCTCATATTTCTCAAAAGTGCTTGCATGAAAAACTTTTGAGCAATGATGCACAAGTTCATTTGATCATATACTCACAGTAATTGGCAATGTACTGTCCCGAAATATGTTGGGGTGTTCAGGAATACAATCCACAGTATGCTTAAATTTATGATAACAAATGAGGTAGCATATTGAACTCATGAATAGTTAAAGAGAAAAGTACCTCCAGTGAGGACAGCGGCTTTAGCTCTTCCACAGTGACCGCGGATATACTTTGAAGAGTCACACGAGGAAACTGACCAAGAGCCAAAAATGGAGACTATCAGCTAATAGCAAGTCAAAAAATGGTATGCTAAAGTTGCATCACGAGTATTTTAAAATTATATGTGCGTGTACAAAAGGAAAACAAGCTAATGCTCCTAACTGTATTATCTGCAGCATTCGTACATTTCCTCAACACCAACGAAAATAGTGATTTGAAAAAAAAAAAAAAAAAAAAAAAAAAAAAAACAATAGCAAGCGTGAAGGCTGGCAAATGATGAAGTTACTTAAACATAGAATGCTCATGGCTGCATGATCAGCAGCATTAAACACGTTCAGGCATGAAAGGAACTAAAAGCTCATCAACAGAATTAAAAGCATGGCAGCCACATTAGAGCATCTTGACAATGTACAATTGACTCCTATGACCCTGTTTCTAGAGCTATATCACCATTAGGAAATCAGCAGTCACATATCATAATACGTTTTCATACATGAGGGCATGCATTTTCTTGTAGATGAAAGAGTCCTTTCTGCTGTCCTTGAACAAAATTGTGTCCATATCAGACCTGCCACACAGGAAATCCTGCTCCACGGCATCATACCATTTCCTCTGTCAAGTGAGTAATAATTCTGAACAAGATTATAGTAACCACTCTCTCTACTCTATTGAATTTTCCTCATTGACGTTATTCTGACCAGAAACAAGAGATCACCATAAAAAGCTGATCCCAATATTATAGGAAACCAAAGTATGTATTGGGTGGTGGGCCCTTTTAAGTCATTGAAGGGTCTAGACCAGGTCAAGCACACCACAGAATTGACTTTATATTATAATACTAACTTATATATATATATAGAGACACACACATATACGGTCATAATAGTGTACCATACACAAATTGTTATTTCTTCAATCTATGCAGTAGAAGTAAACTAACAATATAACTATTTCTTAAAAGAGGCCCTTGATAAATTGGGGCAACAGTTTTTGTTGTTTAGGGTCTTGACTGGCCTTGCCATCATAGACCATAGATGAAAATTGAACTTCGTCTCGCTACAATCCTAGAAACTTGAAACACAGAAAATCAGAATGCCAGAGCTGTCCATCCAGCCAGCCGTCAAGACTTTGGCTCACTAGCTACAAATCAGAATTCAAGTTTACCATGATTTCCTTGACCATTCTAATTTTCGGGAGAACAGATGCCTCATCGTCTAGTTGTTTCACAAACAGTGGACCAAATCGCCTTCCCATTCTGGCTGCCCCATCGCAAGAGAGGCTAACCTCCTTGGGCAATCACCCCAGTCATCCACACATACCAATGCAAATTTTGACCTGGTCTGCCACTGGCAGCATTGCCCATGTGCAGATTGTCATCATGGATGACTGGTATATTGCTTAATTATACCAATCTGACATTGAGTAATGCATGATAAACTGATAATCAATTTGGCGGTCTACAACGCTGAGGTGGTTTGGACATGTCCGAAGGAGACCGGACAATCCTCCAGTCAGGAGATGCGAACAGCCCCTTACTACACTAGGCAGAAGACGCAGAGGCAGGCCAAAGAAGAGATGGCTTGAGACGATCCGACAATACCTCACCCACCTAAACCTTCGGGAGGAGGAGGCCTTAAATAGGGCCCAATGGAGGGCTAGAATAGGGGTATTAGATGCTCCGGTTGGAGTAGGGTAGTCCAGGTTACTAGTGCTAGGTCCTCTTGGCGCACGTAGGCTGTGTTTTGGCTCTCATGAGCGGATACTTGCTCCTTGCCTACTTATCTTTATCCCTACCTCTATATCTATTCCTATCTCATTCTCTTTCTCTATCTCTTCTATCTCTATCTCTATCCTCTATTTCTATCCTTATCTTTATTTTCATCTTATCTGTTAATCTGTGCATGATGTGGCATGCTTTGAGTCTATTGTTTTGTTCGTCGTGTGTTTTGCCCTACTCATGCATTTGATGATTCTCCTGTTGCCAGGTCTTTGACTCATTACTGCGGACCAACTTTTCAGGCTGGGGGTCCTCGGAAACAGTCTCCCTTCAGGGTAGCCCCCTAAAGGGGGAAGGCTGCGTACATCTAACCCCCCCCCCCCCCCCCCCCCTGACCCTGCTTATGCAGGAGCCCTTAGAGGCACTGGGTTTGTTATTGTTGTTGTAATTTGGAAGTCTCCAAATGGCCTCCATGACCGTTCACATCTTTAGCACCCTTAGATTTTCTATCACTGACATACACTTCTTTTCAAACAACCACTAACTTGAGCACGAAAGAAAATCTGTAAGAAACTACCCTCCGTCAGCTAATTGTAATTTTCTAGGCAGTTTATGCAGTTTGCCAAAACTTCCGCTAGCTGAGATCTTTACCTTTCTGTGTCTACTCAGGTGTCCTCGTCACGTTACTGCACAGCCTCCTTCACGGAAAGACCTCATCTTGGATCCATAAAGTCAAATATTGTGCACGAGAAACCCCACATATTGATTACTTTTATGCCAGTTGACCATTCAACTTGGAAATAAATAGATTAAACAAACAAGTGGATGTAACCCATGTATCCTAAGTTTATCCACATCTACCCATTTTGCCCCGGTCAATAATTCAATGGTCCCTTTAATCATGAACACAGTTGCCTGCAATGACCATATGTCCAATTTACAATGCCTCTCAGCTAATCTACAAATTTTGCCCTATTTCCTTCTGTCACAGGAAGTTAGGTTTCTAACCGCGGTCAGAATACTCAAAAATATAAACAAATTAACATTTTTTATTGTCGGGTGTCTGAGCTAACTTAGATATACCTGGACTAATTCCTGGATTATGCACATAGACCAGATTGTGGGTACAACGAATTTTTCACACTTATCATTCAAACATTAGGCATAAGACATACATGAGCCATTAGATGTTAACATACATGAGCTCCATATATGAGCCTAAGTGGGGTTCCATTCTAAAACCAATTCTCATTATATGGAGTAACCCGCTAGACTTATATGTTAAGTCTCTTCTCTCCTACAACTCTTACGCGGGTTTCACATTTGACTCATAAATGAAGTTCTTAACATTAGATCTCAAGCGTATTATGACCTTTCGTTTACTAATTACCAATCCAAAAAAGAAAGAGCAACAGGTACAATAAACTAACCTTTCTGGCAACCCACACCAGCGATGAACCCATCACCAGTAAACCCTTCCTTGCACATGCACCGGTGCCCGTACTGAACAACTAAGCACTCAGCATTATCACTACAGTTACACGGACCCAGTACCCACCACTCCAACTGAACCTCATGAAACTCCAATGACGCATCTGAACCATCCTTCCCTGAAGCAACAAAAGTGGAGGAAAACAAGTACTTGCAACCAGTCCGATTGATATTTCGATAGCTCAAGATTCCAATCCCTCCATTTTCCTCCGCCTCAGCGTAACAGCTCATATTGCTGGTGTTTCCATCCATGCCGCATCCCCGCGAGTCAAAGCGATTTTCCACCAGGCTCGCCGGAACTATGCATCCGGTTAACAGCGACGAGCAGCTCTTTAAGAGTAGACCGTTCTGTGTGGTTGGACCGTAATTTTTGCCGAATAATTTCTTGATTTTCTTCAACGGACGCGTGCAGTTAGATGGTAAATCAACCATAATACTGTCAGATGTCAAATTACGGACTTCAAATTCCTCAATGAATATCTTTCCATCGCCGGCGCTGCAGTTTAATCGAATTTCGCATCCATCGGAGAATCCGAACGGATAGTTCACCTTCTTCGCTGATTTTCCGTCACCGCATAAGCGGTTACAGATCGTCGAGTTATCAGATCCAATTACCAGGACAAGATTCACGAACAAAATCAGAGAAACCGTGGAAGAATAGAACATCGCAACCGCCATTTTCAACAGAATTTCATCATGTCAGTTAAAACGATCAGCTAGAACACTGAGAATTCACATATTCTTGCATTAAATCGAATTGAAATGATCATCGATTCCTCTCTGCAATCACAAAATCAAAAGATACAATCTTTATACTGCTATTTGCCGTTTGAAACGTCAGGAATGCATAGAAATGACTTGGAACTAGAATTAAGGAGTATTAAATGAAAATTGAACTGTTGGATGCAGTTGAGGAAAGCATCTAATATCATTAAATGCTCGCAGAAAAAGCAGAGCACTCCATCTCCATTAATGAATTGCAAAAATCTCTCTTTCTCTCTCTCTATATAAATGAAATTAACGAGTAGAGGGGGCTGGTGAAAGCATTAATAAGCTTACCTCAACTAGTAACCAATCATAGAGCACCAGAACAGCACTGAATTCCAGACTTGCAATTGAAATTCAAAATTGTTGACGAAGATTTCTGATTTCTTCGATTTTTGTGTGAAATTAGGGTTTATGCTGTTGAGAGAGAGAGATTCGAAGAAAGCTTCGTCGCAGCTTCTGATGAAGGGTTGCAATGGAACCAATTCTCCTTTGCAACTACATGGAAGCTTGAAGGCATATTGGCAGAACTCTGTTACTCAGTATCTTAAATTATTATAAATAAGCACTTATTTAATATTTTTATAATTAATTTAGGATAATATTATTATTGTTAAAGTATGATCGTAATTTATAAGGTAATTTTATAACTTTTTTTATTTATAAATTACATTATTATTAGTTTTATTACATATTTAATTATGATAAATAAAAATATTCTAAATTATCCCTTTAAAAATACATTATACATCTTTGTTTTTTTTTTCAACCACAATTATATATCTTTCTTTATCATTGTAAAAAGAAAAGTTTTGAGTAAAATTACTCATAATTTATGGTAAGGTTATAAATATACACAACATCATGTGTATTGTATTTCTAGTAAAAGAAATCACGTGTATTGTATTTGAGTCATTAATTTTTTTTCAAAATTAATAAATAAATTAATAAAAGTAGTCTTAGACCAACATATTTATCAATGTAAAAAAATATAATGTAATTTAATATTTTTTAAAATCCGAATTTAATAATTTTTATACTATATTTAATATAGTAACAAAATATATTTCAAATAAATATACGACGTAGTGCATTGCGTTTCTGATCAAAAAATAAATCACGTGTAATGTATTTGAGTCATTAATTTTTTTCAAAATTAACAAATGAATTAATAAAATTAGTCATAAGGCATCATATTTATCAATGTAGAAAATTATAATTTAATTTATTAATTTATATATTATATTTAATATAATAATAAAATATATTTTAAATAAATATAAGATGCCTCAAGTGCATTGCATTCCTAAACAAAAAAATAAATCAAGTGTATTACATTTGAGTCATTAATTTTTTTCAAAATTGAAAAATAAATTAATAAAATTAGTCATAAGCCACCATATTTGACAATGTAAAACATTAATTATAAGTTTATATAATGAATTTTACGCTATATTTAATATAGTAGTAAATGTATTCAAATTATTCCTATTCAAAAGATTTATATTGTAAAAAAAAAAAGTTTTAAATAACCTCACCTCCATAATTTATGGTATGGTTATATATATGTAATGCTTCTGGTATATTGCATTTGAACCGTCAATTTCTTCAAAATAAATAAATAAGTACATACAATTAGTCATAAAGTTATCATATTTATCACTATACAAAATTATAATTTAATAATTTTTATTATATATTTCATAGTAGTATTATTCAAATATTTTCAGTTGCTCCCATTGGAATGATATATTCGACATTTTTCTATATCATTGTAAAACAAACGTTTTTCGTTATCATGTGTATTGTATTTGAGTCATCAATTATTTCTGAAATAAATAAATAAATACAATTAGTTGTCAAGTGAAGTCACCACATTACCAATATAAAAAAAATTATAATTTAATTTAATAAAATGTATTATATATTTAATTATAGTAATATAAAACTATTCGTACATATTTTACATCTTTTTTTGCCATAGTAAAAGAAGAGTTTTGAATAACCTCACTTTCTAATTTGCAATACCGTTATAGATATGTGACGCTTTGCCTATATTATGTTTGAGTCATTCATTTTTTTCAAAATAAGCGAATTAGTGGTAAAGTCACCGTATTTACCAAGGTACAAAAATATAATTTAATTTAATAATTTTAATTATATATTTTATTATAGTAATATAAAAATATTTCAAATTGCTCCTATTCCAAAGACATATTATACATCTTTATTTATCATTGTAAAATAAAAGTTCTGAGAACTTCAACCCATAGTTTGCAGTACGATTTTAGACATGTGACGCTTTACATGTATTATATTTTGAGTCATCAATTTTTTTCAAAATGAGTAACTTACAAATATAATTAGTCGTAAACCCACTGTATTTACCAAAGTTAAAAAAAAGGTTTTAATTTAATAGTTTTAATTATATATTTTATTATAATAATATGAAAGTAGTTAAAATTTTGTTATTTTAAAGACATTTGGCATCTTTCTTAATCATAGTAAAAGAAAAGTTTTGAGTGACCTCTCCCTGAGTTTGCAGTATCGTTGAGGAAACTTGATGCTTCACATGTATTGCATTTGAGTCATCAATTTTTTTTTTTTTAATAAATAAATGCAATTCGTTGTAAAGCAACTATATTACCCATGCAAAAAAATTAATTTAATAATTTTATTATATATTTAATTATAGTAATACAAAAATATTTTGGATTATTCGTACTCGAAAGACACATTTGACATCTTTTTTTATGACCTTGAAAGAAAAGTTTTGAGTAACCTCAACCTCTAATTTATTGTACGGTTATAGAAACGTGAGTCATCAATTTATATAAAATAAAAATAACTAAATAAATAGAAATTAATCATAAAGCCACTGTATTTTAATATTTTGTTGAACAAATCCTTTACACAAGAAGCGCAATCGAAGAAAAGATGCATCGCTATGGTTGCTTATGCATACATAAATTACGTGTATGTAATATTTTATTTTAATCTTACTATTCTTGAAATTATTGTCATATGATTAAGAAAATAACGAGCCATGATGACTAATTAGCTCAGACAATTCAAGTAATTTTAAGCTCAAGAAGAGTAGAGCTACCTCATTATCTATGCAAGCAGAGCTCGAGTTTGGCAATGCTTAAGCTAAGTTGTTTAAATGAGTCAAATTGAGTCATATATTGGCCTAAACATACTGAAATGAGCCTAAATATGATATGTATAGCCGAATAAGCCTCTCATCTTATTGTTCAGATGAGTTCGAGTATCAAATCCAGTCTTTGAACTCTGAATACACGGGTCTCCAAGAAGGATTTTAAGCGTCACTCGCCCACTGTTTAGGCCAGGCGCCATAAACACTTTTCATCTCAATTCCTTTTCCTTATAAATACTAAGCTAAAACTCAACCTCGAGGAGCATTCCTTAACACATAATATTACACACCTTTCTTAAACCCCGGTGTCGTTTCTTTAGAGCTTGAGCTCAGTTTTCTTTGTCAAAGAATCCTGTATCAGTAATTACTCAATATTTTTAAATTATTTAATATTTTTTTAATACACATGTTTTAGGTACACAATATATACCATATACTATACTAAATTATACTTCATGCTTAACACCAATAATTAAAAAAAATCGTATTTAATTAAATACATAAAAAATATAATATAATATTTTAAAAATTAAATTAAATAGATATTTGACTTGTATGCAATTGTTAAATGTGTGAACAGAATCCACCGCAAGCAGTGCCATTGAAGCCAATTTGCAAGACCCGGCCATAATCCAAAAATAAAAAAAAAAAAAAAGGAAAAAAGAAATTGCGACTTTTCTTGGGTATTTATTATACGTTTTTGTTTGTCTTTTCCTTTTTCTCTTTCCCTTTTGTTTTCAATCAATTCAATGGAAAATTGTCTTACTGGTTGACTGACTGCGCCCCTTTTTTTTATTTGGAAATCAACTTTTTATAATATTTAGCATTTTGATTAGTCAAAAAGTTAATAGTATTATTTTATAAAAATTTTATTGTTAACATTTTTCATATCGTTTAGCTTTTCAAACGCTATGTAATTAAATTCTACTTATTATTTTACAATAATCCGCCAACTTCAATATTTAATTTTACCAAACACATTGCCCATCAGCTAATAGCTAATAGCTTTAGCCAAACATAGCCTATATATATCAAAGAACCAATTTTTGGAAAAGTTTAAATTAATGGTTGAAGGGCCAATATTAGCTTTATACTCACGCGAATGCCCGTTAAGCTTGAAGCGTGGATATTACACATGTCCACCTCATATATTGTGTTTAAATTATATTAATATTGAAAGTAGGGATTGTTAGTGTTTGAATACGTGACTTTTAGGTTAACAAGGTTTTGATACCATGTCAAGAAACAAACTTTTCCAAAAGTCTAAGGTGATATGGGTGACGGTTTAATAATAGTTTCATACTCTAACACTATAAATACACTGTACCAACTGATCGATTAATGAAAAAGACAGAAATAGAGATCGCTCCTTGGCTATTCCGTCGATAGTCTTTTAGATTGATTTTTAGTAGTTTACTTTTGCGTGAAATAGTTGATTGAATGTGTATATAGTTTCGTGAGTAATTGAATTTGTCTTGCTTGTCTTGTGTTAAGTCATCCACTTATAAGTAGTATATTTATTAAAAGAAAGAATAATAAAGAAAATACTAAATTAGTCTTATATGAATTTATTACAACCAAAGAGGGCACCAACACGCCGTCACCGGATCCCATTAGAACTCCGAAATTAAGGGTGTTTGGGCGAGAGTAGTACCAGGATGGGTGACCTCCTGGGAAGTCTTTACCCTCAGATTGGGGGCATTGGGAAGCAGCCTCTCTTCAGGTTAACACCTTGAAGGGGGAAGGCTGCATACATCCATCCCCCCTAGACCCTGCGTAGGCGGGAACCCTTGAGGCACTGGGTATATTCCTTTTTTAAACATTGTACTTACGAAATTAAAAAGAAATATAGTATATTAGTGTTAATAAACTTTTTTTAACACCAAACTAGGTATAGATTAATGCTTTTAGCACTACGTGATCAAGTTTGAAATTCACTTGCCGCCTTATAAGTGCGGAAAAATTAAACTCCTTTTAATATATAAAAATAATTAATAAAATATAAGTACTTACAAAAAAAGATAATGTTGAGTGTTCACCGCTAGAGACACTGCATTTTCACTCCCTTTTTTTTCATAAATATTAAGCTAAAGCTCCGACAAAAGGGGAAAGCAATCTGTATCGCCTTACACTATAAACGCAAAAAACGTAGTCAAACCTTAGTCCCATTTTCTTTCTCTAAAGGATGAGCTTGATTCTCCTTAACAAAGAACTGTAAGGGAGTAATTTTTTCAAAAATTTAAGCAGATGGGTCAAAGTCCAACATTGGTTTTGTACTTTTAATATGCTCTCTCACATAAATATGCATCGGGTTAAAGCTCTAGATAACACACATGTCCACTCATACCTAGTGTCTCAAATATACATATTTACAGTAAGAGTTGTCGCGTTTTGAACTCAAGATCTCCCAAATTAACAAAACTCTGATATTATGTCAACTTCTTCAACAATTTAAACTGAGATATGACTATCTTGATTTTGTATTCTAGCAAGAACCATGGATGCAGGAAATAGGGATGGCAGGCTGAGTGGGTATGCAGGTGGCTCTTCTGTACCTGTACCCACCACCCAAATTCATACCTATACTCGCCCCATTACCTGTCACGGGTATGAGGTGAATACCCATACCCACTCGAACAAGTACAAACTCATGCCCACTCCATTACCTGCGGGTATCCGATAGGTATCCATTACCCGTTCCGTACCCACTCTAATGTGGGTACAAAATGATTATACATATTGGTTCATACTAATTATGTAATACTATTTTTAAAATTTTTATTATATTTTGTTATAACATTGATAAATAATTTAGGTAATTACATTTAAGCACATATGTTTTAATTTAAAAGTTATTTAGATACAAAATAAAGCAGATATGATAGGTATAAAGCGGGGCGAGGCGGGTACGGAGTGGGGGTGGGTACAACACCATACTCGTACCCGCTACCCACCTCACTTATACTCATACCCTCCAATGGGGTGGATACCCACGGAGCAATAAGTTTTACTTGCCTCATTGTCGTTCCTAGTACGAAAACATTTAATGTTATACGTTAGAGGTTTCGAAAACAAACTAGTGCCAAACTGATACAATGAATGGCAACAAAGGAAGCAATATAACGTAACCCAAATAAAAAAAAAAAAAAAAAAATCAAAGTAGAAAGCTTTGAAAGGGAAGAGACAATACCAAATCAAACATTAGAAGTTGACCAAACAAAATATTTTTGGCGCATGCTCTTGGCTTCTGATCAACCGCCTTACGCGTATTTAGTCCACCTACCTTTTTTTATTTTTTCCCCTAGCAGCCTTATACATTACTCAATTGAATATATGCATTTTTATTTATAAATACCTTTATTTTACGAATCTAATATTGTTCGACTCTTAATACCATTAGTTACACAAACTCTAAATCGAACTAGAAATCATACAAAAAAGGGATTGGGGAGTAAATTTGAGAATAACATAATTTATATAGTTCAGCTGAAGTCTATATTCAAGGATAGGAGCACAATAATTTACTATATTATTGAAAGTTTATATGAGACGTCTTAACCCCCAACCTTTCTCAACTGCAACTTCAACATATATAACTCTAGTGTGTATATATATAGAGAGAGAAAGCTCCTCATCCTAAAACTCTAGTGTGTCATGAGCCTAGATTGGATTGATCTAATCCTCTACCTTATAAAGAAGGCTCAATACAATCAGGCTCCACACATAACCTAACAAATATTTTACATCATTTTCATTTTATACATCAATTGGGTTTTGTTGAATTTCACTAGACCCTTAGGTCTAATCCATAGAGTTGGCACATGTGAGATTCCCATATAAACTCAAACGGGGTTTCATCCTAAAACAAATTGGCAATATGTAAAGTAATCCACTAAACTTATATGTTAGTCGCTTTTATCTCACAACTCGAATGTAGAATTCAACTAAACTCACATGTGGAGTCCTTAGCAAATTTTGATGTAATTTTTGGAGAGTTTGAGCTTCTTGAATTATGATATATATGCAAAACTTTCTTTGATTTATAGGGAATTATGAATCGGCTAAGTAACCAACAGATCAAGCTTGGCTTATTTGGACCCATTTCAGCTCATCTTTAAATAATCTAACCCTTGTAATCTAAATTAGGGAGGATTTACTTACAGGTTTGTCATTAGCTTAATAGCATATTGTATTAGTATACGAAATGTTTGTTAAAAAATTTAAAATGAAGAGTAGTGGGCTGGAATGGAATGGTGTAAGATAGTGCAATCCAACTAGTAAGATCACACCAGTCCAACTACGAATATATACCACTTTAATTTAGTTTCTAGAGCACCTTCCTTAAAATATTAATTTACATTACTTTTCAAATAATAATCTTTTACAATCTTATGGTACCCAATAATTCATAAATATAATATCAAATGACTTTGACCTGGATTCTAAAACTGCTTATTAACTAACTCTATTCACTAAATTATCATGATTTTATGATACTAATCTACTATTGAATCTTAACAATTAACGCATAAATTATATCATAACTAAAAAAATTGACTTATATTTAAGTCTTTTAATGAATTAAAAATGAATAAAAATAATGTGAAAGTATTCAACAACAACAATAGACCCAGTGCCTCATGGGCTCCCGCATAAGTAGTGTCTGGGAGGGGTAGATGTACGCAAGTTTACCCCTTCAGGTTGTAACCCTGTCCAAAGGCTGTTTTTGAGAACCCTCAATCTTATAGGATTGGCAACACGAGGAGTTCCCAGGAGGTCACTCATCTTGGTACTACTCTCGCCCAAACACGCTTAACTTTGAAAATTCTAATGGGATCCAGTTGCATTAGTGCCCGATAAATGAAAGCATTCGATTACCTAAATTTTATAATGCAATTAATTAAGGAATCGAATATAAGATTATCATCTCAATATAAGTAAGAAAAAGTAACATAATAGTGTTCAAAAAGTAACCATAATAAAGAGAAAAAGTTAAAGGAGAACGGGGCCTCAAGACTTGGGCCAAAGCCCATTGAAATTGGGTTGCTTTTGTATAGTTGCTCCATAATGAAGGGGCTAATGGCGTCTCTTCCTGGCTATTCACAATCACCGGAGCAAGCAGCAGCAGCATTCTCCAACCGTGTTATAATACAAATAGTCCCACGTCGAGAATACAGGGGAATGACATCAATTTAGATACCAAATTAAAGAGGTTACTTCATCTATTGTCGATTAATTTTGGGATGGAACTTGCTTCAGCTGTAACAAACTGTTTGCATATAGCGGTTGTTCGACTTGGGCTGATCTAAAACCCTACGCCATTTCCGACGATGACTCCGATGCTCCCGAGGGAAATTAAGGCTAGGTTTCCACTCTCCATTTCTCTCGCTCTCACTCTCACTTTCTGCTGATTTTGATATTACTTAACTAATTGCATTGGCATGTCGGTTTTATTTGCGGATCTTTGTTTGAGTATGACTAGTATTGATGGTTGTTAGATTAGAAATTCATTGCTGGGTTTTGTGAAGCTTTTGAGATATGTGACTTCTTGATATAGTATTAGAGTATCTTATATAGGAGGTTTTGAGTTCAAATTTTGTTAAATTTCCCCGGACTTTACGCCAACCTCCAGGGTCGGCACACATCACACGTATCCCCATAGAAGCTCGGGCGGGGTTTTATCTTAAAATTAATTGGCATTAGCTGGAGTAACGTACTAAGTTTATATGTTAGTGTCTTCCTTTCTACAACTCTTAAGCTGGATTTCATATGTGACTCATATGTGGAGTTCTTAAGTAAAATCAAGAATTGTTATTCTTTATGTTTATTCAAGTATGAGATATGAAGTTGTTCTATGAATTTATTTGACATTTGAGCCCAACGGTCAATAGTATGAGGGGTGTGGTAATCATTCACAACCTTTCTTAAGCGGTCCCTCCTTAGTGGGGATCACCACTCATTAAAGATAATAAATAAATATTAATAATAATAAGAAGAAGAAGATGACGAGAAGGGAGGAAATTATGAGATGAAAGGGAAGTCACGTACTCTTTTTGTTGTGGTGGAAAAAACAAATACACTTTATTTGGTAAATGGTACTTTGTGGTTCTTTGTAAGCTATGGGAAGTTCCATGTCTTCCCACGATATAGATGTTGGGGGGGGGGGGGGGGGGGGGGGGGGGGGGTGGGGGGGGGGGGGGGGGGGGACGACTTGGAAAAGGAGCAAGCAAAACAAGTATCTCTATTTATGAGCTAAAGTGGTAGTGAAAGTGGGAAGGTGATCAAACATAAGTTAAATGGAGTTTGGTATCCCAAGATCACAAAATCCTTACAGCCCTAAAACTTGGCTATGCGTTCCCACATACTACTGTAATCCACCGTTATTGGTGAGTTTATTTCTTTCTGTTCATCTCTTATAGGTGATATGTCATTGTTATTGATTGGTATTGGCACTTTCTTAGTTCTGAGGGATGACTTGATTTATCCCATTATTATTATTACAGTGGAAATTTCAACAAACATGGGGTTTCGTGATTCCTCATAGTGGAATTTTCCACATAAATCTTGCGTCTTTTTTATTTCTGGTTTTGGGCTCAATTTTGTTTTCCCATTCAACACAAAAAATCAGAAAGATCACTAACGTTCGCAAGATTAATATCATAATATAACATCAACTTTCTGAACATTTACCTTACAATTTTAGCCATTATGATGATGCACTGACAGTCAGGTCTACACTATAAAGTTTGAATTGGTATTTTATAGCTCTTTCCTCAATTGGCTCAGATTGTTAATTTTGAGGTCTTCTTTTGATGATAGAACCTTGGTATCTATGGCTGTTTTCCCTTATATGATGATAGACTCCTTTTTCCACTGTTGTTTGGTCTTAATTGCTCCTCATCATTTACAGAATGTTCTAATCTTGTTCTTGCCATTCAGCTTCAGAGCAAGAAAACAAAAAAACACTCTAGAATCATGACTGTTATGTTATGCCTTTTTAATCTGGTTTCCCTCTTTTGAATTGGATGGGCTTATCTTCTTTTTTCTTTGTGTGTCTTGGAATAGCTTAACATATGTCATCCAACATCTTCATACTCATTAATTTACTTTTATCTTTTAGGAATTTTTTATGCATAAAATATCTTCAATTATAAATATTTTCTTCTTGTAAATTTGTCTTTTTAGCTAAAGAAATTGGTTCCATTCTATAAATTTATATGAGGTTCAAGCGTGTCCAAATTCATGTTGGATTGAAGCATATTACGTAAGATTATTGCGGAAATGTTTTCCTCTTTGTGAATGAAAATGTTTTTACCTTTCGGTGAGGGGAATTCAATTTCAATTCATGAAAGGAAAACATTTTCATATTTTGATTGTTGCTATAAATTTATGCAAAGAGATAATTAACTCAAGATGAAAATTATTTTCTGTCAAAATAGATAGAGCCTAAAAGCTAAAATAAAGAAACGTACACGAGGCTAATATTTATCAAGTACCCTCAAATTTCATACATACATACATGCATACATACACAGCATCTTATGCATATTCTGATGTCTCTTTCATATCCTAAGAAACTACCAGATATTTTTTTTTACATCAGTAAACCGAAGTGGCCAACTGGCGCCCAACTATTGAAACAAACCGAAAATCGGTTGAAAAACTACCAGAGATATGTCTTAACTGAGTTACTCTTTATATCTTTGTGGTACTAATTTATTACACTTTTTAAGCCTGAGCTAAAAGATCTTTATCAGCTTTAAAACCAGTCCATTTTCTGACTAATTGGCTGCTGATGTTTCATCATTTATGTGGTCATGATTTATCAACCCTGTGGATGGCATAAAGGATTTGGGTTCTACCTTTTGGACTTAGGGGTATAAATGAGCCGATCGGAGTCCAAGCTTGTTAGGCTCGTTCTTAGGTTTGCTGACATGTTGCTTGGCTTAAGCCCAATTTAGAGCTCATAGAGCTTAGAAACTTGAAGTTTGAGCTTATTTGTTGCCGAGCCTCAAGTCAAGCTTAGCTTGTTTAGGCTTTACTTGAGCTCGATCAGGTGCATTTAGCCCCATAATTTACCATGACATCGAGTCACTTAAGCTCATGAGCTGCTGAGCCTCAAGCAAACTAACCTTTGGCTCGACCTTAGAGCAAGCCAAGCGTTTCAAGCTGAATAACAAGCCAAACTCCCAAGTTCTTATGACCTGACTCGGCTCATTACACCCCTACGTGCACCTATCGTCAAGGGCTAGAGAAGGAGTCTAGGAGGTCAAGCCACCTCTGCTCTTGATCCAAATTAACCAGACCCTGGAAGGTGTTTTTAAGGCCTTTGACCGTATTATTGAGACGCCTACGGCTGCGGATTCGCCGTAGGACAGCCTCTTTGTCGAGCGCCTCATCAGATCTGAGGTAGAGGTGGCTGGAGACAGGGCTTTCTGGGTGTTTGGGCTCGTTGATGTCACTGCGATTGCTGAGAGTTTGAGTGCTGGATGAGAAAGAGGGCTGCCTTTCTGATACCATGAAATCCATGGTTTTGTGTTCTTTTTTGTTCTCTTTTGTTTCTTGGTACTGGAAAGAAGAGAGAATACGTAGTGAGAAATTGGGAGTCATTTTATAGATAGAAGGGGGCACCCTACAGGCTCAGTAATTTCTAAGTTTCCGGGGGTGGTTTGTTTTAGTGCCAAAAATGAAAGCCTCCAGATTTCAATGCTAACGGTGGGCATATTTTTAGCATACCAGGTGTGCTTTTTTTCCATAATACTACAAGAATAGCAGATCTGCTATGCTAGTGGATGTTTCTGTAACGGTTAGGGCTGAAAATGAGTGACAAAAAACATAAATATCATCGTAAAGGACGTGTTATGCTTGTATTTTAGGACCACTTTGTTGATGAGGGTCAGTTTTTGACCCGACTAGTCAAATAATTAAACGTTATTTAAAATACTATGAAAAACTGCTTCCAAATACAATCTAGAACTAGTTGATTGATTGTGTTGTTTCTGCAATTGAATCGGTATTTTTCTGGTGTTCTGTTTTTAGTTTTACAGTGGATCAGGTTATTCAATTTGGGTTGTGGAGATTTTTATTTATTTTCTTGTTATTACAGTGCAGGTGAAGAAACAGTGGGCTGCAACAGAAGCACCGTACAGATGTAGGGAAACTAATGGACCGCGGCGGCTGGCGCTTGTGGTATTTGCAAATGGCAGAGAGGTTGGCATTTCTGTGGGCTCTCTTTCCTATTTCTTGTTCCTTGTCCCCACTTTTGTCACACCCATTAACACTCCTACATATATTATGAATTAAAATAATAATTATTTTTTATATTTTCTTTTATCAAGTATTACTGTATCAAGTAGTGTGTATAAGCTAAAAAAACTCTCATTGTATGTATTATTATTCATCTCATGCGGAAACTTAATCAAAGCAACATTGGTTGATATAGCGGTTAAGATTTTTCACCCCCATTTATGTCGTATTGGGTTTGACTGCGTCTTTCCTCATCTCCATGAGTTGGTTCCTTACTAGTACAAAAAAAATAAATTATATATTAGTATTATGAAATTTTTTGTATTAGTTTTTTTAGTCTATAAATTTTATGAAATAACTTTTTAATTTAAAAGTTACATGTATTTAATAAGTTATCCAAACAACAGTGTAAATGGGTATAACAATTGTCTTTATTTGTTGGTAACCCCAAGGGCCACAACAACGGCAACAACAACAACCCAGTGCCTTAAAGGGCTCCCGCATACGCAAGGTTTGGGGGGTAAATGTACGCAGCCTTCCCTCTTCTGGGGGCTGCCCAAAAGGGAGGCTGTTTCCGAGGACCCCAACTTGAAGAACTTGTCAGCAGGCCCACCGTCCCTCGCTAATCCCTTCATGTCCCACACCAAAACTGTAATGTTATGGTACTTGTAATAAAAAGAGTTGGATGTGGGCCTTTTATACACCAGCATTGCGACTTAGACTATTTTATTAAATACATGTAGCTTTTGTACTAAAAATTATTTTTCAAAGTTTATGGATGGAAAAATTAATACATTAAACATTAAGGGATTAATATGTGATTTACCCTAAAATAATGTGGAAACCTAGTAAAAGTCATAGAATTTTGGTGGATAAGAAGTTTGAATTACAGTTATTATGACCATCTAAGATGCTTCTAATGTTTAAATTAGTATGTGTTTAAGATGTTTGAAAGAGAAAATTTAAATTTAACCAGATTTTAGGTCCAATTCACGGAGTTAAAATATATGAGGTTCATATATAAGCTCAAGTGGGGTTCCATTCTAAAACCGATTGGCATTAGGTGGAGTAACCCAGTAGACTTTTATGTTGATTTCCCTTTTTTTCCTACAACTTCTATTTGAGATTCATATTTGACTCATATTTAAAGTTGTTAACAAAAAAAGGTTAAAGGTGATCTTACAGTGTAGATGGAGGTATAGTGAAAATGAACCCTTTTCAGGGGAATGGAATTCTGGATTTACACATTTCTTGTAGTCGACACAGGTAGTAGTTAGGACAGTATCTGATATTACATTTGGAAAAATTGATATCTGAAATTGAAGCAAAATCTGGATTATTTTAGAACTGAAGGTAATTAACAGTAATAGGAGGTCAATTAGCAGGTGTTGCTAGTCTTTTTTTTTATGTTGGTAAAGGCAGGGGAGGGGGGTCACTAGTGGGGCTCGAACCCGGGCGCTCTCACACGGCAATCGGACGCCTTATCACTAGGCTATGAGCTAGTTGCTCAGGTGTTGCTAGTCTTGAAATAGCAATGCAACTTCCTCTAAATGGGTGGAAAAAGTCTATTTGCAGTCTGACAAATGAGAATACGTGTCAAATCATCTCATCTCTATTACAAATCTCATATTTATTTGAATAATATAATGTGATTCTTTTTATACCATAACTTTTATCTTTTTGGGTGAAATTCTTAACAGATACGACAGGCACATACAAACAACAATGACTGGAATATACAGGTAAACATCAGTTTTGAGTATTTCCTTCATTTTAGGTGACCAGTTAGCTTTGCTTAATATTGAATCTTTAGGATTTAATTAATTAAACAAAGCTCATTCTTCAGAAACATCGAATAATTAGATGCTATCCCTAAAAACTACAAATGATAGGCAGACAATCAATAACAACAACGACAACATAATGTACGCAACCTTACCCTTTCAGGTGATACCGTGACGAGAGGCTGTTTTTAAGGACCTTCAGCCTGAAAAACTTGCCAGCACAAAAAGCACGAACACCCAAGCTCCATGTAAAGCATGAACACCCAAGCATGAAAAACACAAAAAGCATGAAAGGCATGGGCATGAACACCCAGCCTCGGGTCATTAGTATTAGCCTAGAAGTGCTCTACACCGTTATATTGGTTACGCCTATACTAATCCTCTATTGAGTTCTATCTAAGGTCATCTCCTCATTTAGGTTAAGATAGGCGAGGTTCTGTCGAATTGCCTTCATCCAATTCTTCTTTGGCCGGCCTCTCCTCCTTTTCCTGTCTATAATATGGAGTTGTTCGCACCTCCTGATAGGGGTAGTGGTTGGTCTCCTCCTAATATGCTCAAACCACCGCAAATGTTGCTCCCTTAACTTATCCTCAATTGGGGCCATGCCTAATTTACTTCTTTCAACTTTATTTCTGATCTTATTCTTCCTTATGTGTCCACACATCCATCTCAGCATTCTCATCTCTGCCACCTTTAACTTCTGCGTGTGATGATGCTTAACTGGCCAACACTTTGCCCTGTAAGACATAGTCGGTTTCACTACTGTCTTGTAGTATGAATTTTGGAAAAGAGTCCCGTTAACCATTGCCCTATGTATAATGGTTAAGACATGACAAATGTCGTATTTATACGAGTTTTTAAAGTATATAATAGTACTTTTCAATTTTTTTTTGCTAACTCAATGGCGGGTTGTTATTGAATCAAATTACGGAGAGTTGATTCAACTTATCAACTCTAAAGAAAGTCAATATCTTAGATGTTTGAAGTTGTTGTTAAGGACATTTGAGCGTCCTTGTCTAGCTTTTAGTTTTATCCACTTTTGAAAAATGTAATTATATAACTTATTATATAGTTAAAACTTGTCAATAGGATACGTGTAATCGTATTTAGTTACTAAGTACTATAGCATTTTGGTCTTTTGGAGAGGAGTTGTTGCCCAAAATAGTCCAAATTAAAAAAATATTACAAAAAATGGTCCATTTTTAAAAAATATTTACCTCCACGTCAGCAAATTTAAAATTTTAATTTTTTTCTTGGATACCTCCCTCACGACGGAGGTACTTCACAATCCTTTTTTTATTTTTTTTATTTTTAAATAAATTATTAATTATTAATTAAATTAAATATATTAATTATATTTTTATTATCATGTTATATTTAGTTTTATAATATACATTTTAGTTAAATTATATACATAATTTATAATAAAAAATTTAAATTAAGTTATTTATTAAATATTAAATTATATTATTTATACATAATTTTTTAATTTACTCATTATTAGAGTTATCTAATAATAGTCGTTTATTTGCATAATATTTAATATAAATTATTATCTTTGAAGTACTGCTAACTTCTATCATATTTTAAATTATCATTACTAATACAACTTTCTCTCCTTCCATCTCAACAATAATATTTTAATTATTATACAAGTATAGATAATTATGCAATAATTTTTATATTAAGAAATTTTTTCTTAGGTAATCTAATATTTGACCATTTATTATTTAGATTTTTTTTGGTGACAAGGGATTGGGTTGCCCCAACCAATCCCTGCCCATGAGAACAGCCCACAAGCCCCCATGAGCAGGTAAGTCATGGGTGTATTCTTAGCGAGAATTGAACTCTTGACCCTTGGGTAATAGCCGCATGGGTAGGAGGCGCCACCAATTGAGACACCCTCATGATGGCCATTTATTACTTAAGTACCATGACATATCAATATATATAGTAGGATACCTTGAAGTTTTAATATTCATTTAGGTACCCTGAAATTGTAAAATTTTATCAATCAGATTTCAATATTTTATTAAAATTTGATCTTTTTTGATTGAAAAATTTTCAAATTGAACATGATTTCGATAATATATTAGTATATTCATTAGAATTTATTGATGTTTGTCGAAAAATGCTAACATGACCCTTTTTAGGCAAAATTTAGGTAGATTATATAAATATTCGGTAAATATTTTATTGCAATTTACTAAATTTTTGATAAAAATATTGGCATGTATTATATATATTGTCATAGTTATGTGTTAAATCAACATTTTTTGTAAAAATTTGGTCGCATTTATAAAGATTAATCAAATTCTAATATAGGGTATGTGATAACATATTCAAACTTCGGGGTACCTTATTGTATATATTAAAATATGACGGTACATAAATAATGAATGCTTAAATCTCAGGGTACTTAAATATTAATTTTCCTTAAATATTTATAATTTTTATATTTTAATATAAATATACATATATTTATATATATATTTTTTGGTTTTTTAAAGTTGCAAAAAAAAAAAAATAATATTATTGAAATAGTGATAATTTAACTAAAATATATATTATAAAATTAAATATAATATAATAATAAAAAATAAATATAGACCATTTAATACTTGTTATACACTAGATAAAGGGCAATGCTTAGCATTTGTTTTTGAAAAATTCTATAGAAATCATAAAAAATGGCGGCTCCTGTGAATCTCAGTCTCACACGTATTAACACTTATTCTCAAAATTTTCCAATATTTCTTCGTGATCAACCTTCTTTGTTGCAAATAATTTCGGCCTCTCCATTATCACCGTTCATCCCCACATTCTAATTACCATTCTTTCATTTTATTATTATTATTATTATTATTAATACAAAAATCCCCTCTTCTTCTTCAACCTTTGGTTCCCCCTTCATTCTCTTTCACCATTCCCATTAACTCACAAAATCCCTACAAAGAATTAGAAAATGCAATATGCGGAACCACACCATAACTCAGCCCGCAGGAGGAACTCAAGCAGCTTATTTTCGAGCCAAAGCTTAAACGACTCGTCCGCCATTGACGAGCACAGTTTCAGAAGCAGCGGCTCAGCCACCAGCCCCCCTGGCCACACGGATCACCATCACCCCAACCCCACCTGGGACCCACCCATGTCCCCCTTCTCCCGCTCCCCATGGTCCTCTCACGTGCCCTCTGGCCCCCTTGGGGGCCCCACCTCTTACAATCGTCTAATGGGTTCCCTCGTAAGAGAAGAGGGACACATTTACTCTCTTGCTGCTTCTGGGGATCTTCTTTACACTGGGTCCGACAGCAAAAACATCCGGGTCTGGAAAAACCAAAGGGAATTCTCCGGCTTCAAGTCCAATTCCGGCCTTGTCAAATCGATCGTGATTTCTGGGGATAACATCTTCACCGGTCATCAAGATGGAAAGATCCGGGTCTGGAAAATGTCAGCCAAAAACCCGACGATTCACAAACGGGTTGGTACATTACCCACGTTTAAAGCTTACATTAAGAGTTCAATGAAACCCAGTAACTACGTAGAAGCAAGAAGAAATCAGAACGTATTATGGATCAGACATTTTGATGCCATTTCTTCACTTAGTTTAAGCGAAGATAAAAACTTTTTGTACTCAGCATCATGGGATAAAACAGTGAAGATATGGAGAACCAACGATTTCAAATGCTTGGAATCAATCCCCGCCCATGATGACGCCGTGAACGCGGTGATCGCCGGCTTCGATGGCCTCGTCTTCACTGGCTCCGCTGACGGCACCGTTAAAGTCTGGCGCCGTGAGTTTCAAGGCAAAGGGACCCACCATTTTTTCTCACAAAATCTGTTGAAACAGGAGAATGCAATAACGGCGTTGGCCATAAATCCGACGGCTACGATGGTGTACTGTGGATCATCGGACGGTCATGTGAGTTACTGGGAGAGAGAGAATTTTGGGGAGGTGTGTGGGGTGTTAAAGGGGCACAAGCTGGCGGTGCTGTGCTTGGCTACGGCGGCGTGCATGGTGATAAGTGGGTCGGCGGACATGAGTATATGCGTGTGGAAGAGGGTGGGGGAGGGTGGAGAGCACGTGTGCTTGTCGGTGCTGACGGGGCACGACGGTCCGGTGAAGTGTCTGGCGGTGGAGGAGGACAGAGAGGCGCCGGAGTACGAGCGCCGGTGGATTTTGTATAGTGGGAGTTTGGATAAGTCGGTGAAGATGTGGCGGATTACGGAGGCGGCGCCGGAGATTGCGGCGGAGAAATGTGGTGGTGGGTTTGGGAATGCTAATGACTGTCGGTTGAGGATCAGCCAGAAAAGGAGATAGCTTTAAGGCCCCTCTTCTTAGGTTAGACATACATTTCATTTAAATATCAATTTTTAAAGTGTAATATACGATGAAAAATTGGACTATACAAAAGAGAGTACAACGATGGCATAATTTATGTGAGAAGAGGAAATATTAGCCATTACATCCAAATCAAAAACATTTATTTCACTAACTCTAATAGAAGACATAAAAAATAATTTTAAAATATGAACTACGTTTAAATCTAGTGGCTCATATTTCTTCTTCTCACTTTCTTATATGAGCCCCGCTTTTACAATGACATATGTCCTATACCATTGTGCATATATATAGCAGTTTAGAAGTCGTGTGATAGGAACTTTGATTTGTACCTCAAGTTTTAAAATATTTTGTGTATACAAGTAATTCATTTTGTTGTATAAAATTCATGACTTTTTTGCTTTAGAAATTTATTATTATCATGAATGATAAAAAATGTATTCATAAAACTTTCATTTTAATATATAAGTGACTGTTTTTCAACTCTTATTTTTTTAATAATACTTCGTGGAATTGGGAGATAAGTTTTAAGCTCAAGATTTAAAATTAGATAATATTATTATTAGAGTAAAAGTTGTTAACAAATATAATTTATAATGAATAATGGCCAAAAAATTTTATAAAATTGCTATGATATTATCATGTTCTAAGCATAAGTAAAAAAAATACAAAACCAAGTAATTCGGGTAAAGTTAAATAATATAAATAATAAAAAGTTAAGTAAGAGGTGGATGATTAATGAGACCCAGTTGTTGAGATGTCAAGATCCAGTGACCAAACACGCAACGTAAAGGCCCAGTAACAGATGCACCAAATAGATCCAACGGCCCAACAACACCACAAGAGACAAAAATGAGAGGGGAAGCAGCCACCTCAATTAACTCACATTTCTTTTTAAAAAATAAAATAAAAATGACAACCAAACAAAATAAAAAAGCGAAATAAAGATTCCATTTCCATGCTTTACAGTGTTGCCAAGAACCAAACCCCACCCAATATGCTGTCTTTGTCTTTCCTTTTCCATTTTTTTTTTGTTTTTTCCCCTCGCATTTTCCTTTTATCTATATTGGATTTTTTTTATTTATTTTATACATTTTTTTATAGTTTAATTTGCTTTTTATTTTTGAAATATTATTTATCATACATACATATTATTTAATCAAATTGTAAATTGAAGGATAATTCGAATGTTGGTTTCATTCTTACTTTTTCTTTTTTTTTTTTTTGTTTTGTTTTGTTTTTCCCACTTTTTTCTTTTATCTATATTCCCCTCTTTACTTTCCCAAGCACATATTTTTCCTGCCCTTCTCCCAACGCCCCTTTGGGTTTCTCAACAGCCTGTTCTCTTTACTCTCTCTCTCTCTCTTTATTCTCTTCTGGTAAGTTGCTGTTAGCTCATTTTTGCACTTGTTTCTCTGGTTTGTAATTTGTATTTGTGAAAAATCTTTGTGCTTTCGTGCTTAGTTAAGTTCTGCTGCCAAGTTTGCTGTTTTTGCTTTTGACCCAGTTCAGATTTTTGGGTGTATTGCTGTAATAATGGTTGTTATTAGCTGTGACTTAGCTTTGAGTTTTGAATTCATGATGTTGGAGTTAGTTTCTGGTTGCTCTATTACAGAATTCTGTGGTGAGTGTGGGAGTTAGGGTTTTGTTAGTTTGGCTTAATAGTGAACTGGAACTTGGTATTTAAAGGTTGTAAATTTCAGTACAATGTCACCTGTTGGGACGTCTGACCCTGCCATACAGGAGGTGGTGGAGTTTGCAATGGCCATAGAGTATGATGGCCCACCTTTGAGCCATGATATCCCTAGGGCGTGTCCCATCAATGTAGAGCGGATTCCAGTTGCTTCTATAGTTGCTCAGCCTTTTCCCCATAAGATGGCGTTGCCTGTTGTTCAACCCGTGTTGGGTCCAGATAATTTGAGCAAGAAGTTCTCAAAGGAGCTAGTTAACATGGGTTTGGATACAAATGTTTCACCAACCTCGGTGATTGATTTTGAGAGGAGTACGAAGGGTTGTGAGTGCGAGAAAGAGGTGGAACTGGGTTATGAAGCACCGCTTTCTCCTAGCTCGGTGATTGTTGTAAAGGAGAGAGAAAATAGTCTTCGGGATTGTATGACGCTGGGTGACTTGAGTAGCTCAGGCACATTGGAGGATTCAAATGGGCATCGTGGATCTGAGGAACATTCAGGTGCTATAAATAGCTCAGAGGAGCTAGGGACGTCTTCCATCAGCCATGAGCATGCACAAGAGCTAATGGGCAGAGCTGGAAGTTCATGCACATTAGAGTATTGTGAGAGCTTTGAGAAGTCACGGGATTTATCGGCAGCTTCGCACTCAAGGGTTTCGAGTTCTTGCAGGGACAATGTAGATTCTGGTGATTTGAACCATTCAGATTGTGCCTCAACGAAGTCAGTTTTGAGCATGGAATATCCTTCTACAATTTCCTCCTTTAGGACAGGGGACTGTAATAGTATGCCTCATTCCAGTGTCCAGAGATCAGATGTGACTTTTCGAGACATCGACTCGGAAGATGATGCTGATGAGGAGTTTATCAATGATGAGGCTGAAGTAATGAGAGCAAAGAAGCAACCCGTGACTAAATCTAAGAAAGGTGCATGCTATCGTTGCTTGAAGGGAAACCGCTTTACTGATAAAGAGGCTTGCATCGTTTGCAATGCAAAGTACTGTAGTAATTGCGTTCTTAGGGCTATGGGATCTATGCCAGAAGGAAGAAAATGTGTTACTTGCATAGGATATCCTATTGATGAGTCAAAACGGGGAAACTTAGGGAAATGCTCCCGGATGCTCAAGCGATTGCTAAACGATTTAGAAATTCGGCAGATAATGAAGGCTGAGAAGTTATGTGATGTGAATCAGCTGCCGTCAGAGTACATCTGGGTAAATGGAAAGCCTTTATTTCAAGAAGAACTACTACTTCTACAGGGCTGCCTGAACCCACCAAAGAATCTCCGACCAGGAAAATATTGGTACGACAGAGTATCAGGTCTTTGGGGAAAGGTGAATATTTTTATAGGTTTAATTTCTCTTGGTCTTTATTGGGAATTTCCTTTTTCTTTTTTTTTTTTTTCTTTTTTCTTTTTTTTTTTTTTTTTGCAATATGCTAAATCTTTGGTCTTCCGTTGGATATGAATTTGTAGGAAGGACAGAAGCCTTCTCAGATAATCAGTCCTCATTTGAATGTGGGGGATCCCGTTAAGCCGGATGCAAGCAACGGAAATACTCAAGTTTTTATAAATGGTCGGGAGATTACGAAAGCAGAGCTGCGGATGTTGCAGGTTGAGCGTCTTGATGCGCTTTCATCCTGTTCATAACCAAAAGTTAATTGCACTATTAAGGTGATTTTGTTGAAAATTGCAGTTGGCAGGAGTTCAATGTGCTGGTAATCCACACTTTTGGGTGAACGAGGATGGTTCATATCAAGAAGAGGGACAAAAGAATACGAAAGGATACATCTGGGGAAAGGTAGGCAGTTATGCATACATTTTAGGTCTCATGGAGTCAAACTGCAGTTCGCTGTCGCAGTTTACGTAACAGGTCAAGGGGGCCGTGTTGGGTATTTTAAGGCCGTGAAACTAGCTTTTAAGCCTTTTGTCCGTAAAAATGTGAATGAATAGCCATAAAATCATTAGTTTTTGTATCCTTTCTATAGTTTTAACCTGTAAAGACATTTATGCTTATGTTTTGATAAGTTGAATATAATACATGATACATTTCAAAGGTCAACGGCCAATCGATAGGAATTATCTCAAAATCTGTTACAGAACGACCATTATGTTGCATAGTGGCCTTTATTTGATTCCATGTTGTGCATGTTGTATTCCCTGCTTATGCATTGTCTTATGACCCCCTCTTTTTTCCTCCATGTCTAGGCGGGGACAACACTGATTTGCACTCTTCTATCATTGCCCGTTCCCTCAAAATTCAAACAAGCATGTGCAGAAGAAGTGAACTCTGTTGTGAGCAGACCTGTCTTTGACTACCTTGGGGAGGCACCATTCCAGAAACTTCTATTGGTTGGATATAATGGAGCAGGGACTAGTACCATATTCAAGCAGGTAGCCCCTCATTATATTATATAAACTGCAGTGGTCATATATCCTCCTGTTACAAAGAGAATATGCTAGTTATCCAAACGGAGAAAAATGCATTAAACGTTTTTGCTTATAACAAATTATTGCCATCTCTACTCATATAATAGCAATTCCTGAGGGTAGTTTAGCATAAGATGTTGACTACAACTACTTTACATAGAACAAAGAACATATAGAAAACGGAAAAAAGGACGTCTAGGTACAAAGGGAGTACATTTTAATTCAAAATTGCACTATTTTGTGAAATATTGACATTTTTCCTCCTGCACTCTGCATCTTTAGTTTATGAATCATCTACACTGTAATCTGTACAGGCAGGCTTGTAATGCTACCAATAATTTTTGATCAGAAAAAGGAAAAGGAAAGAACCCTATTTATGATAATAGACCTGCAATGTATCTAGAATGAACATGAAGAGTTGTCCTAATATCTCATGTTTCTTACATCATGCTGGTTTCAGGCTAAGATTCTTTACAAAGCCACGCCCTTTTCCGATGATGAGAGGGAAAAAATAAAGTTAATGATACAGGGCAATGTGTATGGATATCTTGCTATACTCCTTGAGGGCCGTGAGCGCTTTGAAGATGAATGTTTAACTGACCAGCAGAGAGAGCGTGTTTTCAGTAAAGACAAGCCAGGTACATGTATCACCAATACTCACGAGCACGGCAAGGACTTAACTTCGATTTTTAATTTTATGGGCTTGCATATTTTCAACTCTAACATAATATAGGATTTTGAATCGTGGCCTGGATGTGGAAGACTTGAAAATCCTCTTTCTGCTTTGTCTCTGTAAGCTTGAAACAAGCTATACCTTAGTAATTATAATAAAGAGCCTAGTAAATAAAATTAATGTGTCTATATCATGCTGTGTTTGACTAAGATATGTTGCGTACTCCGCATTTATTTTACCATAGATTGTTTGATTTTTTTACTTCTTGAAAGGCACTTTTGTCTCTACTATTTCAAATTCTGTATGATAGATATTACTTTCATACAGAAGATACTTACTAAGGAAAGGCTTCTATTACAGGGGAGGAAACTGGTAGAAATGATAATCAAACTCCCTATTCCATATGCCCAAGGCTGAAAGAATTCTCTGATTGGCTTTTAAAAGCACTGCTATCTGGTGAATTGGAAGCAATTTTTCCAGCTGCAACCCGAGAATATGCCCCGTTGGTTGAGGAGTTGTGGAAGACTGCAGCAATTCAAGCCACATATAATCGGAGAAGTGAATTAGAAATGCTACCTAGTGTTGCTAGTTATTTCTTGGAGCGGGTAAGCCAGTATGCATCATTCTTGTCTTCTATTACGTGGTTCAATGAATGAATGCCTTTGTGTTATGTCCTTGATTTTATTCAAGGTCATGCACAAATTTGTTGCTAATTGATTGACTTTTAATGATTCATACATCCGTAAAGAACATGTATGTCTTTCCATAAGGAATATTTACCACCATTCGTAGAGTTGCACTTACTCTGAGCTAGGGCTTTAATCTTTTTCTTCCTTTCGCAACTAATAACATGTATAATTTCATTCCACACTCAAGGGCCTATCTTTGCTTCTTGCTTGCCTTGTTTCGTATGATAGATGTATTAGACAAATACTTTTTGGTGTCAGCATACTTGAATGCTTATGAGGGAGATGTGGGAAATTGAAAAAGTTGCATAAGCATGGACACTAGAGAAAATTAAATTGTTATAGTTGTACCGTCTCCTTCATGAGATATGAGACCACTAATGGAAGTGTCAGATTTCTTCATAATCTGGCTTTTCGATTTATGGGCATCGTTCCACATCTCTGCTGCTTGTCCAGACCTGTAAAATCTCTGCGGAAGGCGTGTGAGGGAATAATGCTTATAAAGTATAAATTTCCCTTTGGTATTTCCAACTGAGCAATACCATATGGGGTACACACAAATAATACCAAATTTGAGTACCCAATCCACATGGTAAAATTATTATTGGATCATAAGAAACAAGCAATAAATTTTTGCTTTCTATAACCCTTCTTTTTCCTCATAATTGTGTCCGAAATTAGGTATCATGGAGCACTTTCCTTTTCAGTTTGCCCAATTCTTCATCTGCATCTAATAATTTGATCATTGTATATGGGCCTAGGTGGAAACTCATTCTTAAACCTTGAGTTTTTCGTTGTGGGCTTATCTCAACCGCCTAGTCCTTTGTTTCTTTATTTTTCTTCTTGTGCAATTGATCTGATGTGACAAGCTGGTTATGATTGTTTCACGTTGGGTGTCATAAATATTCTGCTATCTCATGATTCAGGCTGTTGATATCCTTAGACCAGACTATGAACCATCAGATTCGGATATCTTATATGCTGAAGGTGTTACTTCATCCAATGGCCTGGCTTGTGTCGAGTTCTCATTCCCACAATCAAGACCAGATGAAGACACTGACACTTCTGATAAACACGATTCTCTGCTCAGGTTGGTGATGACTTCGACCTTTGCTGTTAAAATATTGTTTGAAATGCCTTATAATTTCATGTTGCAGAGTGTACCTTGTGACATAACCCCAAGGGGTTGGCTCTACTGGGTAAGGTACTTGGATCTGAGTTATCTGACACCTTAAGAAGCATTAGGTCTAGGGTTTGAAGCCTGCCGTAGTGTGCAAACAATTCCTTCTATTGGGTTTGTGGGCCCTAATACACCCTTTTGCACATAGGAAAACTTCAATGTTGGCAGTGTAGAGATTCACCAAATTGAATATCATTTGCATCTTGGCTCCTCCACAGAAAAGGGTTACCATCTACATTATAATGCTTTTGTGTCTTTTATTTCTATAATAGGAATCTGAGAAGTGCTTATATAATACAAGCACTGTCATGCTAGGTCTTAACTCTTCCCCTCCTGAGGGAACTATCTAAATTATTCACCATACATATTGGTCAGTTTGTTGGTATAGAATCATGGAACCGACTCCTTGTTTGCAGTAGCAGGGTTGCAGATGCCCAGCATTGTGCAACCAATTCTCTGAACAATCTAAATTGTTCAGAGACACATGACCTTTTAGGTTGCCGTGATCCCATTAAGTTTCTTTTTAAGTCTTATGTTTGTAGAAGTTGAATGAATAACCATACAATCGTCAACTTTTACATGCTATAGTACCTAGACTCAGGAATGAGAGTTGGACATATGTATATGTCCGGAGATTGCACTCAACTATTTTCATAGATTTTTCTATGTTGTTGGTCCAATTTGAATTGTTGTATCATACCAACGTCAAGTACCCTTATCAAACATGGGTACTTCAAAGAGGTTCTGAGAGTCGAAGTAAATATGTTCATTCTGTATTGATTGTTTTTAACATATAAATACACTTACGCACATGTTCTAGTAATGAAATACAATATATATGCATTATGGAAGCCTTACAAAAATGTCATTACATGACGATCTATCTCATAATGGCAAGCTCAAAATCCAGAGGCTGCTGCATATATTTTCCATGGATAGAAATTTTTTTTTTTTTGAACAGTAAAAAGCCGGATAGAATCATTTGGACACCTTTATTTCAGTTGTCATTTTTCAAATATAAGTCATCAAGTTTAGGTGTAGCTAGAAATTTTTTTTTTTTTTTTTTTTGGGGGGGGGGGGGGGGGGGAACTGTAGCTAGATGAGGATTCGTTGTGCTATAAATTGATCCCCTTCTCTTTGTAAATAACTTCAGACTTGAGTTGTGAGTATTGATTATTTTGTTAACATGTTGTGGTACATCGCATTATGGGCAGAAGTCTGAATACCACTTTCATAAAATTTGACTTGTTTCATTGCATGCTATGTTGAACAAAGGAAACTGAGACTTCAGCATTATGGCCTTAGAGTTTCTGTTTTCTTCTTGATCTTATTCTGGTGGTTCTTTATTGTTTTAGCTGCAACTTGATAATTCATAAAATGCTAAGACATTCTCAAAGAAATCGTTTCAAACCCGCATTTCTGATACATTTTTCTAGCCTTACTCGATATCCTTTTGGCTAATTGCATCTATTGAAGAAGAGACTTTCTACAAGTTGGACTCCACTTCTTGGATGAAAATATAGAACTTAGTTTTCTTTGTTGGCGCTTATTCCTTTCATGTTTCAAGATGCTGCTGTGCTTCAGTGATTCAATAAGTGAAATTTAAGTAATTTTTCCTATGAATATAATATATTTTAATTCTGCCCCTAGTGTTTGAGACTCCTATGATTGATCAATCCCCTTCTGTCCCTCATTCTTGCTTCACGCAACTATGGTTCTCCATTTGTCATGTTGGTCTCAAATTTGGGTCTGCTATTCAGGTACCAACTTATTAGAGCACAAGCAAGAGGCTTTGCTGAAAATTGCAAGTGGCTAGAGATGTTGGAAGACGTGAGGCTTGTCATCTTCTGTCTCGCCTTGAGTGACTACGATCAATTCTCCACTGACACTGATGACACTCCAACAAACAAAATGTTACTGAGCAAAAAGCTCTTCGAGAGCATCGTCACTCACCCGACCTTCGGCCAGATGGACTTCCTGTTGCTACTCAACAAATTCGATCTCTTTGAGAAAAAGATGGAACAGGTGCCACTTACCCAATGCGAGTGGTTCGATGATTTCCATCCTCTGACGAGCCGTAACCACAGCAATAGCAATAGTAGGAGTGCCCATAACAACCCTTCACTCGGTCAGCTGGGCTCCCACTATATAGCTGTGAAATTCAAGAGGCTGTATTTTAACCTGACAAGGCGAAAGCTTTATGTGTCAATGGTGAAGGGCCTAGAACCGGACAGTGTGGATGCTGCTCTGAAATATGCAGGAGAGATCTTGAAGTGGGATGATGAAAGAATCAACTTCGGTTTAGGTGATTACTCCGTTTACAGTACAGAAGCGAGCTCCTTTTCTCAGTGAAGAAGATTCTTGTAAAGTGAATGTCATTTTGCCCTTTTCTCTGTCTAGATCCTACTTTGGCGGGAGTTTTGTACTGAGTTGCCCTTGTGTTGAATCAGCCTTGTACATAAAGCAGCACGTGTATTAAAACAGAAAAGGAATAGGCTGAATAGGGAATCCTGATGCCGTTTTTGGCTCCCTAAAATTAGTGACTTGTGTATAACAAAATAGCCATGTCAGGGAAGTGTTTTTGTGCTTGAGTTTGATAAGTCTGGAAAATTGAGTTAGGCTGTGGTCTATGCACGTTGTACCTAACATTTTAATATAATCTATCTGGTGATTGAATTTGAAGATTGGGTTCCTGACATGTTTCAGTAATCAGGATCTGGTTTTGTGACATGAATGTCAGATAGATGAAAGAGAAATAGGACAACCCTCTTGAGGATCAGATCCTGCACATTTACTGATATTGACGCCTTGTTTATGTAAGATTTTCTGCAGAAGCTTTACAAGCTAAGTTAAAGTTGAAATGAGATCCTCTCTCCTGAGTCCTGTTCTTTGAGCAAGAGCTCTGATCATTCTCTCCTGAGTCCTGGTTTCTAGCAAGTTTCTGCCTGTCGTTTGCTCCTTGTTCCTGCCGTTTGGTTGGTTTTGTTGCTTTCATTTGCCTTGTGTTTTCGTGTCTGTGAGTCGTAATCTTCCTGTTTTTGATTGTCTTTTTGTTTTGATTTTTTTGGTGTCTCTTGTTTCCCCGCTCTTGTAAGAGTAGTCTCAGGTCTTGCTTTGTCAAGTGGCCTACTTTTTTCCGCGACTTTGTTGCTAATTATCAAAAAAAAAGTTGAAATGAGATATATGACGGTTGTTATGGAAAATATTTTGCCTTCCATCAAGGGAAATGTCTTCCCCTTCCATTTAAGTGAATTTCTGCTCAATAGAGAACATTCTCCAGATTGGTAATTGATGCTCATTAGAGAACAATTTTCATGTTTGTAATTGATGTTTTAAAATTATGTAAAGAAGTAATAAAGTTGAGATAAAAAAGATCTTTTGTAAAAACAAGTGGAACAATGCTTATACCCTAAGGATGAGGGTTAAAAAAACCACCCAGCAGCAAACTTTGTTGAATCTTGTACCATAGTGACCCTACCCAACTTTAAAAAAGGAACTAAATTATGGTTATTGCGTTTTCACTGGGGAGGAATGGTCAATAATTTACCACCCCTTTTTAGCTCCCATGCAAGGAAGCGGTGCTGGACCAATGATCATCATTAGAAAGAATATATATATCAGTGATACCTTGCCAACTTTGAATCCCCCTTACAGACTGTAGACTTCAATCATGTCAGAGTCCACTTTGACCAAAGGGATTATCAAATCTTGAGCTCTCGTCCTTTGCCAGGGATTAATGAATGGCCATGGCCCAAAACTGAATTTGTTACAAAAACCTTTGCTCAGTGCTGGGAACTCTCTTACAACTATAGAGGTCACTTCCACAATGCCTTTAAAAACATCATCAAAGTCGTGGTCTTAAGACAAGATCGTAAATTCAAATCCTGAATCCTGCTCACGTACTGAAGAAAACAACTGCATAAAGAAATAACAGACAAAGATCGGGGGTCATTTGGTTCTTCCTGTTTTTATGTCATAGCTCAACTACAGTAAAGTTTAGCAGAACAGATTTCAAAATTTACAAGGAAATGATTTGTGGGTAAGCAGGCAAAATATACCCAACTGGATATCATTGTGCCCATACAATCATAAACAAGGATGGAGTCAATATATCCACTAGCAACGACAAGATATCAAAACCCAATGACCTTGGAAGTAAGAAACAAAAAAGATTTACAAGCATGAACGAACAGATTTACCCTATGGGTACAGGGTTAAACTTACTTCATTGTTTTGTTCCACACAGATTTTACCTTGTTCAGCATATACCATTATACGGTACATTCACAACATATAATGGTACATTCACAACATGAAGCTTTAACACATTGTTGGTGTATCTGAGCAAAAATCAGTCCCACGATAGTGACTGTCATGTCTCTGAACTTTCTCCAGTGGTTGCGAGTTCACTTTCTTCAAAAAAGGATGGATTTAGAAACTTCGCAACAAATGCCCAAAACTTGTAGACATCCTCAAAGTTCGTCAGGAAACCGAGTGAAGCTGTGACAACCTCCACTCTGACGAAAGCATTCTTCTCGTCGTGAGACCCATCCGCCATTGGCCTGCAAAATGTAGTATCCTCAATGTTCAAAGCACCATCTCCTTGTTTTGGACTGCCGATGATTCTTATATGACTGAGGATGCCAACGCTAAGATATATGCCATGTGATTCAGCAAGCTTTTGCACGATTTCTGGATTGATCAGCCCCTTGTTTCTGTCCCTTACATTAAAAGCCACAGCTGCTCCCCTCTCATATTTGATTTTGGGGCCATAAATTTGAACTAGAGGCACAGCGCTGTTTCCATCTGTACTCGGAAACCTTAGTTGAAGTAATGAGGTAACAAGCCAGTTAATCAAAAACCGCAGTCTCGAAGTAGTCCTATTCAGACCCAACATGTTGATATGATCAAGATGTCTGCATAATATTTCAGGTTCCCTTCTATCAGAGTCTTGATCATCACCATAGTCTCTGTCACTAGAGTAATGATCATCATAAAGGCTCGTCGCATCTCCCACGTCCAAGGTCCGGCCAAAGTGCTCCCGGTTGTTGTCTGCTATGCTAAAGGATACCTGCCTTCCTCCGCTTCCAAGTTCATTTTCCTCTATGCATACTAATCTGCCATCAGCATGTCTATCACGGTCCCTCCTTCCCAACAGTCTGAACTCTCCTTCGGTTTCTCTTCTGATAGCACTTTCCCTCGTCTCTGAGCAGATTTCAGCTGTGGAGTTATTTACTGAAAGGTTCTGTAAATAACCTTTGTGATTCAGAGATCCATTTTCATGTTCTTCCTCAATCTCATTAACGTGAGATTGATGTGAAGGATGTGTCCCCATATGTAGTCTCTCACCATGAATCCCGTCATGATTGTCCATGCTTTGTGAAACTGATTGAATGGCTGCGTCAAATGATAGCACATGCTGCTCCTCGTACGTAGGGCTCCGGGATTTCATAGCTGATGGCTTTGGGGAGTTTCTTTTGTTGTTCTTCTTGCCAGTAAACCACAAGGGCGGCGAAGGAGCCCAATGTTGTTTGTCACGCTGGCCCATACCATCCGATCCCACAGGACTTTGACCCAAGTCGATCCAGAATGAGTTGTCAGATGACTCATCTTCACTGAAAACAGGGCTCTTCATCACCTCCCTAACTGAAACGCTTTCGGTTTCCTCAAAGATTGTGCTCGCACCATCTCTGTCAGAGCCATTTTCATGCTCCATCTCGGTCTCAAAAACATCCCTCACCTGATCAGAAGTAAACGCACCAGAGAATGCAGGCATCTGCGATCCTTTCTGGCTGTCACTATTGAAATCTCCATTCTCGGCAGTTTCATCATTTTCAGTGACAACCAACCCATCCAGACCATCAACTGAATCCCCCAAATACGGTTGGAAAACAGGGGTGATTTTCACCATTCCTGTTCCAATGATCCCAGATTGACTTTGGAGGCTTCCCAGCACAGATTTCTTGATAAGGAGGCACCCAAAACCAGTGGGATCATATCCGAAAACCTTATAAAATGAAGTGATAATAAAATCAGGGCGGAACAGTGATAAACCCAGTGAATCCATGTCCTTGGGGCCCAATGCACCAGCATCTAGCAACACATGCCAATTGTTGTGCTGTGCCAGTGCCATCCATTGGTATGAGTACTTAGCACCGCTCACCCTTGATTGAACCGGGAAGACAAAAAGACCAGCTGGGGAATCCCTCTTCTTCCTCTTCTTGTTCGAGATCTGCTTCCTCAAGTCAGTTGAGCAAAGCCTGAGTGTAGGCCATTTAAACCATGCACTATAAACCTTTGCACCTTTCTCTTTTGCAGCCTGAGCCATCCAGTTCACGGATTGGCTCTCATGATCGAACATGGTTAACAATTTCTTGTTTTTTTGGAAAGGGTAGGACTCTGCCAGCAATTTAAATGCCGACCCTCTACTCACAGTGAATACAATTCCATACTCATTCTCCGGGATGTTCAGATAGTCCATAATTCTAGTCTTTATATCATGTTCAACTGTGCCTTTCTCAGCAGCCCCATAAAGCACATGATTACTCAAATTAGCACTCATCTCAGACAAGCTAAAAGCGGAAGAGTCCCAATAGTAAAGGGTTTGAACATATGAAAATAGTCCAAACCCACAGTAGTCAAGACATACCTTTGGGGGAGGACCCACGAGGTTCCCGTACTCATCTGCCCTCAACATGTCAATCCTCTCCGATGATTGATACTTTGGGTACATGGTGAGGAATTTCGAGAAAGCCTCATTAAGGCTCGGAATGGAGTCTTCAGATTCAAAGGTACGCTCCGCTGCCAGAGCTGTTGCTCTCAGGAACTCCTTCTGCACATGAAGCCTAGCCAGAGACCGAGATCTCCCCAAGGCCTCATCTTGATTAGGAACGGAATCTGACTCTGTCTCTTGAGTTGATTTGAAGAGGGACCCATCTTCACATGCTTCTTTAAGAGCTTCCCGGAGCTTGGTTTCTTGCAATTTTCTAAGAGTTGATGGGTCTTGCTTGCCCTCATCATCAAATTCAGAGCCGTCTCTTTTGCCCTTCTTCCCCATAATTAGAGCAGCACATTGGGAAATAGGCTTCCATAATGAGAGATGCATCAAAGCTACTCCACAATCAAGCAGGAAAAAAAGGAAAAAAAAAAACAAACAAGAAGACTGCCCAAGGCTTCAAAACCAAACTAAAAGGTTCTAGCCCATCTAAAAAAGTACCCCATCAAAAGCAGATTTAAACTTGCAAGGTGAGGTCCAAAAGAAAGGGATCAATTTCAATGATTCACCACCATCAGTTCCCTTTTAAACGAAGCACGATTTTGAATTGGGAAATCTCAAAAACTTCCTCCAATTTCACTGAGAAGAAACTTGTTTTATATGAAACATTCAAACCCCATGATAAAAAGTAATTCTCAGCTGTGGAAAGAAAGAAAATAATGGCAAGTTTGCAATTTTGATTGCAATTGACAAACAAATCAGTTAATACTAGAATCCTCACAGGAACTGATAAATCAATTGGGGGATCCCAACAAATCAAAGTAAACCCAAAAATTTAGAATAAATAACAAGCCAAAATAAAAGCTTAAACGCAATGAAAAAACAACCCTAGCGCACCAATTTGAATAGAAGAAACAGCGAAAAGATCAACAGAAACAAGCGAAGCTAGATTGCAGTTGACTCTCAGACAAATTTGAAACGAAAAAAAAAAAAAAGAACAAGAGAGAGAAAGAAAAAGGGACTACCTAAAACCTCACAAACAAAAACCGAAAGGGGTCAGATCCCGAGAGAAGCACTGAAAAACCCTAATCAACAACAGATGTAGAAAATTGAGGAAAGAGGGGCGCAAATTGACTTGGAGCAAACTGAAAACTAATCTTCTTCTTCTTCAAGGTTGAATCAAAGCAAATCTCTCAGCTCAACAGATGTTCTTCGGTTGTTCGTCAAAGGTAAGCAGTGGGTATTGGGGAAACCACATTTGACTTTTTGGAGAAAAAGAAAACAAGCTTGAGCTTCAAGCACTCCCTTTTATGGCTTTTTTGAGTTTTCTTTCTTTTATTTATTGCTTATTAGGAGGAGGAGGCTACTTTAATTTGAGGAAAAAAAGGTCAATCATTCAATTTCCTTCCTTTCTTTTATTTTTTGTCTTATCGGAGACTTCACCTGTAAATCTATGTAATTAGAATTATGATAGTAAATACATTAAACTTCATCTATTATCAATTAATTTTAGGATGAAAAATTATTTAGATTTATATGTGAATCTCGTATGTTCTAACACCATGAGTCGGGCCTAAAAAAGGCCCAGTAAAATTTAACATTTTTAACAGTAATTTTTCTTTTTTTTTTTATTATGATTAGTGAAATGTAAATTTAGCTAAGAAGAATGTTTAATTTGTTTTATAGGCAGGACAAAAAAAACCCTTTTAAAATGGTATTATTGTTAGAAAGTATTATGTTACTGTTTACATAAGAACATTAACATGCTTTAAATAAGAATATGAACAATATTATGGTTTTCTTCTTTGTGAGGTTTTAGATATTCGTTTTTGGTCATATTTAATTTGGATTTGAATAAGATCTTTCCTTATATAGTTCATTTTAGAACTTTCTCGTGCTCCCACTAACACCCTAGTGAAATAGGCCATATTCCTCGTGAAACTCTCTCAATGAGAACCATATCATCTATAAAAGAGTAATGTACTTGCTTAGTTATTCAGAAATATTAAATCGAGCACAATATATGTTTTAGAGCTAACGCATAGTTAGTTGCTATATGTGTTCCATGTTTAAACAAGTTAACTCTAGTTGATAACACGTTACTAACCAATCTGCTAAGCCAAAAAACTGAACTTTAGGTTATAGATATTCATTTAAAAGGCCAATTATTTCAACCATGCGACTAGTGGCTATGGGCTAATTAGTTGACCAACTTCACGGAGATAATGTTACATCAGAGTATGGAAATGGCTTCAAGGTGCATAACGAACTACTCTTCTTAATACTTATTTCGTCTTTATGAAATAGTCTCGAGGATACGATGAAACCCAATGTTTATATGTTATCACACATCACCGAGCATATGTAAAGAGATGAGGGGGTCATATTTATAGTGTGTCTCTTTGAACAAACATGTTGGTATAGTTAACGTGTTCCCTTATTAGTTAACATGCTCTTTTAGAACAAACACCTTGATAATTATGGCGTCCCTACTGCTCACTTAAGTGGAACAAATAACATTTAACTTAAGATTGTTTTTTAAAGATACGTCAACATATGATACCGTCTGACTTCATGAGCTGGTTATGTATTTGGTCGATATAATGCTTTGACCATTTTTCGATAATTAACAATAAGAGCTGCGATACAAAACAGGCACACCCGCAAGAGTGAGGCATGAGCCGAGTCACGTAAAAGCGCACAGCAAAAGAGAAAAATGGGTTGGTCATAGTTGATTACATGGGGATTTGTTGATTGTAGAATTATTGGCATGAGCCGAGTCACCGCCAGCGACGCCACCGAATCGCCACCAGCCTACATCTCCTTCATCCCCCCTTCATACTCCTCAAACACCTCCCCTGTTCGACCTCCCCTGTCATTCAGAGGGCTCACCCCGTCTGTCGTTCGAGGCTGCTTCTCTGCGGTTCTGGGGTGGTTCGACCTCCCCTGTTTAGCTCAACCTCAAGATCGTGGATGTGGATGTGGCATTGTTGGGGCTAAAATGGCTAACCTTTTTGTCGATTTCCTACCATGGAGTATGGACATTACTTGGCTACGACAAATATTTAGATGTTTTGGTGCAATTACAAACACTTTAATCTCTCGGAGAAGAAGAAGGTCTAATAGATTTAACTTTGGCTTTGTAAAGTTCGGTGATAGGCAGGCAGGTGAAAAGGCTATTGCGGAAATGAATGGTACGATGATTAGAGATAATAGAATTTTGGTCAAATTCGCTAGGTTTGATAAAAAAGAGGAACATATTTCATCGGTTATGGACATAAGGGACGAAGGAAAAAAGGGATCAATGGACCGACACCCCGAAAGGAAAACCTTCTACGGCCAAGCTCACGAAGATAAAAAAAGAAAAGCTAAGAAGGAGCATTATAGGTGAAGCTGAGTATGACATTGAAGTTTCTTTGCTGAAGAGAAGCATCGAAGACGATAGTGGTCTTGATTGTGATGTTCAACACATGGGTGGGACATCGTTTCTTATCACGTTTGAATCCACTGAGGTCAGGGATTGGATTTTGTCTGACAACCAGGGCTGGATTAAGAAATGGTCTATGAAAGTAAAGAAGTGGACAGAGTTTGATCAAAGCCTTAAGAGAAAGGTATGGCTTTCATGCTATGGAATTCCGTTACATGCTTGGAATTCGGAAAACTTTATTGAAATCGGCAAAACCTTTGGCCAGGTCCTTGCTGTGGACAAGAGGTGTAATGGATATGACTCATTAGAAGTGGGGAAGATTTTGGTGGAGACTATGGCACCGCATTGCATTGACGAGAAGGCTTGCTTTATGGTTGATCAAAGAAGTTATACAATTCACATCCTGGAAGGAGGTTAGATGCTAACGGAAGATTTCATTTCACGGGATGCGCAAATCAGAACCGAGAAGGATGTCTCCGAGCCTGACAGGGTTGCTTGCTCCAACGACATGAACGATGGCCTCATTGTTAACATACAAGGTAGTTCACCGGGATTGAAGGAACAGTTGCAGTCGCCATCCTTAAGTACAGTTAAGGAAATCGAGAATGAACCAGGAAGGGAGGGGGAGCCCCATCTGCCGAGCATGAGAAAGGGAATTCAAATGACGCAGGATTGCTTACAGGGGACTCGAAAAAACTTAAATGCGGATGATAATACAGGGGGTGAGGAACCGGAATGTTTATCCTCACAGGAGGATTTTCCACCCAGGTTCGTGACTCTTTTCGATGTTAACGTTTCTGAAGAGTCGGATTTGAGAAAAGTGTCGCAGAGCAGTGGAAAAAGAAAAGGAAAGGGAAGAGGAAGGCAGAAACAAGTGGGAAGAAAGCTTCAGCTGTTAATGAAAGCAGTGATTTTACTGAATCAGAATCGGAAATAAAATGTAGTACGGAGGCAGAAAGAAAGGCAGATAGGATCCGACGGATGACGAAAGTTTTAGACCTCAAGTGGACTGATGAAAAAGATTCAGTGGTTGAAAAACTACTGAAAAACGCGAAAGGGATCAAAAGAGTTAAGAAAAGGAACAGTATATGGAAGGAAACAGGGAAGAAGAAGATGTTAGGGCTTCGGTAGCTTCCTGTTCGTGTTCTGTTAGCCTGGGTGCTTTTGGCGCCTTGTGTCTGCTTGGTAGATTTGGTGTTGTTTTCGTCTTTCTTTCTTTTGGGGTGCGCAGGCTTGTGGTTGGCTCTTGTCGGGGCATGTGGTGTGTTGCTTTTCGTTTTGTGTTGGCTTTTTCCGTTGGCTGTTTGTGTTGGTTGGTGTCGCTCCTCGCCTCCTTGCTCCCGTGTTCTGTTTGTTTTTTTCTTTTGTTTGGTTGCTTGGGATGCTGGGCTGTTGCGCCTGTTGTTTTTGCGCCTGGTTTGGTTTTGTGTCTGTGGTGTCCTCTCTCCTTTGGGTGTTGTAGGGGCTGGGGGTTTTGTGGGTTGTCTTCTGCTGGGTTGTCCTTGTTGCTGTGTGTTTGTTTGGCGATCTCTTGATCGACCTTATTAATAAAGTCTCAATTATCAAAAAAAAATGCAAAGTGGAGTTGAGCAAATGCTGTCAAATCAGAAATAAAAAAATTAGAAGGGAAAGACAAGCAGCAACCGTAACCTTAATCCTTTTTGCCTTTCCAAACCCACATTATACCATGTGTGATGTGTCCCTTCCACCGTTTAAAGTTTCTGTTTATTCATATTCATATAATTGCTTTTTTAATTTTAGCTTACTGCTTTTCCCTTTTCTTTTTGTACCGAGCGAAATTGAATTGAATTCAATTGAATCTCAATACATTCGCTAACCGGAGAGAGAAATTATGACAGAAAACGATAAAATAAAGATAAAGAAATTAATGAATATAAGAATATATGTGGTTTAACCAATTAAGCATATATATATATATATATATATATATCTCAATGAAGCTGTAACAAAATACACCATCTTCGAAAGAATGGTAAAAGAGAGGGTGCCTATTTTTTTTTATTTTTTTTTTGATAATTGGACTTTCATTGAACAAAAGAAATTGTACAAATGCCCAAATAATTAGATGGACATATCCAAAACAACAAAAAATGCAATCCATCCTGTACAAAATGTGGTAATGCATGAACAACAAAATATTGTGAACCACAACCTATATACATCAATTAACAGCTTAAGTTACTGTAACCAAGCAATAAAGGGGGAGCATCTTGAGACAGCATTCTTGGCAAGGGAATCAGCTAATTGATTTGCTTCTCTTTTCTGATGTATGATGGAATACATATATACATCACCCGGTTTCCCTGTTGAAGATCCATCCACATTCCATTTTAGAGATCCAATTTCAAGAGGAGACCACGGAATTTCATATCTTGAACTTTTCGGTTTCTTCCATTTTGATTTAGTATCAATACCTGATATGATTTGTTGGAGGGAGTAGGGAACATCATCATTTACTGCCTTAATTTGTGTAGCCACTCTGTACTTCGCGAGATCAATGATACCTTGAGTGGATGTTTGCTTGTCGTTGAATATTATATCATTCCTAGAGAGCCAAATGGACCAAATAGCCGCAAAAAAAGTGATGTACTAGCATTTTCCTCTTAGGCAACCAGTGTGCACTCCCTGCCACTGCTCGTACCACAGCTTAATTGAAGATGAAGACACCATTTTTTGATTCCACTAGTCAGCCAAGGTACTCCACAAACCCACAACAAACCCACAATTGCTAGTGTAATAATTACGACGTGACAAAGATTAAAAACATAACCTATTAATAAAGAGTCTAAAATGGGCTAAAAATTATCGGTATGATCTATCAATCCATGGACAAAGCTTGTTGAAAAATCTATTTTCTAATCAACAACAAACTATAGGGTTAGATTGAATCGGGTCCTCAAACTTGGTTACCCGCAAGTAAAATCAAGTTCTACACACTGGCCTAATGGACATGAATATGACATAATCAACAAGATTTACTGTTATAGAAAAGGTTAAGCATTATGTTTCAATATGTTTGACAGCTCGAGAATGGGCACTAGGCTTTGGGCCCATGGAACATGAAATGAAGCTCTTTCTGGAACATGTTGAGTCTCTTTGTATTTTTTTTCTTTGGATGATTACCAAGTCTACATTGATATACAAGCAAAAATATTCAAACATTTCAATTCATGCTTACATTTGCCTGTCAGGCATTTTCCTAAAATTAAGGGAGAAATATCTTCCGGATAAAACACAATCAATATTGAGACATTCTTCTAGCAGTATATCTTCCGGGTTTAGCGTTTCAAGAACATCATCCTCCTCTAATAGCTCTTCATCATTTTTGATCGGGTTTCCAACTTTGCATTCTTGATTTTCAACCATCAAACTGGGATAAACCTCATTACTCTATTCAGTAATTGTTGTGAGTCCTATCACCGAAGCTCAAATTGTTTAAGAAAAAGACGGAAAAGGCAAGCACAAATAGTTACATTATGTGGTCCAAGGCAAGCTCAATTCCATATATACATAAATGGGCCAATGAGCGTAAAGAAAAAACAATAACGTTAGCTAAAGGCTAGCAAGGTCAACTTGGGAGTTGGCTAGTTGGGTTAGAACTTGAAGCCCATTGAATCATAGGTGTGCAAGATATTGTTGAATCGAGAATTGATTCTAACAAACATAAGTTTTGCTTGACTCATTTACGCGTGAGACTTTAAAATTTCGTGCTTTCTTTCTACTTTTTATGGTTAAACGTAAGGTAATTAGGTGATAATTTTCTTCAAAATTGGCAAATCAGCTTTTGTAGTACTATAACTATTAGTTAGTTTGGTTTGGTTAATTTGAGGCCAATGACAAGCTCATATAGGTGTAGATGAGCATTTATTCAGTTTGTAACAATGCCAAACATTAAATTAAATTGTAAAAGAAAGCATAAGTAAGTCTTGGTACAGGTTTTTGTTCAAATTTTCATGGCTACAACAGGAAAGCAGTATGCATACAATGAGACTAGAGTAATTTTAATTGCTATATTTGTCCTTTTTTATGTATAAAAACTATTGATTGTGTTCATTAGACCATCAATGAGGCCAATTTAATGAACCAAGTTTTGACTTGAAGTTCACGAGTTAGGTCCGAGCTCAACCAAAATGAGCAAGTTTAAATTCATTAACTATCATATTACTCATGTGTCAGCACCTCTCCTGTTCCAACAGCAATTTTGTTTTTAGGACCAATCTAACAGGGGCTGGTTGTGTTTTCGTTGATGTGAACCACCTGCTACATTTAGGTCTCTCTGACAATATAATTCCTCAAGAGGTTTCCTGTCTTCACCCGCCATTCGGGATGTTCCTTCCCCTTCCTTTTGTTGTGGGCTCGGTACCCTCCCTGTCTTGTCCCATTTCTGGTACCTTGCTTGCAATGCGAGGGAGGGGGGATATCCCCTTCTGATTTTCATCCTCTTGAGGTTGTTCGTCTCTGAATGAAAAGTGTGGCTCTGTGTGTGCCTGTTTCGAATACAACTGGTGCCTTGTTAGCCCCTGGTTCTTTCCTGTTTGAATGTTGTTGCCCCGTTTGTCCTTGGTGTCTGATTTTTCCCGTTTTGATTTGGATTTTGTACCATCTCCGTTTACGGGATAGTTGCGGTCTCGCCACGTCGAGGTCTGGTATGTACTACGACTTTGCCGTTAATTACCAAAAAAAAATAAAATCATATTACATAAATTAGCTTGGCGCCAAAGTCTACAACCTCAAAGAACCTTAAACAAACTTGACCCAAATGCTACAGATAGATACTAGCAAATTGAGTCTTGAGTTGTCGAGCTTCAATCTCGATCATCTCCATCATTTTAGTCACTCTACATTATAAATTGTCCAGGCAATAAATCCATTCTTTGATAGTAAAACTTATAATAACTTTTCGTAGTATCATTTTGTACCTACATAATTTTCCACATGGGATAAAATGTCTTTTGGAATTACTTTTATACTACCACATGTGTCTTAAATCAACACCTACTTATCAATATATTGAATTTTGAAAATATATTTAGAACTTTCTACTATGATGACAGAAGTATAGATATATATACATATAAAGGTATTATCATAAATCAATGGTGTTTAAAGTCATCTTTCTTAACCAAATAGCACCTAAGTTGCACCAGATTTATTTTGAATTCTCTAAACACATGCATGGTCTAGAATTCTCTGCTATTCATTTCAAATTGCAGATTTCTACTGCATAGAAACAGCGAGACATTGTCATGGATGTTTAACTCGGCTACTTACTCTACTCAAGTCAATTCGAGCTCATTATAGACCCGAGCTTGCGTTGAGCTCCCTCGCTACTAAACCGAGGTATACTATTGAGCTATGATTGACGAGATTTTTGAGCTAATATAACGCGAGTCATTAAGGAGTACTTAATAAGTAGTTGTCAATTGTTTAAAAACATTGATGAATCGAGCACTCCAGTCCGAATTTGACTTGTTAACCTTATTGGGTCTTCTCAAACTCAAGTAACCCCAAAATGAACACAAACAAGCTCTAACCACTGTCAAAACACGAGCAATGCATCGAACGAACCATAAAAAACACATTGCATGAAATTATGATGGAATAAAGTTGCCTAAAACCTTGCGTAAGACACAAGTAAAATGTTGGAACGTTGGAAGAGAGAAGCACCCGTTGTTGCTAAACTACCCTTTGAAACGTATGGCATCATCATTCATCAACCCACCTAATTTTTTCCTTTTCGTCTCCCATCTTATAAAATGTGTCAAACCAAACGTAACCCATCTCCCAATTATATCTCGCACCTCATTTCATTAACTTATTCCATTCCCTTAGCTTCTTCAACTTTTAATAACATCATCACTGATCCGAATCCATGGCTTTACATAAGATGGACATGGCCGTGGTGGTGACAGTGATGGTCCTGATAAGCTTGTTATACATAGAAAAAGCGGTTGGAGCTGGTGGTAGCGGTGGTGGTAATTCAGGGGCGTCTTTTATATTTGGAGATTCTTTAGTGGATGCAGGGAATAATAACTACTTGAACACTTTGTCGAGGGCCAATCTCTCTCCTAATGGTATTGATTTCACGGCCTCCGGAGGTAACCCTACTGGTCGGTTCACTAATGGAAGAACAATCGGTGACGTTATAGGTATTTACGTCCATTTATCTAGTCAGCTAATTTCTGTTAATAATTAAGTTGATGTTTCGCATCAGTACAAGGTGGAAAAAATGGAATCTTAGCAGCCTATTAAGCCTACCATGATAACTAATTGAAGAAAATGCAAAAGTGAAAATATTCAAGATATAAGGGAGGTCAGGATAGAGAACTAGCTAGCTAATTTAGTTGTTATTTTATTCTTATAGGGAACTGTGTTTATTGATGATACCCACATGTGAAGTCCTTAACAACGTACTGATAGTTTAGTATGAAATTTTCATTGACAACAGGAGAAGAATTGGGGATACCAAATTATGCAGTGCCTTTCATGGCTCCCAATGCAACAGGAAAAGCCATACTTTATGGAGTGAATTATGCTTCTGGTGGGGCTGGTATTTTGAACGCAACGGGCAGAATTTTTGTAAGCTCCCCCTACCTTTTATTGTTCCTATTCCTTGTTCCTTCACTATGCATGGTTCCAGTTTTCCATCCTATTTCAATAATTCTCATTTGTTGATAGTCGGTAAAAATGGCCTAAAGAGAGAGAGAGAAAAAAAAACAAAAAAGGGTCTTTTCTCCCATTAAGGAGAAAACCAGAAAGAGAATGGAATTGGCCTTCATGAGAAAGAAAAGCTTTTTTGTGTTGATTGTACGCCCTCGGTCTCAAATTGACTTCAAATGGATAAAACGTGATACAAATTGCAAATCAAACAAAATAAAATCTTAAGAAACAATAATTATTTAAAAATCATTTTAGAAGGGCCATTTTCCACTTTCCACATCAAAACTGTTTTTGGTCCAACCAAACAGAACCTAATACTCGAAACATCAAATATTATCTTATCATTTGAAAACTAGTTGATTTGTGTATTGTAATTTCATCATATGATATATTGCAGGTGAATAGGATTGGAATGGACATCCAAGTTGATTACTTCAACATCACAAGGAAACAATTTGACAAACTACTAGGACCCTCCAATGCAAGAGATTACATTTCGAGGAAATCAATATTTTCTGTAACAATTGGAGCAAATGATTTTCTCAACAATTACCTTCTTCCCGTTATTTCTGCGGGAGCTCGGATTTCACAAAGTCCCAATGCTTTTCTGGATGATATGATCAGCCATCTCCGAACCCAGCTTACTGTAAGAAAATTCACAGAGTCTTTAGGCCCGACCCACGAATTTGGTATAATATGAGATCAATATATAAGTCTTGAGGCTTTAATTTCAAAATACTTACTCAAAATCGCAATTGAAGTTTGTTTGAACTATCAACACTGGGAACCTTCTTTCCGATAAAAAGAGGCCAAAATCAGCAATAAGAAGAACAAAGTACGTTAGAAACATTTTAGACATCCTAATAATAATAAAATTTTAAACCAAGATAACATTTCGTAAAGATAGGAGCAATGTTTGTATTGAAATTGCAGAGGCTGTACAGATTGGATGCAAGGAAATTTGTGGTGGGGAATGTGGGGCCGATAGGATGCATACCTTATCAGAAGACAATAAACCAACTGAGTGAAAACCAATGTGTGGAGTTGGCTAATAAGCTTGCCTCCCAATACAATGGCCGTTTGAAAGACCTTGTCACCGAGCTCGGCGAAAACCTGCCAGGATCCACCTTTGTGTATGCCAATGTCTATGATCTGGTCATGGAACTCATCACTAATTACAAGAAATATGGTACGTTCTTATCTCATTATTTACTTTATTATTATTGACAATGTAACTATACTCACTATAACTAGAAAACGTTACACAAATATAGTTTTTTGTGTTAGGGCAACCTAGTAGTGATTCGGAGTCATGAACCTCTTAATTCTGGTTGGGAGTGTAAACGAGTCAAGTTCAACTTAATTTATAAGGATTGGGGCTCACCCTGCTTTCATTTTCCCAAACTTCTGATCTTCGAGCTTGAAGATTTTGGGCTCGAGCTTAGCCGGTTGAGTTCGAACCTGTTTATTGAATTCGGAGTGAAGCTCGGCTCGTTTAAGCTCAAATTAGACTTCTTTAAGTTCATTTAGTTGAGTGTAAAACTATTCCTAAATTTTTATCCATCAACTTAGTTGCTAGAAAGTTGGCTCCTTGACATGGCATTAAAGTCTTGTTGATAAAAAAGTAAAACAACAACCAACCCAATGTCTCAAGGGCTACTGCATATGCAGGGTCTGGGGAGAAGAATGTACACAGCCTTACCCCTTCAAGGTGTTACCCTTAAGGGAGGCTGTGTCCGAGCTTGTTGATTAAAAAAAGTAACGAGCTCAAATCCCAACAATGCGCACTTTCGATATTACTATAATTTCAAACCAAATATGATATGAGATTGTGCATTATCTACACCTCAAGTCTAAGGGGCATTCATATGAGGGAACATTGTTAGAATGTAAAACCAGTCATAAATTTTGAACCATCAACTTGGACTTTAAAAATAGTTAAGTCCTTTAACATTTAACCTTAATTATGAATGATTTTATACTCTAACAATGTCAATATTCATATTTTCAATGTGGGATTAAGATCTCAACTGCATTTTCAAAAATAAAACTAAGTTGCTGGGTTGATAATGCAGGGTTTAGCACAGCAAGCACAGCATGCTGTGGGAACGGAGGGCAGTTTGCGGGTATAATACCATGTGGGCCGACGTCGAGCCTGTGCCAAGACCGTGACAAGCATGTCTTCTGGGATCCTTACCATCCCAGTGAAGCCGCTAATCTCATCTTAGCCAAGCAACTCCTTGATGGGGACCCCAAGTACGTCTCCCCCATGAATCTTCGTCAGCTTAAAAATCTCTGATCCTAAACCTCTTTTATGCCAAAAAATACAAATCGAAACGGACTTCAAGGCAACGCATTCTGGGGAGGGAAAAAATAAAAAGAAACGCGAAAGAGGCATGTTCAAGGAAAAGAATGTATTTTGAAGTTTTATGTTTTCCTTATTGTTCTTTATTTCAGATATAATGTCATGTAACGTATTGTTTCAATGATTATGCAAATCTGTACGTACTTATCCTCTTTTGGTAGGGGAGTTTTTATTGGAGTTTAGTTTTGTAACTTTCTTGTTCGTTTTGATTTGAAAGAAAATGTTAAATTGAGAAATGTAAGCAATTAGTACATTGAAACAAGTGATTCTAGTTCTGGTAATTGGTTCTATATGTACACCCTATGATCTCCATCTCTTTCTGCCTAATATCAAGGGCAATGTATATGCATTTAATATGCAAATCAGGGTATACAATAAAAAATGGGTAATGTTATTGTCAGGACAAAATTGTTATTGTTAGAGCAAAATCATAGTTTTTAAGGCAATTTTGTGGCTCTCATTATTTGTAAGACACATTATTATTATAGTAATAATAATTTTTGCCCAGACAATAACAATTCCTTAAGAATAACTAATTATAGAAAATCAACATTAGATAACTATCTAAGCCCTAACATGTAGGGGAGAAGAAGAATCATGTAGGGGAAGAAAATGCCAAAGAGAAAAAGATGAGGAAGCAGTAGGATGGCAATGGCATGTCACTAGATCATGGAGACTACACATGTGAAATTTCATCGAACATAAACACAATCACATCAAATACCCCGTTCAAAAAAAAAAGAAAAAGAATATCATATCAAATTCATGACGTGATATCACATATAGACCTAATTAACATTCCGTTGTAAAAGAAATTAGCATTAGAGACAGTAATTTAATATATTTATGTATTAATTTCTTGAAATTTCAAATTTTAAACAGTAGTGTACAATGATAAGTAGAATAGGAATGAGTAGGGAATGAGGAGGTGGGGGAGACAAGGTGCAGAGCAAATGAAAGGGACAGAAGAGAGAGAAGAGAGGACAATCTTTGGTCGTCAAAGAAATGAGAAGGAAGGAAGAAGGGGGCTGGCTTTTTGTTTCAGATTCTGAGACCTCGCGTGCCTGCCATTCTCCCTCTGCACTTGTCACCCTGCCTCTCTTCCTACACCCCCTCATGCTCATCCACTTTCAACTACATATAAAGTACCAAATATATTAAATATACGTGATAACAAATACACAGTTTATGATATATTAAATATACAGGTATAAAGACACTGATAGATTTAGTGGGCAGTGTAGTCCTTTTTTGAATAACAAGGCATTAATACTAACAATCAAACAATTCGTGCAGTAATCCAACTCTGTCTACCTCCCTCCTTTTGGGGATGCGTGATTGAAACTTCAAGACCAAGTGATGTAGGGTGCAAATAGAAAGACAAATGAAGCACACATTTAACAGCCTTCTTAAGGACAGATTGGTTGATCCATCTTCTACCAGAGAAGAAACGAACAAATACAAAGTAGAAGAATAATTCTCCATTTTAAATCACGGAAAAAACTAATGGATGCTTCAAGCTCTATATGCTATTTATAGAGACAGATCTTACTGAAAATAAAATCTTAATTGTGTTCTAAATACAATTTGACTCCTAATGAAATCCAAAACTTAAACAAAAACAATTCAGCTTGAACTCTAAATCCTTTTTCTAAAAGGCAGGTTCTCTAAAACGTGAACTTGTATTCACCCAGTATGAAATTGGCAAGTACAACCTGCTCGCACCATTGATTCGCGAGTACCCCAAATCAGCTGAGTAGACCTATATTGAGGGTTTATTGCCAACCCCGGAACATGCAACAAACCACAAGCTGCCGTCCTCAATCAAAGTACAAAGAATCAAAATTCTTCAAAACATAAATGTAAAATTAGAGGAGACTGCAAAAAGCTGCAACCTCGTCTGCATGCTGCTCCCCCTGCATCCCTCTCTTCTCAGCATATTGTTCCTTTCGTACCCTCCCCTCCCCTCCCCACCCATAAAACCCTCCCCATTTGCCCCCCCAATTCAATCCATTCTCAAATTGCCCTTTTCCCTCTGTTTTGAATTACTTTCTGGGTCAAGAATGCCATCTGAGGTGAACGAGCGGCGAGCAGTGAAACCCCAGTACCACCACCACATGGTGGCACCGCAAGCCGCAGAGCAGCAGGAGCACCTCCCCTGTCCGCGCTGCGACTCCACCAACACCAAATTTTGTTACTACAATAACTACAACTTCTCCCAGCCTCGCCACTTCTGCAAGTCCTGCCGCCGCTACTGGACCCGCGGCGGCGCCCTCCGCGACATCCCCGTCGGTGGGGCCTCCCGTAAGAACCCCAAGCGGTCCCGCACCGCCATCACCACCATCATCCCATCCACCGCCTCCGCCACAAACAGCGCTTCCACCTGTGCCGACGCAATACCCGCGACGCCACTCTTTGTGCCTCTCTCCGCCCCAGCCACCGCCGTGGCATCAGCGGCTCCTGTGGCAGCTAGTTTTACTTCCCTCATTAATAGCTCCGGGCCTAATGGCCTTTTCTCTCTGGGAGGATTTGGGCTTGGGCTTGGGTCTGGGCTTGAAGATGCTGCTGGGTTTGGACTTGCCAAAGGGGTTTGGGCATTCCCTGAGCTGGGATACATAAGCGGTAATGGAGGTGGCGGTGGTGGCAATGGTGGGGTTGGTCGCGGTGGGAGTACTGTTGCAGGTGGAGCCACCGGAGAGAGTGGTGTTAGTGGGAACACGTGGCAGATGGAGAGTGGTGATGGCGGGTTTATGGGTGGTGCCAATGGAGAATGCTTCTCCTCTTGGCCGGAACTGGCTATTTCCACGCCAGGCAATGGTCTCAAGTGAATGGGATACACCAAACTTCTATTCTTTTAGTTAAGAGTGTTTAGGCCAACTTCGTCCATTTTGACTAATTTTCTGGTTGCGAGTATCACCTACTCAAAAATCTCCTTGTGTCTACTTTCAATACACTTAGAAATCTTTAGATCATCTCCTTCTCATTTTCTTTTGTTGTATGCTCGATTGTAGTGGATACGGAAATTGTAGTTAGAATCGGAAATAGCAGTGAAGAACAGTGAAATTGAATCGTGATTTACGATTCTGTGTTGAGTGTGGTCGTTGAATTATGAAAATGGGTGTCGTGGATGTAACATAACAATCTAATATGACATGTTTTTGATCACTTGAGTATTAGTAATTTTTGCAGCCTACCTTTCTAGTTGAGTACTCAGAGATCAACATTAGAATTCCAAACCCCGCCTACTTACCGAAAAGAAAGAACTCATCCAATACTGGACATTACTAATAAAATATACATATAATAAGAGTATTAAATACATATTTGTATGTTCTTGTTTAAATGAGCGTTTAGGTATCATTGTTAGAAAAAATATGCATTTTTTTATATTATCTACCATATCCATATTCTTCTCAATAAAAAGAAAATACTTAGTTGAAAATAAATATATTAAATTAAGTATTCATTCATATTTTATATTTTGCTAAATTTACACTATGACTTCCAAACTATTGACTCACACCTTATTTTTTACTATATGTCACTACTATTATTACAGGTAATACCTTTATACTATATCGCTCCTCACTCTTTCAATATTTCAAAATGAGTTGTTATAGATATAATACAATCACATATATATTTTTACACAAGTCAACAAACTTCTATATATAGAGCCGAATAATACATAAATGTATTAAATTTCGTTCAATTATCGTACCTTATTTTAGTGACAACGATACTGAATTGATCTGAAGAAGCCTCCCGTAGAATGCAGCAATAATTATACCACAAAACTTGGTTCATCTCCGGCATACTGCATTTTTTATTCCGCAGCTTGAATAAGCAAAGCAATACAGGCAGCTACATCAATGGGCAATGATCTTACAAGTGAGCCAATGCCCAAAATAACACAAAAATAAAAAATATTTTCTAAATTAGTTTTTTAAGAAAAATATTTCCCAAAATGACATTCATGTCATCATTTAACTTTTTTATTTTTACTTTTTTACTTTCTTAATTTGTTTTTAAGATATTTATAATTTTTTAAATTTATAATACTTTCTTAATCACAACCAATAAATTAAAATAAATTATTAAATATTTAGAATAAATTTATCTACAAATAATTTTATATAAAATTTAATAAATAATATAGTTTAATTTATTTATTATAACACATAAAATATTATAAATTTATAAATTTATAAATATGTAAAAAAATAAAAAAATGATGACATGGATGCCATTTGAGAAAATATATTTTTTTAAAAGCTAGTTTAGAAAATATTTTTTATTTTTGTGTTATTTTGATCAATGGCTCCTTACAAGTTCCAAAGGCTAATTCAACAACAAATTCTCAAATAATTCACAATCCCCTTCCTGGCTGAGGCAACTCCATTGGATACCCAGCTTCGAAGAGTTGTTCCCAAGAACTCTTCTTCTACTCCCGATTACTTGGGCACAAAAAATTTTCCTGGCAACTTGAGTGTATGAACCAATTTGCACGCACCTATACTGATCTCAGGGTTGCGTGAATCAAGAGTAGGTTGGGGCCTATGGACCCGGTATATGCTCCATGAGATCCAAGTGTCTACTGTTTGAAATAATCCGTTGAGGTTTAAATCAGAGAATTTCACCAGTAGTCATTACATGAACATCTCCCGTTTTCAAAACAATGGAACCGGTTTGAATCCCTCACGGTTATTCTCCTCTTTGCAATCCTTGAAATAAACTTGATGGCAGTATGACAGTCCACGCAGGTTCTTAGATTCTTGTATACCTTGAGAGACATGGAAGGCGGTGATGAAATGATGCCAAACGCAACAGCGAGCTTCTCGCTGTGGTAGGAAAGGTTCTGCTCTTTCTGCTCCTCCTCCACATCATGGAGCACAAAGTTAGTGTCTGGTACATACCCTTCTTCCTTCATTCTCTTTGATACTTCTGTCAAATACTCGATTATCTGCTTGTAACATGGATGAGACTCATCTCCCACAAGAAATGTGTGGACCCTTCGATTGATCTCGATCCAGCTCTTTCCTGGTTGTTTCACCACTCCTCGATCATCCATCATTTTTCTGACCTTTGCCACTTCCTCCCACCGACCTGCTGTGGCATAGAGATTAGCTAAAGTTGTGTAGGTAGCAGCGTTCTCGGGTTCTATATCGAACAATGCCTCTGCTGCTCTTTCTGCTAGTTCAACATTCTTGTGAATTCTACAACCAGCCAGCAAAGAAGCCCACAAGAACTTATCTGGGTTCATAGGCATTTTATCGATGTAATTTTCAGCTTCTTTGAATCGGCCCGCTCGGCTCAAAAGGTCAATCAAACAAGCATAATGTTCTGCTGTTGGTGTCAACCCGTGTCTGTCCTTCATTGACTCAAAATACTCAATCCCTCTTTCGACCAACCCAGCATGAGTACAAGCAGACAGGACGCCAACAAAAGTAACATGGTCAGGACGTGTATCAGACCTGAGTAACAACTCAAACAGCTCCAAAGCGCGCTCTGGGTCACCATTCTGAGCATACCCAGTGATCAGAGAGGTCCATGAAACCAAATCAGGTTTATGCATCCCATCGAAAACACTTCTTGCATTGTTGATGTTACCACATTTTGAGTACATATGGACAAGTGCACTTGCTGAAAATGAATGTGGATCAAACCCATTTCTCATCAAGTACCCATGAACCTGTTTCCCAAAATGCTCCAATGCTAGATCAGCACACGTGTTCAGAACCCCAGCAAACGTGAACTGGTTTGGTCTAATCCCAGACACGAGCATATCCGAAAACAGAGAAAATCCCTCCTCTCTCCTCCCCCCGTCAAAGTACCTATCAATCATCGTTGTCCAAGATACCACATCTCGGTCTACAGTCTTATCAAATATATGCCTTGCTTCATCTATGCTGCCACATTTTGCATACATATCCGACATTGCACTCCAAACTACAGAGTCAGAATCCAATCCCATTCTCACTATACGCCCATGAATCTCCTTTCCTATTCTTAAACTCTGAATCTCTGCAGCTGCAGCAATAGCACTAGACACTGTAAACTTATTGCAACTCGAAACCCCACAACTATGCGTCGCTCTATACAACTCCAACGCCTCTTTCGGCCTCCCATGTCTTACATAACCAGATATCATCGCAGTCCACGAAAACCCATCTCTCTGCGGCATTTCATCAAACAACTTTCGAGCCTCTTCCAGCCTCCCCACTTTGGCATACCCATTAATCATAGTATTCCAAGAGCACAAATCCCTTTCAGGCATCTCATCAAACACCTTCTGGGCATCCTCCAAACTCTCACATTTCGCATATAAATCAATCAAACGATTTGATATGACCACTCCAGGCGCAAAGCTGGAACTTTTGATATGGGCGTGAACCCTTCTGCCCTCTTGAAGGGATCGCTGTTGAAGGCAAAGTTGTACAAGACTTGAGTACACAGAAGCGGAGGCCCTATCAATGCGATCCAGTAACTGAAGTGCTTCGTTTAATCGTCTTTGTTCACATTTCTCCTTCAATAAACGGTCCATGAATCCATCGTTCTCCGAATTTGGTTTGAAGAAATTGTTCTGAAAATGGGGTTTTTCAATTGGATTGCTACGGGGAGACAAAGGGGGAGAAGGAGCGGAGAGATGCCGCTGGAGTTTGGAGTGGGAAGAGTAAAGACACCAAATGGGTTGCAGTCTTTTGCGGAATTGGAGTGGCATTTTCGAACTGGGATTAAAAAAAACCCTAATTATTGGCCATTTTTGACGAAATTTTGATGCTTCGCAGCTATGAATCTTAGTAAAGATGGGAACTTTTAAGGATTTGCAGCTAATGAAGTTAGTTTAGAGGTGAATTTGACCGAGAATTGAAGTAAATTGGGGGTTTGTAGCGACTGTTGCTGAGAGATTCAAGAACAGAGGCCGCAAACTAATAAAACGGGATGAGAACTGAGGATTGAATTCAGGGAAACGAGGGAATGAATTTTAAGTTTTTCCTCGTTCATTGTTTCTTCTTTGAAAATATGAAACATTTTTTGAAAATTTATATTGTCAAGATAAAAAATATCAATATTAAAATAATTAATTAAATAATTACTAATTTAAAAATATTAAATTATTTTGTCATTAGTATTTTTTACTCTAACAATATTATTGACCTATTTTTGTTGTTCTATTATAAAGTATATAATAAATGAAAGTAAAAATAATTAGTAAACCAATTGAAAAGAAGTATTTTATGTGTCTACCAAAAAGTTCTTATATAGATTAGTCAATTTTAAATTGAAGAAATTTGAACATAGAATCTCTTATCCAAGTCTTATGAAAAGCCCCATTGGCTGCCTAATTTGCAATATTTATATAGTTTAAGTTCTCATTATTTAAACACATTTATCATATACAACATAAGTTACATGGAATATCAAATTCCTCTACAAGGACACTAATTTAAGGCGTCAAAAAATATAAAAGGTGGAGCATTCATAAACATGCAAGTTAATCACATATTTACAGACACTACTTTGACTTGGGGGATCGAAAGATAAACCACTATATCAATACCTTTAACTCAGCAAAACACTTATACATACAATAGGCTGTTCTCTGGCAGTATTATGTCCATTTAAGTCATATGTAATAGGCTGATAAATCATAGCAATTATACTAATGGCAAAGCCACAGAGAGACAGAGAGAGAGAGAGAGAGGGACACACACTAGGAAGCTGCTAATTAAACATCCAAGGTTAAAAAACTTGTGCATCATTAAACCCTGTTTATGGCCCTAATGGCTGCTCTCTTCGGTACCATGCCAACAAATGCAAACACACTTCAACAAACAAATTGGTACGCATATTTGTATGTTACAAACTCTCCCCTCCCCTTCAAACCCCTCCCCTAGCCCTGCAACCGTGTCGTTTCCAATCTCGTCTTCCGTATCGTATGGGGACAAAACTTACATGAACTGCTGGCTTTGACTTTGCTGACGTCACATGGCAAAGACAATCTCGCCACTGCTATCGATGTCAAGCTCAGAATCCGACAAGTCGTCCATGTCATCATCCATGTCCAACGTGTCTGTGATGAACTGGTTCAGGGTTTGCGTCCCAGCAGCTGGGATAGTGGCCTCTGAGATTATTTGCATGATGGTATCGTTGCTTTGCATGGGCTGCTCTGGTTCTTGAAACTGATTCCCCATTGTGTTCTCATCCATCAGGTCTGATGGAAGGTTCTTTAGGAACCACTTGTGTTGCTTTATCTCGGGAATTGTGATCCGCTGCCACATAAGACCCATTCAAAAATTTCAGTGATCTATATAGCATAAAGTTGACCCTGGTCAATTTCTTGTTTGAAATACGCTTTGGGAAAGAAGGTTTTTTAAGAACAGAAATGAGCAAGAGAAGAAGAAGCAGAAGTCATAACCCATAGACTAGAAAGGCATTTCGACAAATAATCTAGTAACAAGTTTTCTTCATGGAAGATCCCTTGGTTTTGTTTTACATAAGCAAGCGAGATTAACAACCTTCATAGCATCTCATCATTCGACCAAGGCCTCATTGACTTAGATCCAGGTAGGTGAGTTTCCATTCCAACTCAACCGAAAGAGCTTGTATCCATGTTGGGAAAAGTATGATGTTCTCTTGCAATGGGGAAAACAACGCATAATATGGCATTCACATATTTATGCAAAAACTTGCAGATCCCTCTCTATTCTAAGCCTGCTTGGCCAAAGCCTTCTGGCCAAAATGATTTACCTTTTTATTGGAACGTGGTCAGTAAAAATTTGATGCAAAACCGAATATCATCTCTCCCTTGATCCCAGTCCCACAATAAACAAATGAAACACGTGTCAGTCCAAACCAAATATGTCACACCTTAACCAGGAAATATCCCAGCTTCGAGGACAACAGCGTCTCAATACTAGGCAAAAACAGACCATTGCAAAGATATCAATTACTACAAATATTATAACAGTGGATCGTGGGCTCTGGCAATAAAATGGCTAGGAAACGAACAGTGAGAAGAGAGAAAAGGTAAATTCGATGTAAGGGCAAATCTATTGAGCTTAACAGTACTAACCGCCGCAGGGTCTCCAACAAAGATCCTGGAAATCAGGTGGCGACACTCTGGAGAAATGTTAATATTGCCGGGAATGGTATACTGAACACTTAATATTCTCTGCAAGAACAGAAAAACAAAGGAAAAAAGCCAAAAAAAAAGACAAGAATGATCAGCAATTCTCAGTGAAAATCCATCTACAAATACAAAGAAGAAGATAATAAGGATGAAACTTCAAAATAGTACTTGTATCATCTTCCTGAAGTCTTTTGGGTCGGATGGGTCTTCAAAGGGATACCCACCCACCAACATGACATACAAGGTCACCCCACATGACCACACATCTGCAATCTACAACAGTTAAGACAGTAACCATATCAGCAACCAAATTACCAAAACATAAAGAAGTTGATCACAAAAAGTTATCAACATGAAGTAGTGTCATGCCAACCAATTCAAATAAAGCAAATAGCATACAAACTATATACAAACATAACAATACCAAAAATGAGATTGGCAAACATCATCATTTGTAAACAGCGATACGAGAACTTTAAAGGGCAAAACATAGAGGTTGCCTAGAATTGTTGTTCAGGGACAATATCCATCAGATTCCTCAGGATTAAACTTGTTCTATCTAGACATCTAGATAGAACAGAGAAACTGTGCACTATGTTTTCCACTCTCAGGCAAAATGCAGCAACTGACAGATGTGGACTCATAATACACCAACAGTGGAGTGCGAGAACATGAATGTCAAAGTACCCTTATGCAACCAATAAATAACAGCATAGATTTCTTGACTTAATGCCATAACAAGCTCCCCTGCTCAGTGGACTGACACATGTCGAGTCTACAGATTGAAGGAATTAATCAACCGACACGTGTAGCAAAAAATGCCAGGAAGATACTGCCAAGCAGTCTCATCTGACATGTAGCAGATATAAGAGAATTAAAGGCATCATTTGCCCATAAACATGAAACAAAACTTCATACAAGTGGGAACTTATACTAAGCGGTAGGAGTCTGAAATTAATTACAACACTTTCATGTTCATTCCAGTCCCTATAGCTTTATTGAGCCAAGTCCTGGCGAGTTCCATAATCTTAAGAAGCTGCATTGGCGTTCACAAACAGTCCAACAAGGCCTTGTTAAAAGCTTGATAAGAGCTTGCCAAATGCTCGCTAAAATCCCATTAAAGGATCGATAAGAGCTCATTAAGGGCTTGAAAATGGTTTGATAATGGCTCGATAGTAACTTGAATAGCTCAACTCAACTCAACTCAATCAAGAGCTCAAATAAGCTCGATTAGGCTAATGAGCCAAATTGGCCAAGTATCAAATATACTAAAATCTTATCAAACTAGTTCAAACAAAGGTCTGAAAACTTGATAAGATCCCAACTGATCTCCAACACGATAAGGCTTATCAAGCTCAGGTTCAAACAAGGGGGTGCTTAGCTCAACATGGCTCATTTACACCCCTACTAAAAGGTGGCCAGCCAAAAAATCTTACACTGTATAGTCTTTTCCATTGTAAAATGATCAAAATCCAAATCATTCCTAGTCAAACTTAAGTCTTGAAAATAAAATATGCAAAGACAAAATAGCAACATTCTTCCATCAGGATTGTATCTGCTCAAACATTTCCTAAGATTATATCGGCACTGGCAGTTAAACTTGACAATGACAAGCAGCCTGCGCTCCACATCAGTTTGGACCAGAATTTCCACAATATTTGCATCTGCACACTGAAAAATTCTGGCTCTTCCTGAGAATCTGCCAGATAAATTAGGCAACAGCCAACCCAGGATATTGACCAGTATAAAGGAGTGTGCGAGGTTGAACCCTACATACTCTGCTCATGCTTTTCTATTGTTAAATATTAGAGGAGATATGGACATAAGGCAACTCAAAATAATGCTCTGACAAAACTGGGAGATGGTGTTTACGGCCCCAAGTACCATGACTAGTTGAACAAAAGAGTCAGTAGAAACCCTTGCAAACACAAACGTGAGCTCATGATCATCAGAAACATAAGCAGCATAACATAGCTCTAATGTCAAATTAAAAACAATATAGATGTTCAAGTCAAATCAACATCAAACGTTAAATGCAGTAAATGGCATTAATGATGAAACGCTTACCTTGCCATCGTATTCTTTCCTTAGTAAAACTTCTGGAGCAATGTATGCAGGAGTCCCCACTGTCGATTTAGGTTGTGAATGATAAACTGAAGACTGGAAGAAGGAACCACACCCAGGTCAGGCACAATCGATAACGATACTAGACACACCTAATTCGTCATAAGATTATGATTCATAAAGATGTGTGAATCTTCAACCACTATATGTAGCAAGATTAACCCACTCACATTCTAAACCCACCTAAATAAAGTCCTACATAAGATTTGTTGACATATTTTCTGATCTCATTCCACATAATAGAATCTAGTAAATCAAAATGAAGCACCAAGAAAGTACCTTTGAATAACCAAAATCGCAGATCTTCAGTCGAGGAGTGGGACTTCCATCCAGCAATGTGTTCTCCAATTTTAAGTCCCTGTGACATACTTGCTTCACCACATAATGAAAACGAAATCACTGAGTCATGCAACATACATTTCCAGAAACTGCAAATATTATTGAAAAGCAGCAGAGAGATAGGTTCATTACCATTGCATGGCAATAACTTACTCCTGAAATAAGCTGCTGAAAGAAAAAGCGAGCCTACAGCAAACCCAAGAGCTCATCTTTAACATTTCATGATTAACTAAGAGTGACAAAGTAAGCTCTTAGTGAAGGAAAGCAACAGACCTCATCCTCATTAAAACGTCCAGCATTGCATATACGCTCAAAAAGCTCTCCCCCTGATGCATATTCCATCACAATCGCCAGATGAGTAGGCGTCAAAATTACCTAGACAAACACAAAAGCAAACTGAGACATAGTTTTCCTTTACAAAAAAAAAATGCCTGCAAATGGTAAAAGAGCAAAGCAAACCTCTTTAAACCTCACGATGTTAGGGTGCCTCAATGACCTGTGATTAATGATTTCCCTCTGCACATTCTCATCTATCTGCATGAACCCAGTTCAATCGAGAAAGTTATAGACATTAGAAAGGTTCACGATTCTTATCACTAGCTAATTCTGTGAACAGCCAGTGAAAATACCTTAGCCTAATTGAAGACATCTAATGTCAATATCAAAATACTCAAAAGACCTTCAAAGAAGACATAGTTGTTTGTAGCTAAAATGTGCTCAAATTTCCAAATCACTGGGTCCAGTGTTTCCATCATTTCATTTTTCACCATAATAAATATAAAGGTTATTTATACCAAAAGTCCTTATACTTTGCCCATTATATCAATTTAATCCTCATACTTCTAATTATGTCAATTTGAACCCTGTACAAGTAATATTGTGTCAATTTGGTATTACAGTAAATTTTAAATTACGTTGTTAATAGACTTTTTTATGGTTAGATCAAGGGTTGGGTCAAATTGAGTCAATTGGTAGATTTACAGTGAGTCATTTACATGTAACATGATGATGCTATTAAAAATTACATCATAACCTAACTTCAATTAGCACTACATGGAAACTAATCTCAACAAGCACCACCACCCAGTGCCTCAAAGAGGCTCCCACCAAGGCAGGGCCCGGGGGTTAAGATGTACGCAGCTTTACCCTACAAAATACAACCCCAAAACAGGCTGTTTCCAATAGGAAAGATATGGTACCATCATCAGATCAACCCACCACTCTTAGACTTGACTAATTAGAGTAAGAAGATAAGGTGCTTATCAGTTTCTAGCCGCCAGCAAAATTTAGTATTACAACATTATTTGTAACCCCACCTACATATAGAACAAATTTGTTGCGTGGAGATATTAAACTCTCTAAAGAGAAACATAATCAATCTATACCAAGTAACTTGGGTAATGCATATTAAGCAAAAATCCACAACCAAGCATTTCCAAATTAGTACACATAAAGAAAGTCAAGCAGAAAAAGATTTAAGGTATCCTAAGCAGATAATAAAGGGTACAAAAGCCTCCCAATTTAGCAACCCATACTAAATTCGGAAACCCCAAAAATAGCTATGTTGTTTACTTATGTCATAACAATTACACTCATAACTCAGAAAGTGAATTCAACAACCGATAAGCTGAAGTTAGCATGTGAGTCTAGTCGAAATTTAGATTAGAGTTGTAGGAGAAATGAAACCAACTTAATAAGTCTCACAGGTTACTCGACCAAATATCAATTAATTTAGGATGAAGCCCCACTTGGGATTACTTGTGGACCTCATATATTGTTCGAGTATAAAACCAATCATAGTCCTTCAGCTATTAACTTAAACATTTGGAATAATTGGTTCCTCATATGGTATAACAATCTTGTTGATGAAGAGGTCACAAGTTCAAATCTCAACAACCTCATTTTTAATATTATATTAATATAATTTAACCACATGATATAATATATTTTCACACATTAGCTTAAACTTTTGGACTAATTAGTCCCTTGTATATATTCCAATTCCAATTCCAACTTTGTGGGTTGGGTGAAATTTAACAGATAAGGTTGTAAGATTAGCAATAAATCCCATCAACCGAAAGTCAATAGAAGTCAAAATGAACAAAAATACAAACACGAAATAACAAGACAAGATAAAAAAAAAAAAGGAACCTTATCCCCACGCTCGATGTACTTGACGGCAACAAGCTCCTTGGTGAGCTTATCCCTCATCAACCTGGCCACACCGAAGTTACCAGAACCGATGTCGCGAACAAAGTCGTAGCGGTCGCTGTCGTGCATGATGGGCATGTCCATGGCGGGGCCCACCATGAAAGGGGGCGGTGGATTGTTGTTATGATTAACAGCAGCAGCCATAATAAACAAATCGGAACCGGAATCAAGAAGAAACCCTAAAGCAGCGATCACATAGACAGACACCGAGATGAGAGTAGAAAATCGGAGGGTCAAAAGGGAGGGATAAGGAGGAGGAATCGACGGTGGAGAAGGGGAGTAGGGGTGAGTCGGTGAAGAGGGGGTGGGGGAGATTATTTTAAAGGTGATCGGAAAATATCTTTAATGTATTGGGGGGATGGCCTGGGGGAAGTGAACAACAACTGATAATTTGTTGTATGCTCTGCTCTCTCTCCCTCTCTCTCGCCCCCCAGTAGTTGTTGTTGTTGTTATTTGTTGTTGTTAATGTTGATGTTGATGTTGATGTTGATGTTGGTGGGGGAAAGAGAGAGAGACAGTGGGGTTGGGGAGGATATGGACAAAAGTTAGTGTGGATTGAATTCAAACGGCGTCGTTTATAGGTGGGTTTTTCTGTTTTGTTCTTTTAATTCCGATAAAGTTGAGGAATAAACCCCATAGATTCCCCAGAAGGGAAACGTCACTTTAAGCCTCATGGGAATGGAACTCGGGTTATATTATTGGCTACTAGAGAACTTCATCACTACGCTATATATTCCTAGAGGACAAATAATGTCGTTTTATATATGAGTTTTTCTGTTTTATTCTTTTAACAATGGTAAAGTTGGAGAATAAGCCCCATAGAATCTTTGGAAGAGAAATGTCACTTTGAGCCTTGTGAGGATTGAACTCGGGTTATATCGTTGGCTATTGAAGAACTTCGTCTCTATCCTATATGTTCTTAGAGAGCAAACAATGTCATTTTATAGGTGATTTTTTTTTTTTTCTTTTTTTTAGTCAAATATTTTTTCTTTTAAATTTGTAAGTTTGTTTAAATTAATCAGTCATTTTTTTATTACATAAAAAAATTTAGTAAATTAGTCCCTTATTTAGTGATGAAAAGTATATAAAAATTAAAAAGATAAGATACCAATTTTATGGTAGATAAAATGTTATAAATTATTTTGAGCAGCAAAAAGTAAGATTAATATGAGAGATTATTTTAGGCATAAATAATGCTGGACCATTTTCAAGAGGAACGGATGTTGTAAATAGCTTGGGGTATGCCAGGCCTTTTGGCCCATTTGAGTAACGATGTGAACAATTACATGGGCCTGGGCTTTTAAAGTCAAGCCCATCGTATCATGGCCAGCTTGGCAGTAACAAGGCTCAGAAGAAGAACAACAACAACAACAACAACAGTTCAAGTACCTCAAGAGCTCCCACTTGCATGAGGTCTGAGAGGGGTAAGATATACACAGCCTTACCCCATCAGGGTGAGACCCTGATGAGAGAATATTTTCGAAGATCCCCAACCTTGAAAAAGATTTTTATAAAAGCTTGTATGGAGCATGTAAGCATAGAAATCATACGAAGCATGTAAGCATGAAAGCATATGGGCATATAATCAAATACTCGGATAGGTATGTAAGCATGTAACTATGTATGTACGCAAGGGAGCATAGGGAGCAAGGAGACACAACACAAGCAAATAAAAAGAATAGAGCATCCATGGAGTAGCGACAAAAAAAGACAGAGAGCTAAGGTAGAGAGAGAGAGAGAATGGAAGAGAGAGACAGAGATAGAAAGAGAGAGAAGAGGATAGTGCACCCAGTATCAGACAGATCCTAGAAACACTAATTGGCCATCATACACCCATGCTATGTGTATACAAGCAGCCTACGGGTGCTTGAGGCTCCTATATCGCTAAATCGGTCACCCCCTAAACTAATCCCACACTGAGCTCTAAACTAAGGCCATCTCTTCATTTAGGTTGGAATGGGCAAGGTCCTGTCAAATTGTCTCTAACCAATTCTTATTTTTTATTTCTTATTTGGCCGGCTTCTTCCTCTCTTCCTCTTTATAATATGGGGTTTTCTCCTCTCCTTACAGGGGCTGTAACGAGTCTGCCCTCGACTTTTCATTGGCCGACCTCGACCTCTTTTCCTATTTTTCGAGTTGTCTCTATCCACCCTAGGAGCACTGAGCCACTCACCCAACGCCATGCTGCGTACATACAACCAGGCAAACAGGCATCCTCGTGATATACGAGTGTTCGATTCTCCTACACCGTTATATCGGTTACGCCAATACTAATTCTCCACTGAGCTCTATCTAGAGCCATCTCCTCGTTTAGGTTGAGGTAGGCAAGGTCCTGTCAAAACAGGGGCATCGGTGGGTCTTCTCCTAACATGTCCAAACCACTTCAGCCGTTGCTCCCTCAACTTATCCTCTATCGGTACGACGCCTAATTTACTTCTTATAACGTCATTTCTAATCATGTTCTTCCTTATGTGTCCACACATCCATCATAGCATCCTCATCTCCGCCACTTTCATCTTCTGCGTGTGATAACACATAACTGGCCAGCATTCTGCTCTGTAGGACGTGGCTGGTCTTACTATCGTCTTGAAGTATTTACCCTTTAACTTTAACGGAAACTTCATATCGCATAGTACTGCAGAGGCCAACCTCTATTTATGCCATCCCACTTTAATTCTGTTGTTAACATCTGTGTCCACTTCTCCGTCTTGTTGCACTGTGGAGCCCAAGTATTTAAAACATGCTTTATGTGGTATGCTTGGACATAAGTAACCTAATTGCGGCACCAGACCTTTAATGGATCAATAATCATTTAGTGATTAAAGCCCCTATATATTTTGTTCGATAAACTTATTACAAGTACTGGTTATTAAGTGGATATTAAAAATTTATTGAATTGAATCACAGTTATATGTTCTTAATCAATGTGAAAGTGAATTACGATAAAATGTAATGACAAATTCTCTAATTCATGTAAGTTATTGTCTCCATTCATGGAGGAAACAAGATTAATTATTGTCATTTTATTTTATTGCTGTTCTTTTTTTTTTGTGTAAGTATACAATAAAGTTGTGTATCTAAATAGTATGTATGCAAGATTTCTTTTTCTTTTTTTTTTTTCTTTTTGTACATGTGTATATACATAAATATATATATATATATATGCAAAGATTTCAAGTATGTATATATGGATAATGATGGGATTATGTGTATAAGTTGGCTATGTTGAGGAATGTGTGCTATAAAAGGCCTTGACTTGTCTTAAATCTTAGGTCTTTCGTTTAAAATTATTAAAAAAATAAAAATTTCCTGCAATAGTACTTTTTCTAACAAAATTAATTTTTTTACTTTTACTTTTATTTTAAAGAGACATTGCTTCTTCCAAAAATAAAAAAAAAAAGCTTTTATTTAAAAAATATATTTTTTTAAAGTCAAATACCCCTAAAATAAAATAAAATATTTCTTTTTTTCCTAAAAAAAGTTGGACCTTAATATATATACTACATAAAAGATCTATTTATGTTATTATCCATTATTCATGATTAAATATGCTTGGGCGAGAGTAATACCGGGATGGGTGGCCTCCTGGAAAGTCCTCATTCTCCAGACTCTACTTGGACGGGAGCCCTTAGGGCACTAGGTATGTTGCATCCATTATTCATGGTGTTATTTCAGAATTCAAGTCACGTATTTTAAATAAAATATTTTAAAACCTATAACTTTATATATACTATTTATATATTATATGTAATCTTATATTATAAGGGTTGTCCGTTGTACTCACTTGTCTCCAATGCATGTGTTGAACAGTTCACTGGCATTCAATGCCCTAATTTTTTGTTCAAAAAAAAAAAGCCCTGACTTCTTTTCTGTCGTTGACTAAACAAACCTATAAATTTGTATTATAATTTATTTATGGTTTGCTTTATATAATCTCATCTTTCCAAAATTCCCCCTCAAATGCTTTGCTAATCTTTTCAAAATATTATATCCAATTACATTTTAAGAAAATATAAATATAACAGTTAATTAAATAAAGTTTTTATTATCATGTCAAAAATTATTATTGTCAAACTAATAATGTGAGTTATAAATATAATAAGAGTCACAAAAATGCCTTAAAAATCATAATATTACTCTAAAAATAATAACTTTATCCTAATAATAATGTTACATTAATTAAATTATATGATGTATGGTCTTCCCAGCAGCAAATACCCACATGCAAATGAATCTACCAATCTTCCATTGCCACCTCTAGATCTTGCATGTCCACTTTGTATCTTATTTACAATACCAATAAAATTCTCTTATGTTATAGTTATAATAATTATCATAATTATAATAATTATACATTATAGTATATATTTATCGTATTGTTGTCATCAAAAGAAGCATGCAGATTTATTACTATTATGAATAATATGCACATGGCCATCAACGCTGTTCTCTGAATTCTATGTGAAGGTGCACCACCTTCATATAATATATGGTCAAAGATGGAGTCTATTTATGCGGCCGAACAATAATATAGTTTGTTTTTTATGTTATAAAAATCAATTATATAATAATATGCTCTAATATGTACATTAAGTTCACATAAAATAAGATTTCTTTACACAAATATGACTCGGTCGATTTAATCTCTGTATCTTTTTTTTAATCTGCATGGATCCCATCCAATGCGACATGCAAAATTGCTCTTGTATTCTTAATAGATCCTACCTTGAATTGATTTCTCAAAAACATATGCATTAGGTCTTTTTGTCTACCTTGTCTTTTTTTCCTTTTCTCTTTGCGCTCATTTTTCTCGGATCTCTGATTGCTAGGATGCCACTTTTGTTTGGAGCTTTGCTTCTTATCTATTGAAAAAACAGATACTAAAGAGAGAGGAAGGAAATGGATGAGAGACTAGATTCTTGCAAGCCGACAAATGGAGCATATCTACGGGTTGCCTAAAATATCGCAAGTACCTAAGGAAACACCCATAGAACCTAACCAACATCACTTTATTAAGATCCCAATCAATCCAAGTAATTATCTGGAACTTATAATTTGTCAAGCTCTATTTTGAAAATTAATTTTATTGTTGTTTGCTTTTACTACATACCATCAATCATTATTAGAGAAACAAAAAAGTATATGTATGAGATACATTATAAATAGTAATTATTAGTTGCTCAAAAAAAAAAAAAAAAAAGGCATTTACTATTTAAAATGTGTTTAAGCTGATATGGGTAAACCCGTATTAGCAAAAAAGAATGTACATATCAAAACTTGTTTTAAGCTGCTACAATGTCAAGATTGACCCCGGCTACATCAACTCCGGTATTCTTCTTTCAACCGCCAAGCTGAACACCCAAAGAATCTAAATGAGCAACCAGCACACCCAAAACTTCCTAAGAAAAGCCATGCCATGACCAAAATCCCATGCGTGACTTTAAATGCAAACAAAGTTGGTTTTGACACTTTTGGGGATTCAAGTAAAATTTTTAAATAGGATTTTTCATATACGATAAATAATAAAAATATCTTATAAAAATTTAGTAATATTAACAATTGATACTTTAAAAATCAAATTTATAAATATATTGGGGTTCCTAAAATTTGGAATCCCAAGCAATTAGTTGGGTCGCTTGGAGTTATGTTATCGCAATTCTTGTACATCTCAACAATAGACGCAGTGCCTCAAGGGCTCCCGCATAAGCGGGGTCTGGGAGGGGTGGATATACACAGCCTTACCCCTTCAGGGTATAACCCTGCCGAGAGGCTGTTTCCGAGGACCCCCAACCTTATAGGGTTGGCAACACGAGGACTTTCCAGGAGATCGCCCATCCTGGTACTACTCTCGTCCAAGCACGCTTAATTTTAGAATTCTAATGAAATCCGATGCTTTAGTGCCGGGTAAATGAACCCTTAATTCTTGTACATCTCAAATGGGAGAATAAAGTCAGCCACCAGCCCCCTTAATCCTCACGCCACTCTTCCTCTTTTAATCAAGTCTTACCTCTGCAATTAATGTTCCATTACATTCAAATAATGTCTCATGCTGCTAGCTTCTTCATGTTCTCATAAAATACTTGAATATTGAAGATTATATAGTAATAATATTAAATACTTAAATGATCTTAGTGGCGCAATGAATAAATAGATTGTGTCACTGGTTTTTTTTTTTTTCCTAATATATTAAATGAGCACATGATTTGTAATACAAAATAAAAACGAGCTAAAACAAAGAGAAACAAAACCAAAGGAATATCATTAAACAGGAATGACGTCATAGTATAAAGTAGTCTAAATCAAATGGCTGTTGGAGGGAGGTATCACTGAAATTACTCAACTGCTCCAGCTTATGATATCATCAAAATCAAAATGAATCCGATAATCTTTGAACAAGATCATCCCTTTTTTGGTAAAATGCAGAAATTGACTTTTAATATCTTGGTGTTATTTTTGAGAAAAAGGTCGGCGTTATAATAAAGATAATGTGTGTGTATATATATATATATATATATATATATATGTTAGTACTGTGCCTCAGCATGTGCATGCACCAACCCGAGGTTGAAATCACAAGACAGACAGACTTATTTAACTTTTAAACTTCAAATGCGTAGAGTGTTAACTAAATCAAAAATTATATTAAAATTTTACATTTTTTTTTTAGTTTTATAAAAGTCTATTTAAGTGAATGCAATGTAATGTTGTGTAAAAAAATATAAAGAATAGTTTTTGTGGAAAAGAGCACGTACGATATTGCACTAAGAAAGGTCATCAACAACTAGGTCGGAGTGTAGAGATGAGTTTTGAACCCAATTATTCATGCTTGTGAGATTAATAGCCTGACCATTACAACAAACCAACATATTGATAAAATAAATGTCCTTGTTCTTTTTTGAAACGTGTTCTTTTTTGAAACGTGTCCTCTTCGTAAAACCTTTTTTTTTTTGGGTCCAAATTAAGGTGTTGCAGTTATTTTATTTAAACATTTTACCTCCCAAAGATATTCATGCATTTGCCATACAATTTGATTATTTAACACACAACAAATTAACGAACCCACCAAGCAAGAATTCTCATTTTCAAAACTGTTCATGTGCGAAAGAATATAAAGAGGCATGAAAGTGGAATTAAAGTACAGTTTTTGTACCGTGAGTTTTCTTACTAATTATTAGGGGAAAAAAAAAAGGCCATAGAATTGTAATGTAATTGTTAGGAAAATGTCTCAAAATTACTTGGCATATTAAGGAGAAGGGCCGTGAGGAGTTCGATCGATCGAGGTGGAGCTCGATCGATCGGGAAAGCTACGTAAAACGAAGGACGCCTCCAGTGAGCAGGCCGAGCGATAGGTGAGGAACCGATCGATCGGGAACCACGTTTCCTGCGCGGCTATAAATACGGACGTAGGGTACGTCATTATGTATCCAAAAGCAAAAGTGAGGTAATCTTCCCAGCGGCGCCGCCACCAATGGAAATTGAGTGTGAGAGAATATTGTAATTCTTCTTCTTTGGATTCAATAATAAAAGCTCTGATCTTCACCCGTGGTTTTCTCCTCTTTCGATTGTAAAGGGGTTTCCACGTAAATCATTGTGTCTATTGTTTCGTTTCTCTTTTAGTCCGTTTATTTCTCGTTATTGTCGTGGTATTTGATTCGATTGTGATCCGGGAGAATTGTTTATTTCCGCACAGTAATATATTTCCACATACTTCTTATCATTACTCTGTCAATTATAATTAAAGAGAACTCAAACAACATTTATTTAAAAAAAAAAAAAATTCCTCCATCCCAAAAGAAACATCATTTGTTAATTTAGTTTTAAAGTGTAAATTCTTATAAATTTTAAGTCTCCTAAAGTATAGTTATAACAATAATTAAATTAATAAAATATTTTCTAAATTAACAACTGATCATAGTGCTAGTACTTGAAATAACACTTACAACAAAAATATTTCCTAATAATAATTATAAATCTAAGTTCGTCGGAAGAATTTAATTTAAAAATATAAGAAATGATTTATTTTAATAAAAGTTATCTATTATATATATATATATATATAATACAATATAAATTAAAAAAAAAAAAAAAGCAAACATACATGCATGCAAGTGCATACATGTATAAAAATCCTACACTATTATTCAATTTTTTAGAGAAAAGTAAAAAAGAAACAAAATGTCAAAAATAACATAAATGTAACTACGTAAATAGCATTTTTTGGAAGCTAGTTTAAAAAAAAAAAAAAAATATATATATATATATATATATATATTTTGACATTATTTGGGAGGTAACAAAAAGGTATTGAAGACTTACAAAAAGGAGTTAACCTCTCGCTTTCTCCTCACAACTGCATGTCACCCTCCACTCTTCCTTGTACGTTTAAGCAAGCATGAACTCATCACCTGCACCCACCAATACCAACAAAGAAAAAGAAAAAAACGAAAACAAAATGAAGCTTAAGCATCTTGACTTCATGAAAATATTAATATCGAGTTGAATTGACAAGAAGCTAACAGTAAAATCTTCGCTTTCCCAAACTCAGAAACTAATTATAACACAAATGATTCGTTTATATAATGTAAATAGTCATTCACATATTCATTTATATAATAGCGTACAAGGATGCCATATAAAAATAGACGCACTTGCTTTTGTGAGTGTGCTTGTTTTCGTATTGCGTTTTTGAAACACTGATTATTGAAAAAAAAGACCCGGGCGAGCACATAAAAATTATCAAGTGTTTAAAACGAAGGCCTCATTTGATATGTAAGAAGTATATATAGAAAGTGAAAACTCATGAAAAAATACAAAATTTCGCTGTTGTTTGATTGGCACAAAGTAGGCAAAATGGGCGAAATCAAAATTGCTTTAATTTAAAACGCATAAAGTAACTTACTTAATCCCATAGAGAAGTTTTAATACCTAACTTTCTCAAGGAACCAAACATGTTTTACCTACTTTTTAAAAAGTTGGCATAAGAACTAAGTTTTTAAGAAATATAATTTTTCATAAAAATTAATTTATGTGATAGCTAAACAACTAGATACGATTTATATGATAGTTTTCCACACAAAAAAAGGGGACCCAATTTGATGTGAAGTAGAAAGCAACAACAATATAATTGGTGCATAAAAATAGCAAAATCAACATCAAAAGAAGACCTTGAAGGGAAGAAATGACGGGATTACAACACCTTAATTTACGGCACGTGCATTTTCCGTTTTCCCCTTTTTAACATATTTTGATGTACAAAATTTTAAATATAATCAATCAAATATTCGTTATTAAATATAAAAAAGAATTAATAATTATTATAGGATTATTAATTATAAATCTATATTACATTTACTAGATTTTTCCCATAAGATACACGGACAGTGATCAAATTTGATCATAATTTATTCCTTTGCATGAATAATGTTTGTTATTTTGATATACAAAATTTTAAATATAACCAATCAAATATTTATTATTAAATATAAAAAAATAATTATTATTATATGATCATCAATTATAAACGTTTTATTTAACATCTTATATATTACATTATATATATTATATGAAAAAGATAAATAACTACTCTTGTCCTTGCTTTAAAGTAGTAAGGGGTCCACAAAAGATCATGTGTATTTAGTCGAGGTTTTTAGCATTTTAACAAAATTTTAAAAATATTTTAAATTTTGGCATAGTTAGAAAAATATTTAGTAAAATAATACACTTTAATATTTATCAACTGTTGCACGCCTTTTGCAAGGGATTATAAGAGTATAAGACCTGTTGCACAACTTTTGAAATGTCATGCAACGGTGCACGACGTCCAAGTGTATTATTGCAATGCACTTATATTTTTTTAAGTATTATTTCTTTGAAATTAAAAAAATAATAAAATAATTTTTTAATTTAAAATAATTTTTAAATGAGGAAGATATAAATGATGACACATTTAAATAAGGAGATGAATATATGTATATTATTAAATGAATGACACATTCAAGGTAACACCCTAAAAGGAGGAAGGCTACGTATATCCATCCCTCAAACCCTGCTTATGCGGGAGCCCTTGTGCCACTGGGATTGTTGTTACTGTTGTTGTCATACAAGAACTATGATATTATAATACTATTAATAAGAAAGATATAAATGAGAAGATCGTGATGTTTCCAACAAAAAATTACGAGTTGACGCATTTGTATATCATTATTTGAGTTATTTTATTAGATACACAGTTTATAACTAATATATGATTATATTATTAGTTGGATTTCTTTTGATTTTTTTTGAAAATTATATATTAGTTTATAGACTACATGTAATAATTTTTTAGTTTTGAGTTACATATATATCTAATAAAATAGTTCAAATAATAATATATAAATGCGTAAACTTGCGATTTTTTGTTGGAAACATCACAATATCCTCATTTATATATTCCTTTTAATAGTATTGTGATATCATGTTTCCTGTATGACAGCAACAACAACAATAATATAGTCCAAGTGCCACAAAGCCCCCGCATAAGTAGGGTTTTTGGGGGGGGGGGGGGGACGTGCGCAGTCTTCTCCCTTTAGGGTGCTACCCTAAATGTGTCCCTTATTTAATAATATACATATCACCATCTCCTCATTTAAATGTATTCCCTCATTTATATCTTCCTTATTAATGGTTCAAATAATAATATGCATATCCTTTTAAAAGGTATATATTTAGTGATTTAAATTATAAAATTAAAAATTAAAATAATTTAAGTTAAAAATTATTTTAAATTAAAATAAATAAAAAGTTAAAAAAAAAAATATAAGGTCGTGCAACAATGCACTTGGTGCACGACGTCTCAAACATCGTGCAACGGGTCTTGTACTTTTGTAATCCCTTTCAAACGCATGCAATGGCTGGTAAACAATTAAGTCTAAATATTTTTCCAACTATGCTAAAATTTTAAATTTTTTTTGAAATTATGCCAAAATGCTAAAAAACTCTATTTAGTTTCAAGTCAGATTTCTCTATATATGTTTTTTTTTGATAGAAAGCGAAAAATCGCAATATAGAAACCGGCATTCCATTTGAGCGGAACCCGAGCCAAAAAGGCAGAGTACAAGCCAAACCCGAGCCAAAAAAGAAAGGTACATTAGAAATCAGCAACCCAAAAAAATCTAAAAAACAACACCTGCAATAATCTGAACCCCAAATTATCTTTCACATTTCCCCAGTCCCATACCTATAACACCCTTAGATTTTCAAATTATCCATGGCCGAACATAACTCCAAATGATCAAATAACCACTTTTAGGGTTGTAATTTTTAAAGTATTAATTTTTAATATTCATAAATTTATGGTAAAATTTTTTACAGTTTACTCTATAGGAAGGACCTCTTTTAAAATTTTTGCTTGGGGCTTCAAAAATATCAATATCAGCCTTGATATTAGTCAAATAATAAAATACTATCAAATCATATGTTCAATTTGTTCATTTTTCAAGAGAAACTAACTTTGTAGTGCACCAATTTGCAAAGTAAAGTATTTTCAGATCTAATCCTCTCATTGCCTGGCTTTAATTTCAGTGTGCTGTCTTTTCTCTTCATTTCATGTGTGTCTTGTCTTCTTTTTTTAATGTATACTTTATTTGGTGAAGCATATATTATAAAACAAGAAATCCTAGTGCCACATTATTCGTCCCTTATTTATTTGCTCACAAAATTGTTGGTCCAAATATGACCATCACATTTGTTAATGATCAGCCATGCTACAATGTTCAAAAATAAATATAGCTAATTGTGCATTAAATACACATGGTCTTAAAAAACAATTAATTTAATATCATTTTATTTTCTTTAAATAACTTCATATCATATTATTATGTATAAATTGCATACGTTAGCCTTTTTTTTTTTGGCATTAATTGACTGTCTAAGCTAATAATAGAAGTTATCTTTTTACGCAGGGAGAAGTCACATTCCAACAATTATGGTAGCACCTCTTTAATTTTAGTTTTAAAGAGATGTTATTATCACAAAAATATGTGCTATTTTCAGAACAATAATGTAATTTTAGTAAATAATAGTAATAAATTTTCACTAATTTTTTCTACCAATAATACTTTTGTATGGATAATAATGTTACCCTCATTTTATTTTTATTTTAATTGACTTGGCTTTGAATTAGTGCCTTTGGACCAAAAAAAAAAAAAAAAGAAAAGAAAAAAGAATTAGTGCCTAATACCACCCCTTTGCATTATGAACATGAATCTCAAGTACTAGATGCTAGTATGTCTTCACTTATTCACGAATAAAGAAGAATTGTATCATTTAGAATAGGATGTTGATTTTTATATTGCAACATTTTGCTACTTATCAAAAAAAGAAATAAATAAAGAAGGATAAAAATACTAACCTTTTGGGAGAAAACTGATTGAGGAGTATGCAAGTTATTGAGGGCTAGCTGAGAGGAACTGTATATGATACTGATTACTAACAACTAGATGGACCAATAATATTCCTGTCCTCCTCACTCCCACATCTCTGTTGCTGCTGCTCTTGACTATTATGCTGATGAGCATCCTCTTCACCTAACTGCAGTGGAGCCACTTCCCCTGGTGGACGCTGCGGCGGAGACATTGAGTTATGAAGCACCAGTGCCGGGGCTTGACCCTCTTGTTGCTGCTGCTGTTGTTGCTGTTGGATGTGAATATCAAATGGGTTACTATAAGCGGCACCTCCAAGAGCCAATGATGGTGAAAGGGTGACAGTGGAAACTCCCATTTGATTGAACCCATCTCCAGTTGCGCCACCAGCAGCCACCGCCATTGCCGCTACTGGATCTGCGGTGTCATAATCAGTATTGAACCTCAGAAAGTGCTGGTTTTGGTAGTTTTGGGGGTGCTGCTCGTGGGTTGTTAAGATGTCATGTTCATCCCTCATCAATTGCATCGCTGCCAGTTGCTGGGCCTGGTCCATAAATTGAGTAGTAGTACCTACGCCGTGTAAATGCAGCTGCACCTGTGGCTGGGGGTCCCTTATCACTAGCTGCCCGACGTGTGCAGAGGGCGCTGCTGCTGGTATACCTGTCGAGGACTCCCCATGTAAATAAAGTCTTTAACACAAATCATGAAACAAAGGCTTCAGTATAAAATTCATAAATTTCTTAGGTATCCAAATACATATCCGTACTATATTCAACATGTACAGTAAAATGTCATTAGAATATTTCATCACATTAGATAAAGTGACACTAATCTGGTTTGTTATAGGACTTAAATTTGAGCCTCACAAAATAATGCTGTAAATGCTCTAAACCCTCATGAACTGACTAATTACATAGCTAGAAAGGTTCAACTAAGTTCAAAATAGTTTTTTTTCCCGATAATTAACGAGCAAAGAGCTCAGAGACATAAAACTTACGAGGCCAAACGTATTTAAACAGGCCAATTTTAAAATTAAATTATGAAGTTAAATGTATGAGTCAAGATGAGCCTCCTAGTCTGAAGACACTAGCTTCAACGAGGTCTAAACCAAAAAAATTATTAACATCAGAGCCTTTAACGTTAGATTGATAGTGGGGTGAGATCTGTTATCCAGGAGTTTTTTGGATGTTTGGTACTATGCTGCTTTAGTTTTGTTTCTTTGCTGTTTCTTTTCTTTTGGCTTTATTTTTCGATAAGTTATAAGCAAAGCTTGATTACAAAAAGTGGCGCTCTGAATATACTTGGCCCAAGAGACTCTCTTGGTTCTTTTTGTGCCATTTAGGTCCTAATCTTGCAAGATGTCGCTTTTGTATTACAATCTTTTCACTAATTATCATAAAAATAGAGCTTTTGGCCTACTAAATTTAAACTCGACTCATCTTATTTACATCTACTTGAAGTTCCATTAAAAAGTTTCAAACCCAACGAAAATTTAGGCATACCCATTAACGGGGACATGTTGTAGGGCAACGCCACAGCTGATGGAGGAGCACCGGCAGCATGCGGTTGGAGAAAAGGGGGCTGGAAAAGAGGCAACATGGCGGAAGGGCCCATGTAATTAGCGAGTTCCTTCTTGGCGGAGTAGAGATCGGACTGCACTTGCTTGAGGCGGTGCTGTAGGACGGAGATAAGCCCTACGCAGCCGTACACAGGGTCCCGGAGTCGAGCCTCAGCCTCGTAGGCCAGCGAATTAACAGCGTCTTCCCGGTGAGCGGGGCTGAGCTCGTTGAGGATTTTGGCAACGTTGCTAGCTCCGAACACCTTGTGTACGTTTGCGAATTTCTGGGGATTGTCAGGGGGAAAGTAGGGCGCGAACACGCATTCTTGCGTGCATTTTCGCCGGAGAAACTTGCACGCAGCGCAAGGTGAATTCGATGATGACATTTCTGGTCAAAAATCGCTGCGGAAAAGAAGATTATATTAAGGGAATTCGGTTAAGAAGAACTCAAACGGAGAGGGCAAAGAGAGGAAATGAAACAGTTATTTAAGGGTTTTTTTTTTTTTTTTTTTTTGTATTTTGTGATTTAGATTTTTTTGTAAAATTAAAAAATTATATGTTATAAATGTATTGTGCAGTCTTTTATTATTGTCAATTTTGATATCAATTGGGTGAAACTGAAATCAAAAATCAGAAGGGGGGAAAAAACTGTTTTCTAAAACCCAAAAAGTATTACCAAAAAAGGGATATCCTACAATTAAAAACATGAGAAAAGGAAGATTATACATAATTAACGGAATGTAAAATACCAGTACAGTTGGGAACTTATGATATGAGATTCAAGATTAAAATCCTAAACTTTGTTATCAAAATATTAATACTAAAAATTACTATCTAGAACAACATAATTAACATAAAGGAAAGTGGAAGAGAAGATCTGAAGCTTATGGTGCCATTTTGAGGACAGCAAATTACATCTATGATTTTTCTCAAATAGCACAGCATCTGTTAATATCTCCACATATGAGAAAAAAGAAATTGATGTACAAAGTGTTCCGAGTTATTTTACCCAATATCAATTAGTTTTAAGAGAGAATCCTATTCAGACTTATATGTTAATCTTAGATATGCCAACTCTATAGATCGGCGCTAAAGGAAGCTCTAAGTTCAAAGAAAGAAATGGAAGAAAGTTTTTACCTTTGCACAAGAAGAAAGAGGGAGAGAGAGGAGGGCTTGATAATGTGAAGAAGAGAGATTTGACAGATGATGAAGGGGCGGATTATTCAACGAGAGGAGGAAGAATAAGAAAGTAAACTTTTAAAATGGGCAATGATTTGATGATTTTAAGGTAATAAAATATTTCTTATATTTACATTATTATAAACAAGAAAAATAGTTAAAATAATTAAAATTGTCTATTTTAAAGTAGGTTTCTATAAATAATATTCTTTTTGAGTGTTTTTTTTTAAATCATGTTTTTAATAAATTATTTTATACTTAATAGCCACACATTTTACTATTTTCGACAATCTAGGTTTTTTTTCAACCAACCACTTTTCGTTAATGTTTTAATATCCCATTAAAAATTACATGTTATATACATAATTTTTTGGGACCAACAACAATATAATTAAGATTTTAAACCTCAAAATAAAACATAGAAATTGAGAATTCCTTTTTTTGTTTATTTTTTGTGGGCTTTCTCGAACTTTGTTTTAATTGGTGCACCAATTCTTATATCAAAAGTTTTTCCTCTAAAAATTAAAATGCACATTAAATTTTATGAATTTAATTGAAAATTCGAATATGAGAAATCGAATCAAGGTCAATAATACTGGATTAAACCACATTTGCAACTATTTAAATTGATTTTTGCCCAAAGGTTATGTAATTTCAATTTTAATAAATTTTATGTACATATTTCTCTCTCAAATCCTGTTTTAGTGGGAGCCTTTTTGAGGCACTGAGCTGTTATTATTATATGTATAAAATACTATTATATATATATATATATTTTTTTTTTTTTTGCATATGCTAACTGTATAACCTCAAAATATCAAGTAATTACATGTATTAGCTATGGCCATTGTAGTATAAGTAGTATACTGTACCATTGGTTGTCTTCTTTAGGTCCCTCTCTATTTGGGGTGCCGTGTTCTGTTTCTCGAGCTATGCTTGTTAATTATCAAAAAAAAAAGTTGTGTAGTATTTGATAAGGGAAAAGGGGGAGAAGTAGAGAAGGGTATTTTTTTTTTGTTTTGGGGGGGGGGGGGGGTGTTCAATATAACAATACAATTCTCCCTTAAGCTTATTTATACTAACTAATTAGGGTTTAAGTAGATGGTGTGGTAATTTGTAGTGACATGGTTGGTGGCTTGACATGTGGTATTGACGTGGCTTTGGCTGATGGCATGGCACTGATGATGTGATGCTGGTGGTGATAGCCGATGACATCACAGTTAGGAAGGCTCGAGACTCATTCGAACTTAACCATTGGTAATATTCGGATGATGGTTGATTGAAATAGCTGAGTTACAATGGTTATTGAAAACCTAAGGTCACCAGAATCTAGTAAAAATGATTATTTTTTAAAAAGAGTTTATGTGAATACTTTTTTAATAACTAATTAAAGTATATAATTAGAGGGATATAGAGAATAATTTAAGGGAGATAGAGAGAATAGTAGGGAGGGAGAGAATTTGATTAACTTCCCAAAAATTATGAGCCCATTTATGGATGGGAATGAAAAATTACTCAGTAATACTAATACTATTTTAATTGCATAATAAAAGAAAAAATTATCTACGTTATCATCAATATAAAGGTATCTATTAAAATACTAGTTAAACATATGTCTAACACGCGATTAACTTATTTGTCCTGTATTAGAATGATTATTTTTTGAATGAGTTTATGTGAATACTTTTTTAATAACTAATTAAAATAAATAATTAATTTGAATATACCATAATTGTACTAAAATGAAAGGAAAAACTCAGACAAAGCGTGTATACAACTACGTGGATTATCAATCAAATTCATTCCCAATAATCAGCAGCTTTCTATTAATTGAATTTATTATCCTTCCCTTTCCGAACAATCTCACCGACTTCATTTGCAAACAAGCATCGATCGTGTCATTTTCATAATTCTTCTAGATCTCTCCCCCGCAAATTTACCGAAAACGAAACAAAATCACATTCCCGCTATTCAAATTCCAAATCTAACCTAAAAGCTTCATTTTTTTAATAGTCATTCAAAAACAAAACGCAAAAAGATATTTCCTTAACAACTTTGGATAAGGAAAATAATACCATATTTATGTAAATTAGGTGTATCAATCAATGCATATAAAAATACTAAAATTGGATATAATATATATGAATATTGACGATGAAAAAGAGCAAGAATCCGACCTCTGATGGGGATGGAATCCTGGTTCCGATCATAGAGAATCTTGCTGGCGCCGGTCACCGGAGGGAGAAGGACTAGCGCTACAAGTGAGAGAGAGAGAGAGAGAGAGAGAGTTGTGGATCCAAGGTTCGTGGTTCGGGGATCCCAAAGCCAAATTAAACCTAGAAACTTGGGTTGATTATTTCTCACTCATTTTTATTTGTCCGCATTCTCTGAGAGAGAGAGAGAGAGAGAGAGAGATTTATATAGAAGGGCAGAAAATGTCGACGATGATCATGTGTTTTATTTTCTTTTTTTCTATTTTTGTAATGACGTGGGACACGACCTGATGATGTTGAGAGGTGCAGACTGGAGGGTTGAACTTGAATGCCAAAAGGATAATTTAGTCTTTCCCGTTGTAATGCACGGATAGCGTTTCCATGAAAACTCAACCGTTACTACTCTAGAAAATGTCAAATAAAGTTTTTGTGCATTTTAAAGGAGGACAAACTTAGCTATAATGTATAAAAATATTAACAATTCATAAAAATAATTAACTTTAATTTTTTAAACTATATTTTTTTTTATTAATAAAGATATTTATATCGTAAGGGACTGTATCAATATGGGACAATGAGAAGAAGAGACTAAAATTGAATATTGATTACTTCTATGTACGTGGCATGTATTGTGCATTCTGTAATTATATAGTTATGTTAGGGAAAGGAGAGAGAAGGGGCGGCATGCAATGCAAGAGGGTGGCGGAAAACTGTGCATGCAGATGCAGTTAGTTTAATTGGGGGTTGGGGGGGCTCTTCAGAATCTGTGAGCAAATTTCAATTCCCCCTTTACTGAATCACCTCTTTTGTCCCTCCTTTTTTTTAATTTTACTGCTTCAACTAATATTATATTCTCTTTTTATAAATATTATATTCAAGATATGCCTTTTAAAGTACTCTGTAATGATTAGGACTGCCCTTCATGTGGGCCTGTCTATGGTGCTCATTGTTCACTGCATATATTTAATGATTAATCAGGAAAGACTCGATATACAAAATAAGGTGCAACGACTAAGTAGGGCCTCCGAAGTACGGACAACCAAAACAAAATACAGACCAATGATATACCAAAAGACATACCACATCAGTTCTTCTGAGGCCCTACCTAGTAAAACTAGTCGCTGTTACATAAGGTTTACTTTACCTTAGTCATAAGTTGGGCTTGTAGCTTGTGTCCGCACATGGGCTGAATAGCCCATCTTGTATATGTCTTTCTCCTGGGCTGCATTAGGAGTTTTGGGAGCCCAAGTCAAATGTCGCTGTAGTAGTAGTTTGGTCTGCTACTACCAAATTATCCATAATTGTAATTTCAGCTTGGATCACATCAGTTCCATACCATTTTGTTCGAGGATTTCTGGTCGAATTATCCAGACCCCAAAGCATATTTCTCTATAATATGGTAAACTATATATTTTTTTTTTCTATAATTAATTACATATCTTTTTGTATTTGGCATTTTCAAGAAGAAACAAAATTAAGAGTGGACCAAAATAAAAAATTTCATCAACTATTATATACAAGAACGTTATGTCACTCGGTATGGGCTTATTGTACAGAGACTCTCAAAAGGATAATGCGCCAATGGCCCAAACCCCTCCTCTAGGAACTATGCATGTCAACGGTAAAACCAGATCCTGTTAAAATTGACGATGTCTTAAAAAGAAAGGGGAATGCTTGTGCTAGTTCACACAGACTCCAAACAAGTATGAATTCATCACTCTCTAGCTAAATTATGAGCATAAATGAGTCAGATGAGTTGAGCTTTAATAAGCTTAAAATGCCAGATTTGTGTATACATTATCCAAAACGAGCCAAATTAAGTTGACTCATAGCTCGAGCATGAAAACTCCAAACCCGAAGAACTTTAAGCAAAGCAAATTCTCTAGGTGTATGCTTGTGGTATAGGTTTCCAAACCAATTCCTTCGATGGTAAGTTAATGGCGCAGCCATTGATTGGCCAAATAACTTGATTTGGGATCATCTCATGTTTGCTTGGGTGTTCTCAACTTTTTCTGAAGTTACCTCCCTATTTTTTTTCCTTTTAACTATGTGTATCTTTTACTTTTATAATTTTACATTCTTTATATATGTATGGATTTAGCAAACTTTATACGACCGTTAAATCTCATAGCTTTTATATTAATGCTAAGAATGAACTATTTAACATAAAATATAAATATTAGTAATGGGACATTGTGGATCAAGTATGAAATCTTTCTATTAGTATTAAAATTCATTCCAATTTTTATGGAATCCTAATAATAAATGATTTATTGACTTCTTCAATTTTCTTGAAGCATGTCTCTGCAATTAAAGAAGCCATTTTTTTCTTTTTTTTTTTTTAAGGTTCGGAATTGACCATTTTAGGAGGAGGAGCATAAGAAAGTTTTTTTAATTAAAAAAAAAGGAAAGAAAATATTTAATTATTATTTTTTCTTCTTAAAAAAAAGGGAGAATGATGAAGGATGATTAAAACTTTAAATGCTTGCATCATTGTAACGATAACTTGTCTCCCTTTAATAAATTTTATGATAATTAACGCGGTAAACATCTACGAAAGGAATTTGGCTTTCAACGCCACCTCTAGTTTAATATTTCTCTAAACCTTTCCATTATTAACTTAGTTTTCACTTACCTATCACAGCTTTTTCTTAGTGGTTAGAGGCAAGTAAGATGATATAATATTTATTTTAGGTTAAAAAGTTTGGAGTTCGATTCCCCCCTTGAACCTCTCACTACAACAAAAAGGGGTAAATCTCAGCGCTTTTTTTTGGAATTCTCGGCGCAAAAAAGCGCCGAGAATTTCATTATCGGCACTTCGGACAAGCGTCGAGAAAAAAAAAGCAGAAAAATAAAAGCGCCGGTATTCTCTCGGCGCTTATAAAACGCCGATACTCTATCGGCGCTTATAAACGCCGATATTTTTCGGCGTTTTTTATTGTCGAGATTTTTCGAGTTTTTTAAATACCCTATTTTTACTTCTTAGCATGGACATTTAACATACAGCCTGTATTGTCTATTTATTTGTGCATATTTTCCACACACACACACACACACACTTATATATATATACACAAAATTACTTAATAAAAAAATATCAACTAAACTGATAAATTTTTCATAAGATTTCGAATTCGACAATCAAAATATTACATCATTGTCAATGTACTTTGATAGTTCAATACAAAATTTGAGATTTTTTTCACTCCAAATATCAACATAATTAATCTAATAACCCAAAAAAAAAATATATACAATGCTAACCTAGTCAAGTACATTCTTCACAAATATATCAATCAACCGAATGAGCTAGGCGTGCTTGGAGATGCAAAAAAATTTGGGGGTTCACCGTCACCTGATCCTGATTCATCTCTACCCTGTATAGACAACACAATAGATTTAGTATATCTGATCCAAAATTTTGCTTCACATGGTAAATTCATATAGTTTCCCAAAAGTACCAACCCCAATGCCACCTTTTGTCTCAATCATTCACATCATCAATTTCATTATTTACAAAGGATTAGAAAGGCGATTATTTGCATTATAGTACAAACAAATACAAATTAAATAGATTATCTTACCGGATCAGCAACCGCAGTAATAATTGCTCGACCTTCTGCTATCATTTCATATGATGTTTGGCCAGAAGAAACAGCATCATAAATGGGTAGGAGCCTTCTCATTTGCTGCTTTACATTGGCCAATTCTATTTTCATATTTTGTAATTCGACATGATCACCGGCACGGTCAAGTCCCTTTTTCTTTAGTTCACCCCTGACTCCGTATATATCACTCCTCTTCACGCCAAATCCATAGCCTACCGCTCGATAGCCCGGATTTTCCTGTTCATACATTAGCTCTGCAAATACTTCCTCCTCGATTTCTGATCGAGGTCTGGAAGAAGATCCAAGTCGAGCCTCAACTATTTCTCTAGCTGTATCCTACAAAGAAGAGAAAAAGACACTAAATCCATTTAAATTAAAAAAAATGTGAGATAATAATAAAACCCACCATAAATTCTTGTGAAACTGTGTTCTCAAAAAAGCCACCACTTTTCCTGGTATGAGTTTCCTGGTAAAACTCTATACTGGTGGGCTTCCTCCCTTTATTAATTTCCTACAATCAACACGTCAACATAAGGCTTAACTAATTTAACAGGTAGATAGTAATAATACACTAAACATATACTGAAATCCTTACAAAACTATCTCTTTTATTGGCATAACTTGTTGAACCAGTCGTGTGAAATTGATTCTACTTGGCACGTGCTTCTTTGCCGCATTTACTCTTCTCCTGACATTGGAAATCAACATCAATCCAAGAAAAACTTTACATTCATAATCAATATCAATCTGCTTCCCCCTTTTTGACCAATCAAAAATTACTTAAAAAGAAATTGTTTTACCTTGCCTTGTGAAGAAAACCAAAAATGTACCAAAGTTATCCATTGGTCACGATTAACTCCTCGTGGCACTGTTGCAATAACTTCAGCCTCAGTTTTTTTCCCTTGGCAATATTGCGATTTCAAGCTCGTCTTATAACCCCTCCACATTTTGCCAAGATGCTGTAGTATTGATTTATCAATCAATACATCACTGGGCATTGAAATTTTTTTCTAAAACATAAAATCCAACAATAATGTCACAAAAAGGCAATGGAATAGTAAGAAGGCATAAAGCAGTAGTTGTACTATTGCCAATTATACTATTGAATTAAATTAACACAATTAAGAGTATAAAACCTTAATTAATACAATGATAAAGTTCAAAAACTTCAGACATACATATTATATCATATATATAAAGTAAACTTCAGACATAAATAATACTTACTCGGATAACCTCAATAGCTTCTGCTTTGTATTGGTCATTCATCGTACACCAATCTCTTACTCCGAGCGGACAAAACCGTCCCGTTTTCGCAACCTCTCCAATAAACCGGATCAACAAATCGCCACCCTTTCTAATTGGTTGGCGTAGGTCATTGAACCGCACAATAATTCTTACACCTTCAGGAAGATGCCATACTTCCTTAACTGGTATCGTCCTTAAGGTACTCAAGTTAGCTTGGCCATCTATTAACGATTAAGATATACCATTACTTTTCTAATTGATTGGAAAATTATTACCATAATTAATGCTATAAAATTGAAAACATTTACCGATAAGTTGAAGTAGCTCCCTCTCATCAAATGGCACGTCAGTGGACCAAACACCAGCTTCCCTGACTGGTCCCTCTGCTTCAGATGTTGAGGGTCTTGGCCGACTGTCATCACCTCCTTCATTTTCTGGTGTTGCTGTTGAGGACTGCACTGATTTGCCAAAAACCTCCTCATTGTGAATCCACGCTTTTCCAAAAATAAAAGAATTAGTAGATGTATAATAGAACGTACAAAAATAAAATGAGAAGCAAATATGTTCCGTAAAACAAATAATCAATAATGAAACAAAGATCATGGACAAAATAAAACAACACGTACAAAAGAAAACTAATATACATGGACAAAATGAACAACACGTACAAAAGAAAACTAACATACATGGATAAAATGAAACAACACGTAACATTATTTCACAACTCTAAAAAAACAAAGATCAAATCTCGCCTAGATCATACAAGTCCCTAGGTTTAGTCTTAATGACATGATACCATCCCTTTTGCATCTCATCTTGAATATAGAAAACTTGCTTTGCTTGAGATGAGATGACAAATGGATCATCTTTCAACAATCGACCCGTATGCATCGACTTAGAGAAGTTCACACAAGCACCATCATTTCTAAATGTTCTTAAGCCCCTATTTATATCTACCCAATCACAACAAAAAATGACAACTTTATAACTCCCATAATAGTCTAGTTCATATATGTCTGTCCATTTGCCATAGTAAACTTGTCCATCAGCTACGACCATGACCCCATAATTTTGTGTCCTCATATAGCGTTCACGATCTTCTGTATGAAACTTGTATCCATTAAGGACAAAGCCCTTCATTCTTTTAGCATACTGATTTAGCCTACCAGCTAAAGCCCTTCTCAATCGACCTTCTTCGGTAGTTGCATCAATTTTGTGCACCTTAATAGAATAAAAGGTAGTATCAAAATTAATGGTGAATATATAATATCAACTTTACCATCGAATAAAATATACTAACCTGGTTTTGAAGCCACTCAGAAAACTCTTCAACAATCCACTGACTTTCTAATGTTGCATTAGATCGACCTCTATGAAAATATGCTCGTCGTTTTTCACTTAAAAATTCACTATAATCAATTTTAATCCTCTAATGTGAAGGATCCATCTTAACAAGGGATACAACAACAAAGTTTTATTTTTCCAAATTTAAAAATTATGAAATCGATATCTAATCTCCCTGACATTAACAAATTGAACTCACAAGCGCCACCAACACATAATTTTAAACATCAATCAAACACAGTAACACAAGAATTTCGTCAAAACAACAATTTTTTGTATTAATCAATTGAAATGATGAGATGCAACGATAGAATCATTCGAACCATAGCATTAAGGATGCGCGTGAAGCAGGGGAAAGTGTGAAACGGCGATAATACAAAACTATAATAAAACTACTTCAACCAACTCAAATGATATAACACTTGTAGAAGAATAAGCAGTCCAATAAAAATAAAAATCGAAACTAGGGCAAGGACATCACATACTAACAGCAAAGCAAGGGCAACTGTGAAATCGGAAGGTGAGGGTGAGAGATGAACACTGGCGGCGACGGTGAGAGGCGAACCCGGGCGGCGACGGTGAGAGGCGAACCCGGGCGGCGATGGTGAGAGGAGAACGCCGGCGGCGACGCGGTTGGAAATCAGGTGGTGAGGGTAAGAGACGAACGTGCTTTGCGAGGGCGAGGGTGAGAGACGAGGGTTAGGGTTTGCGGGAGGTGAGGGCGAGAGACGAAGGTGAGAGCGCGAGAAATGAGGGTTAGGGTTTGTTCGGGGTATTTATACCCGGCGAGAATCTCGGTGTTTATAAACGCCGATATTTTTGGCGTCGTTTAAAAACGCCGAGAATTTTTGACGCTTTATCTCGACCCATTTAAACGCCGAGATTTCTCGACGTTTGTATAAACGCCGATAATTATGCGCCGAGAATTGCCCTTTTTTGTTGTAGTGTCTCCTAGCAGGATCTCTGACTTAACTGGCTCCTGTGGTGTGTGGGTTGCTGCATGGGCCGGGGTTTACCGAGTAACCGAGTTCCTTGTTAGCCAAAAAAAAAAAAAAAGAACCTTAATTTTGACTTAAACATATGTCCTTTAATTTAATAATCAAAAGGTATTTTCGGTACTAAGAAAGTCTGAAGTACGGAATGAAATAAGATATTCTTTGATTTTTGAGCCTATGTAAAATACTATGAAAAGAATACTATGAAAAAATATATTATAGTTAGTTTTTAAAATCTTACTTTTTTTTCTATCGAAATTAAGAAAAAGTTTGTGAAAATTTATATGAGGTGTTCATCTATACAAATTTGAACGAGATAAGACCAAAGATAGGCATATAAATATTGCATAAAGGTGTGGACCAAAAAAGAACAAATTAGTTTCATTCTTAGATCAAATATTCACTCCGGTCCAATTAGTCATGACTAGTACTTTTAAGAGTGAAATATATTTATCACTTCAACATGAATTGAACTGGTGCACAAATAGATCAAAGAACGATTGCCAAGCCAAACTTTGCGAACAATTTGGAGGCTCGGTCTACACAAGTCTTTAAATATTTAAAATATGATAATTTATTTTAAACTAGCATAAATATGACTACAGATTAGTAAAAGTCAAAATCAAGGGTTGAAGACGAAACCTAATTATGATGATCAATCTTTTAGTATTTTCATTTCAGACTAATAAAAATAAATATTCTCCTTTCAAATTTTAGCCTGTAATTTGTAAATTTAACAATTCAACTCTACTATCCCTCTATTTTAATTTTTATCTTATTTTAGTTAATTGAAACTTTTATTTGTTTCCAAATAAAACAATTGTTACTATTTTATTGTATTTATTTTATACTATTATTTTTAAAAAAATTTTGTTAGATAAGTGAGTGATGCATATTGCATGAATATAAAATATTTAGTCTGCCCACCTAATTTCTTAGGACGTGGTCCATTTTGATATGGTCTAAATTTCTTGCTTCTTTCTTACTTGTTCAACCCCCATAATACACATATATCTATATTATATATTATTTTTATACTATATATTAGTTAGAAGTTTCTTTCTTCAAAAGCTTGTTTTATTTCTTGTCTTTTTCGTTGGTCACCTAGATTATGTAATAGGGTGGCCCATTTCGTTGCTCGTTGTCACTTGAGTTATCGTTGTACTCATTACTGGTGGACAGCCCCCCCTTCACCTTTGATTTCCCTTGTAAACTTTGATCGGGTATTAATCTATTAGTTCTCACCCTTGGGCTTTAATGTTCAAAAAAAAAAAAAAAGCCTCCACACCTCATGCTTCAATTTTTAGGTTATCACTTCACCTTTTCGTTCCTTAAACCTTCGTTCCTCCATCTATATCTATAGAGTTTTAATTTATGATAATATCAATTTTTTTATTTAAATGTACATAGGTCATTACATACGCAGACTTTGTTTTTTTTTTTTTAAACGTTAACAATATAATTTAGCAAACATAACATATAAATATAAATATAGTTATTTAAAATTTAGTTACACGCCATGCATCGAGTGAGAAACTCTAATTATCTATTATTTAAAATTTATGTATTCATCTAATTATCTCTTTAGGGTAGCACCCTAAAGGGGGAAGGGTACATACATCCACCCCCTAGATCCTGTTCAGGCGGGAGCCCTTATAGCACTGAAACTGTTGTTGTTATAATACGACTAAACTTTACATTTGATTTATTATATATTCATTATATATAACAAAACAAAAAAAAATAGAATTATTTAGATACCACGTTACTCTATACTTCGTTAAATGATTCATTTGATACACATATTATAAAGTATTTCAACTCAACCTATATTTAACTATAAATTTCCAAATATTTTAAAGTCAATACTGATCAACTCTATATAAAAATGTTAAATTAATATAGAAAATTATAGCATGCAAACAATTTAAAAAAAAAAAAAAAAACTAGTACGTTTGTAAATTTACTATGAATTAAATATATAAATATAAAAAGTATACGTTAAAATAGACATGCAAGTCAAAGTATAATCGTGACAGAAGGTTGCAAAGATATAGAGGCGAGGTGGGGGGGGGGGGGGGGGGGGGGGGGTACCAAAGGGTGCGGTGGAGTTGAGAGAGAGAGAGAGAGAGAGAGAGACGACGCCTCTCCTCTTCGCTCGTCTTCATCCTCAACCCAACTCTCTCCTCCAATTAGGGTTCATCCTCTCATCTTCTCCATGTTCCCCTGACATCAATTGATCTGCATTTGCCAAATTGTACCTCCAAAATTCTTGTCTTTTACGTACCATGATTTCACATTTTGAACAGCAATGCCGTGGTGGCCGAACGCATTGTCCCCTTCTTCTTCTTCCTCTCCCAATTCTCAACATCAGCAGCAGCTTCAGCATCGCCGTCTGACCCGCGCCAAGAAGCTCCGCCATCTCCGCCAACAGGATCTCTACGACTTGGATCTTCTCCAGTCTAACGATTACCTCCGATCGCCCCCGGAGGTGGACATTTCCGCGTCGGACCGGTTCTCGTCAGCGGTGCCACACCCGCTCCCGCTGCCGGATTTATCGGCGTTGTTTTCGCACTCGGATAAGGTGAGGAAATCGGATGCTGGCTCTGTAGATAATTTTCTCTTGCCTTCGCCTAATGGCACCTCGAAGGAGAGAGAAAGAGGGGGAGGAAGAGAGAGATCGTCGCATGTTTCCAATGATATTGCAAGCGCAAGGTAATTCATTTGCTTGTTGAGCAGAATTTTGTATTTTTTTTTCACATTTGACATTCATTTGCAGTTTGTATTTATCTTTTGACTGTGATGTTTTTCCTTTCTTAATTTTGTTGTTTATGTTCGGACTTAATCGTGTTATTTTTCTGAAAAAGAATACTATAGTTTGTGGAGATTGTCAGGATGTAACAGGAATGATATGAACTTTGTGCATTTAGTAGTGGGTAGATGCCTAAACGACTATCTCAAGGCTCAAGGATCCACCTTGTTATAAAACAAGATCAGAATGCTTTGTAATTCAACTATACTAAAGTTTGGTGCTGCTTGAGCTAGTTTGTGAAATGCATCAGGTGAGGTGAAGCAACTTGCTTATATTATAGTTGGAGGAGCAGCTTTTTATGGGAAATTGAGGAATAAGTGCACGGTTGGTCCTTGCATTTTCGAGGTCCCAAGTAAAAGTTTCAAATGGACTCTTCGTATATTCTTTTAATAACATTATACTAATGCAACAAATTATTAAAAATCAAATGATAACTCCAGTGATTTAATTGTTCAATTAACTGAGATCTGTAATAATTATTATAGAACTTATTAATATTAACATTGATAGTTTAAAAATTACAACCCCAAAATTTGGGGTCCCAAGCGACTGCTTGGGCTACTTAGGGTTATGTCCGGCCCTGAATAAGTAAGGGAATCCAGTGTGCCCAGCGTAAAATTCCAGTGCTTGCCTGTGAATAAATGAACTTTCCTATTTTATGTCAATTTTCGTCATATATATGGTGGATCGATGTCCTAAAATTTGTCCAGGAACCGTAGGATACTGCAAGTTGATGCTCGAGGGAGACCTGATGCTAAAAGCAATGTCGACGTGTCACAGAAGGTTGATGCTCAGAGAAGCGTTCAACGTGCAGAAACATGTAAGGGCATGCCTCAAAGGATAAAAGGGATGGATCGAGTACGAGATAAATTTGCCATAGAAATCCCTTTCAGGAGTGCACCGACTAGTGCGTACTCGAGTCCAGTACCTAGCCCACAAAGGTTGAGTACTGGGGATATGTTTTCAGCATTTCGAACAGAGCCCCTAGGTTGTTCTGCACCAGAAATGCGGCTCAAATTCATGTCTACAGGGTTCCCATATGCAGTGCCCCAAGATAATCTTGTGTTCAGCCGTGATAATTCTCCTCTTCGTAGTCCACAAATAAAAAGTCCCATGCAACCCAGAATGAGCACTACTGGGTCTGCATCTCCTCGGCATCCTAAATTATTAATTGATGCCTCCACAGGCCTTCATGAAAGTACTTGCCATGTCAAACATCCTCTACCTCTTCCTCCTGGTGCGACCTCGTCAACACAGTCATCTCCTGTTCCTCTGCGTGGGACTAGGCCGGACTCCTTGCCGTTAAGAACTCAATGGACTAAAGGAAAGCTTATTGGACGTGGCACATTTGGAAGTGTTTATGTAGGAACTAACCGGTTTGTAGTCATACACAAACTTCACTTCACCTTTTTGACTCTTAAACTGCTATTGAGTTTTTCCCTTTCAACTCTTTCGACAGAGAAACAGGTGCTCTCTGTGCTATGAAGGAAGTTGATTTATTTCCTGATGATCCTAAATCTATCGAGTGTATGAAGCAACTTGAGCAGGTATACCTTCAGTTCTTCTGTCACTCAAATCTTAAGTATTTATCCTATTTTGTGTTTGGACCTGTGCCTGCATATTTTAAGGCCACACTTTGGCTTTTAGGACTGAGATATCATTCTAATATGGATAAATTGCGATACCATATGGTCACGCAGCTTGATAGGCTGCTAAGTGTGTAAGTAGCTGTTTGAGTGTTCAGTGTTTTCAATGGCTGCATACCATAGTTTACTTAAAGCCCTTGTTGGACTAATCTCAGTATAAATGCATTTCCCTTTACTGTTTGGAAGTTTCTTTTTTTTTTTTTTTTTTTTTCCCCTTCCCCTTTGTTTTTCCACAATCAAAGGAATAATACATCATTCAGACTCATTTGTGTGAAGATTTCCCTTTTGTATCATATTTTTAGTTGATTCTTGTTTCTTGCTGCAGGAGATTAAAGTCTTTAGCCGTCTAAAGCATCCAAATATTGTGCAGTACTATGGAAGCCAAATAGTAAGTAGCTTTTGGTGTACGTCCTAGTGCTAATATTTAGTGATTTGAATGTTTTGGCATTCTCAAAATGTTATTCATACATCCAGGTAGAGGATCAGTTTTACATATATTTGGAATATGTTTATCCTGGGTCAATCAATAAATATGTGCGTGAACATTGTGGAGCTGTCACGGAATCAGTCGTTCGCAATTTTACTCGCCATATTCTCTACGGATTGGCTTACTTGCATAGCAGAAAGACTGTACACAGGTACAACTGACGTTGCCCTCTTTGCTCTGAGTTTAAGCCTATTTGCTTATTATGCTGACATAACATTGTTGGTGGGGGACAGGACCAATCATTTGGATTTAGAGAGTCCATCTATTACCTTTTAGGAAACGAAACAAAAGAACAAAGAAAAATTCAATGGAAAAGGGAAACAAGAAGCTCAACATTACCACGTTCTGCACATTTAAACAAACATGCTAAGTCTACTTGATATTTTGCAGGGATATCAAAGGAGCTAATTTGCTGGTTGATTCTTCTGGAGTTGTCAAGCTTGCTGACTTTGGAATGGCCAGACATGTGAGTTTTCAATAATATAATCAATTGTACAGTTCTCGTCTAAGTAGTATACAGACCTTCATTTAAGTGATCATATATAGTCCTTATAATTTTTGGTTTGGCTGGTAGGTTCCGGTCTCATCTTATTAATTTCGTAGTCACAGCATCTCTAAACACATGACATGTTCAAGAAACCTGGTCTGCTTCAATCCTGGCAACTAATGCGCTGATATTTATTTTCTTTCTTCTTTCAACGACCTCATGGTTGTTATGAGTTTTATGGCCTCCCTAATTGTTAGTAGTTTCCGTTCCTCACTCTCTCATGCCCAAATTATTATTATTATTTTTCTATTTTTTTTTTTTTTTTGCATGTTTTGGGTTTGGGGGGGGGGGGGGGGGGGTGGTTAGGGGGGAAGCTACAAATTCCTGTAATAGATTATTGTTAATAATGTCGGTTACATCAGCAACATCAGGGTTGCTGGTGCACAAACTAGGTTGTAGCGTCTTTATATTGGATTTCTTTTGGTGAAATACTCCATAAAGCTGGGCTTTTTGATCCATTTAAATAAACCTCTATTTTTTTTTTTTGAGCACAATAAACCTCTATTTAGTCTCTGGAATATGAGCTATGCTATGCCACACACTGTACTGTGTAAATGACAAGCAGAATGCGCATTGGCCAATTCTTCTGGACAGTCTTAATGCGCATTGACCAAGCTATACGACACAACTTGATGTCTTTAATCGTAATCATTTTTCCTTTCAATTTTGGTTTCAGCTTGCAGGACAAGCTGCTGATCTTTCTTTGAAGGGTAGTCCATATTGGATGGCTCCAGAGGTAACTTCCTCATGGTTTATTATGTGCTGGTGTCCGATATTGACATGGCTCTCCGATGATGATGTTGTTCTTCTTCATGCAGTTAATGCAAGCAGTGTTGCAAAAAGACAATAATTCGGATCTTGCTTTTGCTGTTGACATCTGGAGTCTGGGTTGTACTATAATTGAAATGCTGACTGGAAAGCCTCCTTGGAGTGAATATGAAGGAGTAGGTGTCCGAAACTACCTAAATTTTAACTTCCTTTGTTTTCTTTTTCTTCCCTGCCCTTTTGATGTGTGGTATATTTTCATGGGCTTTGTTCTTGTTTCACTGTATCACGCAATACCTTCTGTAATGCGTATTTACTTGTTTGATCCAAGTATGTAAGCTAATACATGGTGCTCCAATCAGATATAGCAACCAAATGGTGATTTATCAAAAAAAAAAGGGCCAAGAAGTGGATTATACCAACTTATTCGTGCAACATTCTCGCCCGACGGGAAAAAATAGCTGAAGGACATCATGTTTAAGAAAGGAATAGGAGTTAATGTTTAATATGTCCATAAAAGGGCAATATACTGTAGAAAAAGAACAAAAAGTGCAACTTGTTTTTGAAGAAAAGGACAAGAAAGATAACATGGACATTCAAGGCACATTTTTTGTTGCCTGTCTTATTCTTTTTTCAAAACATGTTATCTTACTTATCTATTAAATATTATGCCTTTCCCATTTCTTTTTACAAACATAATGAACTTCAAAACCATAGAAAAAGTCTTCTGTAACTGCAGCCCGAGCTGGAAATCCCAAACCCTTTTTAGCTTTTTCATTATTTTTGGCTACATACCCAGAGCCTCAAGGGTTCCCACCTACGCAGGATCTAGGGGGCGGATGTATGCAGCCTTCCCCCTTCAGGGTATCAACCTGAAGAGAGGCTATTTCCCAGTGCCCCCAACCTGAGGGTGAGGACTTCCCAGGAGGTCACCCATCCTGGTATTACTCTCGCCCAAGCACGCTTAACTTCGGAGTTCTAATGGGATCCAGTGACGGCGTGTTAGTGCCCTCTTTGGTTGAATGTGGAAAAGCTAATTGTTATTGGTTGCTCCCAGTTGAGAAAGGCTCTCCCCGCCATCCTCGCTAGAGAAAAAGACAAGGGGAGAAACTCTGGTCGGGAATTTTGGCTATATTAATTCTCAATTGCCTGCTTTTCTTGATTTTTTAGATTTCTCATTGTCCTTGGTAGCACAGCAAGCTTAATCTCTGAATCTCTGAGATGCTTCTTTGGCTGTGTACATATTTGGTTTGCGTATTATGGGAAACTATTAGATGACAGGTAATATTGAGAACTTATACGCAATTTTATGCGGCGTAAATTTATTATGAAAAAAGTAATTATTTAAGTTGACTTTTTATGGTCCTACTATATTTCAACATTAGGCACGTAATTTAAGTTCATAGGTTAGGTATACGCAGTATTTCCTCTTTTATATGTCTCATCGTATTGATTACAGGCAGCAGCCATGTTCAAGGTTTTAAGAGAATCTCCTCCCATTCCTGAAACACTGTCACCTGAAGGGAAAGATTTCTTACGTTGTTGCTTTCAGCGAAATCCCGCTGACAGGCCAACTGCAAACATGCTACTTGAGCACCGCTTTTTGAGGAACTCTCAGCAGGTATATGTTCCTTCTCAATCCCATGCATACCGTCAACTCTTTTGGTAACCGGGGTGTTAGAATAACTCAAACGGGTCTCGATCAATCCCGGGTAGCACAAACTGCCTACTTGGAAGTTTCCGTGTGTGCAAATCCAAGAAATTTCTTGCACTTAACGGCGAGTTTTGAACTCCAAACTTAATATTTCATGGGGCACTAAGTCTAATTTTCTCATCACTTGGCCCAAAAGACCATTTTTTTCAATGCGTTCTTGTGTATTCATCACACATGGTACTCCCAGACAGTATGAAGCACATGCTAGTTAAGTTCCACTCCACTTTGCTTTTTATAATCAAGTCATCTGTTATTCAGAAGTAGCAAATATCTTATGTCTTTTATCTTGTAACAGGACAAAGCTCATAGCCCAAGAGAACTTGCTGAGTATAAGCTTGATAAGACACCATTGTCTCCTAGCAGATGGACAATGAAAGGGAAACTGGTCTCTAACAAGTAAGAGTTACCTTCTTTACTGCCAAGCCATTTCCGTAACTGAAGGTGTGAATGAGCTGGCTTTGCAACATTTTGCTTGGCTTAAAACTCATTGAGCCTCGAGCTTGCAGGGCTGTCTCAGTTGAGCTCAAACCTGACTCGCTAAGTTTTGGCTCATTTTAAACACGATTTGGGGTCAGTTAACCTCAAGTTTGGCTCATTGAGGCTTGAACTTGCTTTGTTTAATTACATAATAGCTCATAATTGGCTCATTTAGCTTGTTTAGGCTTACTAGTGGCTGAGCTTGAGCTTTATCAGATTTGAGCTGGACATGACTCGAGCTTGAAGCAAGCCCAATCTTTCAAGCTAAAGCCCTTGCACTCATTTACACGCGTCCATCACTGTTCTCTAGGGTATGCACAATTTTCCGATGTCAAGTTGGTAGCCATTACTCTCGTACTACCTGCACCTCATCCAAGCTTATGCATTATTCTTTTTTATCCAGTGAGACTGGCCAAAATTCGAATTTGGGAACTCCGGACTTAATAGTGGGCCCTCGGCACTCTCCACGGTCTACACTTGACACTCTGCCCAATATCTCCCCTCCGCATGCAGTTCCCTCCCCACAGGATCTGGGTATCCCAAGTGCCTCCAGACTACACAACCAGCTTCCTGAACTGATGAGCCCCTTTTCTAAGCGGTGGAAGTGAAGGGCAACAGTCCCAGCTTTCCTCAAACAAGATCTTTGTTGATGCTCATAGCATATAAAAGCAAACGCGGGGTAGGCCACAAACCCTGACTTCTCATCTCACAATGAGTGATTCGATCTTGAAGGTGTGAGACTGCTGCTGAGAGAAGACTTTCTTGGGAAGCGTGTTCCTTTTTGGTAACCGGGTGATCTGCTCGACTTATGCATACCTCAACTAATTCCCGGTTTGCAGTGTCGCTGTTGTATAATAATGTAGGAAACTGGGGAGCAGAGGTTCATCAGCTGCTCCTAGTGAAGATTTTCATCTTCATGGATTGATGGATGCAAGATCCTCTGTAGTGTAGATAGTGTTTTCTTTTGTCGCTTTTTTTTTTTTTTTTCCTGTTTTTCTTGGCTGCCAATGTTGGTGGTATTTTTGTTTTATTTGTTTATGTTTATGTTGTTGTAAAGATCTCTGTAAGGTGCCATCTTAGATTCCAGGGTATGATTGAGGAGTGAAGAAGCAGTAGGATCATACTACACGAAGCTCTTAAAGTGGGGGACAGTACAAAGCTTCAAATTATGACAATTCGTCACTCTGTTCTTGACTATGAATAGTAACGTTTCATGCTTTGCTCCTTCAAGTTTCCATAGCAGAAAATTAACGGGCAAGGATGCGCACACGACACATCTGTGCTTGGGCACCATACTGACCAGAACTGTGGATGAAACGACAATATATAATACACTTTACTTTTCTTCCGGCTATTTTTGTTGAAATTTAACATTTTTTTTTGGCTGGACATGTTAATAACACATTAACAATATGACAATCACGTGTCACATTAGCAAATTCAATCTAAAATTTAATCTAACAAAAAAGTCAATTCATTAAATTGTAGAGTTATAATTTTCTTAAACAAGAAAAAGGGAAGAGATAATAGATTTTTTACCATTTTTGAACCTCACATTAGTGGGAGCCTTTTTGGAGTATTTAGTTTGTTATAGTGGTTGTTCTAAGAATAGGGAAAGGGATTAATCAGTCACATTATCAAATATAGTAAAAAAGGACGGAAAGTTCTTGCACTAACAGTTATGTGGGGGCAAACCCAATCTTATTGAAATCATCTTGATAAAGAACAAATAAATCTCGAATAAAATAAAATAATAACTACAAGAACAATATATGTGAAACCTTTTCCTGAGTATACAAGATGAATTACAGGGATGAAATTATATCTTGGTGATTTAAGGGTGAAGGAGATAGCGAAAGCCGAAATCGTAAGGCACAACGTGAAGGAGCTGAGAGAGAGGGTGAGTCCCTTTTCTCTCAAGGATGGTGAGGGCTTCTTTGCGGAGGGGATGAGGCAAGTGAAGGCAGAGCCAGTCAAGAAGGGACTCCATATCCTTTGCAAAGTCAAGCAGGAACCAGTCCAGCGGCTTGGGGATGATGAGCTGCTTCTTGTCTTTGGATACACCCACTGCTGCCTGTAAGTACTCTCTCTTTGCTGCTTCTAGTTCGCTCTCCACTTGTGATGCTGTATACACTCTCACCTGTTTCCCCCACCCACATCATTTACTCACATGAGTCTTACCAGTATATAACTATATTTGGGTCTTGTGTTACGACCTAATATAATAATTAGGTCAAAACTTCATACATTAATCATGAAAAGAGAAGAAATTGAGGAAGAAAAAGAAGAATTGGAGGGAGAAATTGAGAGGCAGAGGGAATTAGAAATTAAATACCAAAGTAAAAATTTCATTAATCAAGTAAAGTATTAATTACAATGAACGACTAATTCCTATTTGTTGATTTTACTGGCAAAATATTGAAAAAGAATGAAAAAAATATGTGAAAAACAAAAGAATTTGGTAAAAATGGCTTTTCCCACTAATCAATTGGGTAGGTATCCGATCAATCGGATACCGACAATGAACGCTACTTAGGTTGATCGGATCGATTGGATATTTACAGAATCATGACATTTTGATGTGGAACAGAAACATAAAACTCAAGATTAAACACGTCAAAGTCGAAGAAATTTGGAATCCACCTAAATTTGAGAGAGAAACTCTAGGGCTTATGCTATATAGAATGCTGGAAAAATGAGGCAAGCAATCAACATAACGAGTACTTATAGGAAAGCTAACAAAAACCCTAAATTGCAATTACAATAATGCCACTACACTATCTGCAAAGCAAAAGCGCCCAGAAACATGTCTGAAGGCCGAATTTTGCAAAAATATGTAGGGCGAGTGGTAAAGTGGTTGGGATTGTATAGTGTGGTTTGAGAGCTTCATTTTGACATGTAATAGGCCCCGTAAGTTATGACCGTTTTAAGTCGCAATTGTAGATTAGTGTTTCTGGCCCATCCGTTTGGGTTTTAGGAAGTATAATTTCTCCATAAACTCGTCAGTTACTCGTTCTACATTAGATCTTCACCTAACAATTCTAAACTTTTAGTATAATTGATCATTTGACATGGTCTAATTCATGTGCCTAGATGTAGAAACACAGTACAGGGGAGCACTTGAATAGAACGAGTTGAGGTTCTCCTATAGTATTGGAGAGTTAAATTTTGGTTGTATCTTTCATTGTTAGGACTCCGAGTATGACTTTTTTTTTTGGTCAAAGACTCCTGAGTATGACTTGATTCGTTGTTTCTAAGATCATAAATAACACATATAACCTATGTTTAACTCATTGCTCTTTGTATATTAGAAGAGATAAGAAAATCATTATACTCTTTGTGTGAAAGAGCCAAGTTCTAGGGAGAATGGAATTGAGACGTAATAGGATATTGTTTATAATATTACAAGATAATAATTAAGAAGAAGTGGGGTGAAGGGGGAACTCACAGCAGGAGAGGACCAACTACCACAGGAGAGTGCAAATGTAACTAAGGGTTCCGACCATTCCAGCCCAAACATGCTTCGTGCCTTCAGCTCTTCACTTTTCCCTACTTTTGGGCCTCCCTATTTGCATAAAGACACATCAAAGCAATCAGCCTGAGACGTCTCAAGTTCAAACCCAATAACCTCTCCGTTTATTGATCATGCATTGAATGAGGGGCATATTGAAGTATAAGTATAAATCTTTCATGTTCTTTCACCCAACAACTCAAAGTTTTGGAGTAGTTCTCTACTTACACGTTTGAGGTAAAATGGTAATCTCAATATGAAATGCTCGATTGTGATTGCAGTCAATGTCTGGCCTCCCACTACTATAGTTGCCTGAGAAAAAGAACATAGGAAAACAATCTAGTCAAGCACTGTCAGTTTTCTATATGTTATATTGGATTATGAGTTTAAAATCATTCATGAGCTTTCAAACAACAACTTACAATTTTGCCATTATTGGTACCATGACCGGGCATAGAAGTTTCTATTGAACGAAATCTATAAGTTGAAAATCCATAACGCAGAATACTTATCAATGAGGTATGAGGAAGCTTAGTTGCTTTGTTAGCCAACAAGTTAAGCTTCTATGACAATTAGATTCAAAATTATTATCTTTGAATCTTCACGCAATTGCTTTTAAGTGTTTTGGAGGCTGGGTTCCTTGACAAGGAGCACAAATCTCACCTCCCGCATCAATAAGACGACCATTTCAGGACTATCGGGTATACCATACTCCAGAAATGCCTGAAAAAGGAACATAATCTCAGTAAAATTGCAGCTCCTTTTGAAGATGATAACTTGTTACCGGGTGGATCATTTCTTACATTCATCAAGCAAGAATTGTAGGTGTTTATCCAAAATGCAAGCTTATGCTGGTGACTTAGACCCTCCAAGCTCACTTTGGCAAGCTTGCCAAGAAGCAGCCTAATACACACAATCACACAAACTTGAGTTACCAAGCAACCAAAACAAAAGGCACAGATCGTTAAGAAAAATGAATATGGACAGTATCATATTTCAGAATCATTAAGGTCGTAACAACAAATAATTCAGTGACTCACTTGAGTTTGTGAAGCAAGAACACAGCATTTCTTTTCCGCTTAAGATCAATGGAGCTAGCATCAATTATGCAGAGATTCTTATAAACACCAATATCTCTTTCCAAGGAGTCTGACCCATCATTGTAGGGATCCTGAACCCCAAAAAAATCTTTCTGGGTTGTGGGAGGAGTTAAGGACAAACAATGAGGAAAGGTCTCAATTTGACACCCTTTCATATTCCTGGAGCTAAGCCTCATGAAAATGCTACACAAGCACTTTAGAATATCCTCTGAGATTTTGTTTGGCTCACTATCCCCACCTATTGCTTTGTTCTCCTTTGAAGATGGGGTTCTTCTGTATGATCTTTCCTTGTCTGCTACCCTGCTTTCTCCCTGAAGAACACATATTTTCACATAAAATATGAGCTCAAATTTGAAAAGTTGCCCTCTTTTCTAGGTGTATATATGTGAAAACTTGAGGCATTATATGCAAGTCTAGTAACAAGTTCATATATCAATGTTGTGACAAAGAAGAGACCAACATATAAGCTAGGCGGGCTAATCCACTAGTTAGATATGCTAATTGGTTTTAGGATTAAATCTCACTCTAGCTTTATACGTGGATCTCATCTGCCAACATGCAGGGGGCCTCTTCCATTATGTTGGATCCAATTAGAGGGTCATATGCCTAGGGAGGATGGAGTATGCGATGGGTACGTGTGTCTAGTAACAAACTGGAGACAATTATAAAAGTCCAAGATGCTACTCCACCTAACACCAATCAGTTCTATTACGGAAATCTACCATGACTCTCGTTAGCCCCACACCTGCCACCTCCTCAGGCGATATGAAGAAAATTTTACAAGAATTGGGAGATCAGAAATTTGTAGCACACCTGCTTCCTTGGAGAATTCGTGGATTTGAATGATGATTCCCGTTTGAATGAGGACTTCCTAATTGGTGTCTTCACTCTTGACAGTCTTCTTTCTGAAAATTTCATATTTGTTGTAGGCAAAGAAATAGAGCGAGTACGGCTCTCTTTCCCTTGCACATCTTGCATGCAATCTCCATGGCCATTCCCGTTGTGTGAACTTTTCTTTTCATTCAATAAATCAATAGAACTGATTTCTGTAGGATCAGAGTTAATATCAGATGAATTTGAAGCTGTTCTGTCAAGTGATAGTGAAGACTTGTCAGATACATCTTCTTTATCAATTCTGCTTGAAATTTGATGGTTCGAATCAACTGGGTTTTCTTCCTTCCATTTTGAGGAAATGTAGATGGCTTCCTCGTAGAGATTCTCCCTGTAACTAATAAACTGTTCCTCTAGCCGAACTACCTCCTCTTCCAGTACAGCAATTTCAGCTAGGAGCTCTAGTGTCTGTCAACCCAAACAAATATTTAATGCCTCAAAAAACCAATTATCCTAAGACTTCAAATTGTAAATTGAATACCTACAAATGGTAGTGCGTTATCACTTCTTAGAAGATATTTCTTTTTACAATGGCAATGAGAGAAAACACTAAACATGCCTTCTAGGGAAGACTACACCTAGAGCATCTGGCAAAAACAATGGAGACTAGGTTCGAGCTAGGCACTGAGGACCATTGAACCACTAAAACCTAGAAGATATTGGAGCTCACACCACCTTAAAACTCTAGCCGACTAGGGGAGAAATGTCCTTACCATGTAACTTGGACAACGCTTTTCAGACTTCAACATATATTCTACTTATAGACCACTAGATTAAAACTGAAGACATTTTTTGAAGATGTTTTAAAACCCTATCAATGAATCAACTATCCCAAATGATCAAATTATTAACTAAAATTTATGAATGATCTTATTTTGTTATGCAGTGGAGTATATCACATAAGTAAATTGCTCCTTTCAGTGCCAGAAAACCCCATCATCAAATTATGAATTGAAAATCACTTCAGAGCAATTTAGATTCATCTAATCATTTATTAGGATATAATTTGAGATCTAAATTACAATAGAGAGAATTGGAGACTTACATCTGGAGGGAGATAAGGAGGAAGACGAGGAAGAGCGCCTAAGGGCCTGTTGAATGCCCTTTCTAGTGCTTTGTGAATGTTCTCTTCATGTTTAAGCCTCTTCTTCAGCTTATCAACCTGCAAATTTTTCCATTTTTCAGAATACCCGAAAGGTTATCATTTAAAAAGGAAAAAAAAAAAAGAAAATCTAATTCTAGATTATTGAATATATAGATGGAAAACTTTTGCGAGATTATGATGAACAATACATCTTGCAGTAAAGCCAATTTCTTCTCCTTGTTTGATAATTGGCCTCCACTTGTTGAAGCTTTGTCTGTGGCTGGGGATCCAGTCCCCTGCAATAGAACACATCATCTGTTAAGGACTCTAGTAAGAATCCCACATTGTAGTGGTGAGATCCACATATAAGACAGCGACATCAAACTAAAGAACCAATAATTTGGATTCATAAAGCACAAATTTCAGAAGAAAAGGGAAATTTTTATTAATTCATTTGCAGAATAAAATCCTCATCTCAGGAACTTACATCTTCTATGTCAGAAACGTAAGTACTTTCTTCTTTTTCCATCTTTTGCAATCTTTAGTTAATACAGAATCAGAATGCCAATTTCCTAAAACTAAAGAGGAAACCTTTTCAGAGACAATTGAAATCAACCCATTTGGGCAAAACTATAGAACGAAATTGGAAGTTGAATTTAAATCCAATTTCCCAGCCAATTAATTGAAAATTACCCAGAAAAGAATTTTCAAAATAACAGCTGGAGGGAGGGAGGGAGAGAGAGAGAGAGTACATGAGGATCACGAAGGAGGGGATTTTCTCTATTCCGATAAGACGTGCAGGCCGTGGTGTTCATCTTCTCACTTCGCTGCAACAATGAGAGACCTTATATTAATTATATTTTAATTCTCCCCAGTCCCCATCATCTAACCAAATCAAATATAATTATATATATACAAGAAGAATCAGTTAGTGGGTATTAAAAAAGGAATTACTTTCATTGTAGACTGTTAGTTTGTTGGGTGGGTGTGAGAGAGAGAGAATACTAAATTGATAGCAGAGCGGGAAAGTTGAATTGAATGGAAAGAGACCCAGAACCAGAAACTAGCTGGAATTTTTTTTTTTTTTTTTTTGTGGGAGATTTTGATAACCAAGAAAAATGAATAATTTATTAGATAGGGAAATTATAAATGTATATAAATCTATGCTGAATGAGTCTTGAGAACAGAGAGAGTGAAGGTGGAGCTTAGAACAAAGCAAAATCATTCCTTTTATCAATTTAAGTAAATTACAGAAATTATGTAAAGTTGTGTATGTATAATAATAGAATTAAAAGAAAAGACAAGAGACAGAAAGGGGGAAAAGAATGAGGGGAAGAGGACAAGTTGTGGAATGTTGAGGGTTATAAGGGAGTTGAATGTAGGGGGGGTAACCGGAGGATGACAAACTTTGAAAGCAACATATGAGATGCATATTGTAATAACAGAGTAGGTAAAATACAAAAGAATGAATAATTAGAATAAAAGAATAAAGAAAGGGACGGATGGTAGAGGGAGAGACAAAGTGGAAAGATGTGAGGATTGTGAAACTGTTAAGACACAATAGGTGTGTGTCTGACTCTCGAGGCGGAGGCAACCCATTGTCGTCTTCTTTCTGGTATGCACCCCGTTTCAGAATTTATTTTGACAAACTCACGGCAACCAAATGATCAAAATAGATGGAACTCTCTTTCTCTCTTCTCTTCTTAATTTCTTTCAAATCTTGTCCTTTATATTTAGTTCGAACCTTATTATTGGATATGTTCTTAACAGTTTATTGGAACATATAAGAGATGCACTTCTTCCAAGTTGAAAACGTGTTGAATGATTCAATTCACTCGCTATTACATACATTAGCCAAGAATCTCAAATATGAAGCATATATTATCACATTTTTGATTGATTATGACAGTTTGTCTTTCAAATTTTACAAGCGCTGATAACTTCTATGTAAAAGTACATATATCTCTTTTCAAAATAATAGCTTTTAGCAGTAACGGTAAGTAAATCGTATTTTTCATAAAATAAGCTGTAGTTATCACCAAGATTAACAACAAAAGTCTGCAAAATATGTTTAAATTGGTGGTCAGACGGGGCTCAATTATATAAAGGAAGAAGACTTGCAAATTAAGCCACGCAACACGTGCTAATTAAGAATGATTAAACCAATCCGCTGCTGCAGCTACTGTCTCCTTTTACATTTAATTGCCCTTCCATTATTTTTATATATAATTTCATCAATTAGTCTCTTCTCCTTCGTATCATTTCAAATTGTTTAACTGGATTAATATAGTCATTATATTATTAGTTTAGATGTAACAATATTCATGCTAGCATGTTATAGAGGTAAGACTGATTACATCTTATTCTCTCCAAATTTTACGTTAACAGGAGCCTCTTTGAAGCACCGAGTTATTGTTGTTGCTAGAAGCAATGTTTTGTAAGAAATAGTATTGTCATTAATTGATAACTAAATGGCAATTGCCGTTAAGGGGGGACTTCGCGTGTTGAGTTTGAATTTTTGGCTATAATCTTTTGTCATCATTTTAGACATTGCATGTACGAACGCTTTCTCCGCATATGATAGCATTATATAGAGTAGAAAAAGTACGTGGTGGCAAGTCCTGCTGGGTCTGCTAATAACAAAGCAGGCATGGACGTGGACTTGAACACAACTAAAATAATTAATGCATTTTTGTTTTGTGATAAAATTTCTCCTATTTTATGTACTTAGCACAATCTCCCATATATCTTACCTTAGTTGAGATAAAACAATAATGCTAGTAGTTTCCCAGGCTTTTAGGCCTATTTTGGGCCATCAAGCTTGATCTAATGCACCGGGTGCCAAGGAAACTGCCTATAATTGAATCCCACTTGCTAGAAGAGGAGTGAATTACATGGAGTTAAAACCTCCAAGCAAACCATATCTAGTTTAGCATGAAACTTGGACAGCAATCAGAAGGAAAATACTGCAAGAAAAGAGCCTTGGCACACAATTAATATGCGTTGAACTTGGCTTACTAAGAGAGAAACCATGAACATTCTATTTAAATACTCCAAGAGCTTGGAGGGCTTATAGAAGGTGGTGAATAGCAATGGCAGATCAACCATCTAAGGCTCAACGCTATGAGATGACTTTCAATTTGAAGAAGTTGATAACGCAAGACAATTGAAAGGGACTCCTTCAAAAATGAAAGCATTCATGATGTAGGAGTTAGCACCTCTAAGATCAAGCTATGAAGTCGTAGCACCTCTAAGATCAAGCTATGAAGTCACAAGATATTCAGCCACATAATAAAGCACAACAACTTGTAAGAGAGATTGTCTCATGTGTTCTTCCCCACCATATATAGACACGTCTAACACCACCCTAAGTTCCTACACAAAGACCTTGTGGTTTGAACTTGGAAGAGCTCCGGGAGGACTAGGCAGGCTAGGAGACATTTCAGCTGGGCTTCGTATCTTTATCAAAGCTTCCAGGCCCGATCCATTTTTAAATTGGAACATGGGACACTTCCGCTGTACAATACTTGGGCTTTTTGTTAATAGTGTGGGCTTAATTCTTATGTTGGGCCCTGTCCATTTAAACGTATTGTAATTTGTAATAACAAATATGACCCTCAATCATTGATTTTATTATATACATATTATATCTACCTTAATCTCATTTTCCAGGCCAAAAACAATTGAAACTTATGTTAGTTAATATATAATTGTGAAGATGCAACTTAAGGGTATCATATTCTTGTTAGTTGTATTAAAGATTGCACCTCTTTCACTCCTTTTTTTTTTTTTTTTTCTATACAACATAATTGTGAAACAACAGAAATTTGACATTTTTATTTTTTATTTTTTTATGGAGAATATATAGGTATAATATAATTTATATATCTTCAAAGGGTATCAAAAAGGAATCCTAAAATAGAGCTGGAATTGCTTCCATGTGCATTTGCCAACCGAAGCACTCTTTACATGGCCCTCTCTATGTATAATTTAACGCGTGCGCCTTCAACTTCTTCTTCCTTTCTTCTTTTTTCTCTCTTCTTTTTTTTTTTTTTTGTACTGTCAGCCCTTGTCCCCCCTTCACTACCTCTTCTAGGGGTGGTAAATGTGTCGTGTCATATCATATTTGTGTTTATGCTATGCAAGAGGGTCTTAGGAATGGGGTTGAGGTCAACCCGAACCGTTTATTAAACGGGTTAGGAACTCTTAACTCTTACCCAACCCAATTATTAAACAGGTAACCATTACATCGGTGACTTTTTTTCATTAAATGTGAGTTTTTTAACTTACAAACATGCTAATGATGTACTTCATGGTTGATAATGCTAATAAATACTTACTATATTTATAACTATTAAAATAAACTGTCAAATTAATATTACTAAATATAGTTCAAATTATCTTAACTCAAAAAATATATATATAATAACAATAATGTATTACTTAAATGCCTAACATAACTATATAAATGGGTCAATTGTGTTAAAAATGGGTTACACGGGTCAAACCTAAATTCAATCCAATTACCTAAACGGGTTAAACGGGTCAACCCGAATTCAACCCGGCTTCAAAACCCCCGACCCAAACCTGCTATCTTCGTGTTGTGTCCATGTCGTGTCAGATTTTGCCAGCCCTACTTTCATCCAATTAAAAATAAAAATTAAATATAGAAAAGTTTTTCTGTTACGTTTCTAAAGTTTTTCAGCTCAAATTAGTAGCAATTCTTGCTTTCCTGGAAAACGTTTTCCCCCATGGAGAGATAATTGACTCCCCCTCGTGAAAAATAATGACTTTTTTCCTTCAAAGAACGTGAAATATTTTATGTAATAATGTCACGTTCTATATCTTATTTTAGCCTAAAATTAATCAATCATGAATCTCACATCAATATAGATAATAAAATTATTTTATTTTTTTAAATAAATAAAAATATTTTGACAAAACAACATTTAGAAAAAAAAAATTTAAATAAACTCAAAACATAGACTCTTAAAAAGAACTTTTTATAATATATAATACATAATATAAGAGGAAGTCATTGAAAAAACAGAATAGAAAGGCATATATATATATATAGTGGAACCCCACCTCGCATCCTTATTATTGAATTCCACTTACTTAAACTAACTTAACTGCAGCTCCCTTTGTCACTTTTAACGCCCCAACTCTTATTTAATGACTCTTTTGTTTTCCTTCTGAGAAGTCCTTACCCTCATATTGGAGGCACTGGGAAACAACCTCTCTTCAGGTTAACACCCTGAAGGGGGAAGGCTGCGTACATCTGTACCCCCCAGACCCTGCGTAGGCGGGAGCCCTTGAGGCACTGGTTATGTTCCTTTATTGTTGGAAGTATTTGAATTGAATATATATTGATATTAATGTTGGTGTACATCTTGGGGTTGGGGATGTAGTACAATATAAACGGTAACTTTACAGCTAAAGTGATGAATCTTGACAGGGCTGTGCTATTTGACCTTTCAGAAAGCAATGGCCACGTCCGAAATACCAAGGCAATATGAACTTTTTTTTTTGTCCTAATATATATGTTTATTAAAGAAACTACTAAATTACAAATAAAAAAATGTATTTACTATTGTACTTTTAGCATTAATTTTTTTTTTAGACGAAGTATTTTAATTGCTGTTAATGGCAAGAATTTGGAGTAACAAAAAAAAGGGAAGGTCTTTCCCTAAGTTTGAGGAGTGCTGGTACTTGTATTCTACTTTTTATTTAGAGATGCTAAATAAATTTATCCATGAGTATTTTAATTGCACACAAAAGTAAAAGGTTATAATCACTTATCTAAATTTAATATATATTACGGAGAATGTTGATCTAAATCATAGTACGGAGGAGGAGACCAATATTGGTGTTGATGTGACGGCTGTAGTTCAGGAGTTGGGTGAAGATAAGGTGCCCGAGGTTGGTTCTAGTGACGGTGTTCTAACTTATGTAGGCCCAAGAGCATATTGAATACTTTGGGAAGCTTAATTGCAACGATTTTAATCCGGTGGTGGACCGCATTGATGATTCTGTGAACTGCTGCACCCCTCATTTGCCTCTTGGTGTTCTTGGTCCTAATGTGCCCTTTGCCGAGCCTCCATCTGCCCTCAAGCGGGCTCGTAGGGCATGGGACATATGGGGAAAAGATTAGGCCTAAACTATGATGGTCCTGACTCTTTGCTATGTTGAAGATGAAGCCCGTGGCAGGGTTATCCGAAAGAAGAAGAAGCTTCGGAAGAAGAAGTCGGGCCGCACTTCATTCCATATCAGACCTTGATGTCTTTGATGCTCTTTGCGTGGTTTTCTTGGGGTACCCATGAGCTGAGTATTGTTTGGAGTGCTTGCGGCAAGTGTTTTTCGTCATTCATAAGAGTTATTAGTGTTTAAGATTGTAGGCTTCTTTTCTGCGTTGTCCTTAGAGAGTTGGAGGGCGTTCTTCTTCATTGGTGCTCGTTGTTCATGTTTAAGTTTTTTTGGCTTTGTTTGGTGTGGTTTTCTTGGCGTTTTCGTTCCCCAGGAGTTGGTGCTGGTGTGTTTTTTGGCGTCTATAGATTTTCGAGTCTTTTTTTGTTTGCTTTTTTCCCTGCGATCTTGCGGTGTTTCTAGAGTTCCGCTTCAGTGGATGCGCCAGCTTGTTTGAGAGTTTTATCTCTAATTATTAATATATATATATATATATATACACACATATTAGTTTCATTGAATCATTTACTATGTACAAATGATAAGAAGTCTTATTGGATGGCACAAGGGATAACAAAGTCTTCCCAAATTTCTCATAAATCCCGTGATCCTTGATGAAGGCGAGATTGGATCTCAGGTCTGGGATAAATTATTGAAAAACTTCACCAGTTGAACTAAGTGATATCTTCATAATAATATTTATTAAGTAGGAATGGACAGAGAGTGGTGGCGCCGAAGTGCATGCACGAGTGTTAGAATATTTATACAATTTTTAGAAACAATTGATTGGTAGGTGATAATATTAGTTTTCATTTTATATATTATCTTAGTAGCTCGTATGCGGTTGCATGCGGTAGTGGACCCAACGTTTTGCCTTACCAACTTCATCGTTTGTCCTTAACCCCTGAATTAAGCAATTTATAATTAACAACAGAAGACAAGGCACCAGTTTCAAATGTGTTTCCATTTTTAAGCTTGTTTTCTTTTTTTTTTTTTTTTTTAGTTTTCAAAATACGTTATTCTTCTTTAAGTATATATGCGTACTATAATGTTCTTATTTGTTTTTCCATCTATCCTTTAAAACATTCTTACGTTTAAGAATATTACTAAAGAGAAGTGGTTAGTCCTAAAGATATAAGATTTGTCCTGCCACAACTCAAATTTAGTTCTATCGGTCTTAATCATAGGTTGTGAAAGCTTTGACGTTCAAGTATATATGTCAAGAATGAACCTATTATTTTTCTCTTTTTAAGCCACATATATGTGATATGATTGACAAAAATGTAGAAAAAGTTAGGGAAATGCACAAGCCTAAGATGTGCATACAAGGAGGGATTGATACTTGCAATCATTGTCAGTTGACAATTTCTTTTTTGAAAATTAATTGTAAATGTTGATTTTAAAATGAAATAAACTTATTGGTTAGCCTTTGTTTAGCAATGAAAATTAAACAAAGGAAACAAAAATACGTGCATAGCATGGTAGTTTTAATTTTCCAGCTTATTACTGGTGACTACATTTGAACACAATGCGAAAATGATGTCGACCCAAATCATAAATTCATTAAAAGATCTTTAGAGAGGGAAAATAGAACCATCTTAACTAATTCAACACCACACTACGTTAATATTGCATGCTACAAAGATCTTTAAAATTGTTACATGACATAATACACATAGTCAAGTAACTAATAAAAAAGGAATTAAAATCGAAATAGTACAAGAACTAGTGACCAGCTCCAGGACTTCGTCCGGGAGTGGTTGGTCGATAATAATCTAATCCTTCCAAAGTTTCATTTGAACCCTGATTGGAGATTTCCGTATAACGATTTCTCCTAGAAGATGACACAATGCCAAAGCTCTTCACTTGCGATTGTGAAGCATTATTCTTCATTACCAACTTCCTTGTAGCTTGGGCATGGAGAAAATGAAGATAGAAAATGAGTAGGAGGAGAATGAAACATTTGAATGAAACCTTGGCCATTTAATTAAGTAGTTTGATATTCAAGAGTGCAAAGAGTAAGAGAATGTGAGGAGAGGAAGAGAGAATGCATGTACCTCTATGCAATATGGGCTGCTGTATAAAGACCTGAAAAGTGGGAGAGATAGCATCATGCATCACGTGATGCGCCCCAACATTCACCAAAGATTCCATTTTTTTTTTTTAAACAGAAAAGATTCCATTAATATAACAACAATAACAACAATCCCAATGCCTCATGGACTCCCGCAAAAGTAGGGTCCGGGGGGTAGATGTACGCAGTCTTTCCCCTTCAAAGTAGAAAAGAGGCTGTCTGCGAGGACCCCTAACCCGAAGCAAAGATTCCATTAATATGAACACAAAAAAAAAAAAAAAAAAACTAGAATTTAGAATATTCCTAAATCTTTATCTAAATTCTTGATAACACTAAATATTAATATAAAATGTACCGCATGTGACCTCTTGTATTACTTCCAAAATTGTAAAAATATATCAAGAATAAAATTTTATTATTTTAATGTCATATATTTTATCATGAGCTAGTAAGAATATTCCTGGAAGCAGGGAAAGATTTCTTAGACAGCCTTGATCAAGGAGTGGCTGCACATGCTCATTTCCTTCCTTTTTTTTGTTTTCCACAATAATTTAAATACAAGCCTAATAAAACACAATAGTGCAAGGCAGTAACTGAAGATAAACAAAAAAAACCCAAAATACATGGTCATTCCATGCCACACATTTTGTTATATTTAATTAAACTGAAGACATTTTCTTTAAGAAAATATTTGATTTTGGAATGAAAATGTTTTGTCATTAGATAATTTGTTAATTTTGAAATAGTTTTTACTATACAATTTTATAGAAAATTTAATGCAGGGCTAAACCTATGGGAACAATATAAGGCTTAAAAGAGTAGCGTGAAGAAATATTAGGGTTTTCTATCTTTGAAAGGGAGACAAATTTATTTTATGTGTGAAGAAAGAGGCTTTCTTAATTTTTTTGCCATTTGGTTATGAAAAATCACAATAATAAATAAAAGAGGGCTTCTACTAACAAAATTATGAGCGAGAAAAGCGTGTAGAACATGAAGGGCAAGCTTGATCCTTAAAAGTCTTTTAGAATAGTCATAATGTATAGGACTCTCTACTACATTAATCCTTTAGGTAACTATTTACTCTCTATTTATATGACCGATGGACAATTCTAAATATTCATTTTCTAATTATTTTTCATCTTCCTAATTTCAAACCTTTATTATATGAGGAGTAACACAAAGTTTTATTGCAAGAGGAGGAGGAGGTGGGTTCTCCTTGATTCTGTATAATTGGGCCAGGACACCATGATCAGCCCATAGTGTAAGAAGGACTTGGACCACAAACTAGTTTGTTTTGAGAAACATTCTAAGCACATCAAGAAAAGTAAAGCTTAAATTTAAGAATAGAAATGGCAATCAAAATATTACAGTTACTAGTAATAGGACTGTCCTGTCCTGTCCATCATTGTTAGATAAGTTACTTTAGGAAGAGAGGGCGTCTTGACCAGTTTTGCTTGGGACATGTCAAAATGGCTGAGGTGGTCAGTGGTAACATTTATGTCGAGATATAAATGGCAATTTGGAGTTAAGGTAGTCCTCAATCCCAAGGAAGAGGTAAAGGCCGCCTAGATCTTTCATAGCAAACTATGAGGAGAAGGTATCTATAGAGTGGAAATGAGGCTTGTATTGTCACCGGTGACAATGGTATTACAACAAAAAAGGTAGATTCTCGACGCTTTTTTTTGTAATTCTCAGCACAAAAAAGCGCCGAGAATTTCATTATCGGCGCTTAGGACAAGCGCCGAGAAAGAAAAGCGCCGAGACTGTATCGGCGTTATAAGCGCCGATATTTTTCGGCATTTTTTAATGTCGAGATTTTTCAAGTTTTTTAAATACCCTATTTTCATTTCTTAGCATGGGCATTTTACAAACAGCCTGTATTGCCTATTTATTTGTGCATATTTTCCACACACACACACACACACACACATATATATATATATATAATTACTTAATAAAAAAATATCAACTAAACTGATAAATTTTTCATAAGACTCCAAATTTGACAATCAAAATATTACAGTAATAGTCTCCTCCATGATGTAGTCTTCAGCAATGGACCCTTCTGGCCGCGCCTGGTTACTTACGTATGCTTTCAAATGGGACAAATACCTTTATTACATAAATATAAATAACACGTGAGATCAATTACTGGATGCCAAATATGAGAGATAAAAGTAAATGAAGCATTATCGGCTAATTTTTCAATCGGATACATCCATCTATAGTGAACAGGCCCACCAAGCTTAGCCTCCTCTACTAAATGAATTAGTAGATGAACCATGACTGTGAAAAATGTAGGTAGAAATTCCATCTCCATCTCACAAAGTGTAAGAATAATGTTCGATTGTTGAAGATCGAGCATATTTGGGTCGAGGGTAGTAGAACACAAGTATCTGAAAAAGGAAGACAAGTCTGAAAGCAACTCAATGACTTGTGTGGCATTGGATGCTCGTAAAGCTACAGGAAGAATATCTTGCATAAGAACATGGTTGTCATGACTCTTAAGGTTTAAGAGTTTTCTTTGTTTTAACTTCACACATCTAAAGATGTTAGATCCATATCCATCTGGGACCCTAAGTTTCTGTAGAACTCTTAGAAACCGTTCTTTATCATTTGAAGACATATAGTAAGAAGCTGGAGGCATGTACGGATCTCTATTAGGACGAGGTTGTAGCCAAAGATGTGGCTTTATGTTCCTTTCTTCAAGGGTCCTTCTTACCTTTTCATCATCTCTAGTCTTTCTCTCCATATGTAATAGCGTCCCTAGAATATTATCACACACATTTTTCTCTATGTGCATGACATCTAGATTATGTCGAAGGGGATTGTACTCCTGATATGGCAAGTCAAAAAATATGCTTTTTTTCTTCCAAAGCACTTCCTCATTGTCCACTCTTTCTATTGAACTGTCTATGTGGTGCCTTTTTCTTTTCTTCTTACTAGTCTTTTAGGTTTTTTCGTACTTGTAACGAACTTGTTCTTGTGCTTTCAAGATATCAGTCCCTGATGCTGGAGTAGGAGCACAAGCATACTCCATTGTCCCATCAAACAATTGACTCTGAGATCGAAAAGGGTGATTATTAGGTAACCATTTACGGTGTCCATTATAGCAAATCTTGCCCCCAAACTTATAAGAATGTGTATGTTTAGTGCAATAAGGACAAGCTGTGTAGCCCTTTGTACTCCAACCAGACAACATAGCATATGCAGGAAAGTCATTGATAGTCCACATTATAGCCCCTTGCATCCTAAAGTTTTGTCCACTATAGGCATCATATGCATCAATACCTTCCCATAACAATTTCAACTCATGCAGCAATGGTTGTAGGTACACATCAATGTCAAGTCCAGGGCCCGATTTCCCAGGAATAATCGAAGAAAGAATGAATGACGATTGCTTCATACATAGCCATGGGGGTAAGTTGTACGGGATCAACACCACTGGCCATGTACTATAAGTAGTATTCATAAGACGATACGGATTGAAGCCGTCACTAGCAAGACCAAGCCTAACACTACGAGGATCTGAAGAAAACTCCGGATACCGAGCATCAAATGCCCTCCAAGCTAAGCCATGTGCAGGATGCCTTAATTTCCCATCCTTCAAAAGGTCTATCTCATGCCATCTCATATCTTCGGCTGTTTTAGATGACATGTAAAATCTTTTGAGCCTTGAAATCAAAGAAAAATACCGCATAACCTTAGCGGGCTCTCCTTTCTTGGTTGACATAGTTTCATCACTACAACTGTCATCTTCCTTACCCTTAACTGTCTTCCATCTTGAGGTACCGCATGTATGACAACTCTCTTTTTCAGACATTTTACCCCAATACAACATACAATTATTTGGACAAGCATGAATCTTTTCATATCCAAGACCCAACTCATTGATCATTTTTTGAGCTTCATAATAAGATGATGGAAATACCATAATTTGGGGAAATGCATCAACAAGAAGTCTTAGTAACATCGTGAAGGATTCAGCAGACCAACTATGCATACATTTCAAGTAAAACAAGTGCAAAAGAAATGACAATTTGGAGAATACGCTACAGCTTGGATATAGTTCTTCATTAGAAGCTTCCAATATCTTCTTATACTTGGCTTTCTCCTCAGGAGATTGGTTGGGTTGTTCAAGAGGAACTTGGTCCGACCAGTCATGTTCATCAGACAAATGGGGTTGACTTGTGGAGGGAGGAATATCAACTCCGATACTTTCTCGTAGTAATCCACCAATATCATCTCGACCTATGGCCCTTCCCTCATTATTATTGGTAGATGTTTGACTATTGCATCTCAATTGTTGAACAATATCTTCTTTTCCATGAAAAATCCATTTCTTATACTTTGGCCAAAAACCCTTAAAAAGGATATAATATTCCACATCTTCTAATGAGAACCATTTGGCTACTTTGCATTTATTACAAGGATATCGAGTTTTTCCTTCTATAAGGTTTTCTTTGGCCAACTTAATGAATTCAATGACACCATCAATATAAGCTCGACTAATCCTTGGTTGCGTGATCCAACTCGTATCCATATCTCTAAATATTAAGTAGTGCAATCAAGTTACCTAAAAATTGAAAAAAGTTAGAGTTCATAAGACAAATATTTAATCAACCAATCAAAATATATACAAATACAAAAACAAATAATTAATGGGACTTAGGAGAAGTTAGAAATTAAAGTAAGATACATGAGTTCCTTATAATCAATTTTAATCCTCTAATGTGAAGGATCCATCTAAACAAGGGATGTAGCAACAAAGTTTTATTTTTCCAAATTTAAAAATTATGAAATCGATATCTAATATCCTTGACATTAACAAATTGAACTCACAAGCGCCACCAAGACATAATTTTAAACATCAATCAAACACAATAACACAAGAATTTCGTCAAAACAACAATCTTTTGTATTAATCAATTCAAAGGATGAGATGCAACGATAGAATCATTCGAACCATAGCATTAAGGATGCGCATAAAGCAGGGGAAAGTGTGAAACGGCGATAATACAAAACTATAATATAACTACTTCAACCAACTCAAATGATATAACACTTGTAGAAGAATAAGCAGTCCAATAAAAATAAAAACCGAAACTAGGACAAGGACATCACATACTAACAGCAAAGCAAGAGCAACTATGAAATCGGAAGGTGAGGGTGAGAGGCGAACGCTGGCGGCGACGGTGAGAGGCGACGCGGTTGGAAATCGGGAGGTGAGGGTGAGAGACGAACGTGGCAGCGAGGGTGAGGCTGAGAGACGAACGTGAGAAATGAGGGTTAGGGTTTGCGGGAGGTGAGGGTGAGAGACGATCGTGGCGGCGACGGTGAGGGTGAGAGACGAGGGTGCGAGACTAACGTGAGAAATGAGGGTTAGGGTTTGCGGGAGGTGAGGGTGAGAGACGATCGTGGCGGCGATGGTGAGGGTGAGAGACGAACGTGAGAAATGAGGGTTAGGGTTTGTGGGGGTATATATACCGCGTTTATAAGCGCCGATAACCTCGGCCCTTATAAGCGCTGAGAATCTCGGCGCTTATAATTGCCGATATTGTTTGCGTCGTTTAAAATCGCCGAGAATTTTCGACGCTTTGTCTCGACACATTTAAACGCCGAGATTTCTCGAGGTTTGTATAAACGCTGATAATTATGCGCCGAGAATTATGTAAAGAAGATTTGAGTAGAAAGGCTTTTCATTTCTTTATGGGCAGGAAGAAAAACACGATACTTGATACATGTGGTAGACAAAGAGCGAGGAGTTGACACGAGAGTACCAAAATCCAAATTGAAGTTGGGCGGTAGTGGAACAATAAAATTAAGCTCTATGGACCAGCTTAAGGCCATAGGTAACTTCATGTAGATGACACACACGATGCAGCAGAAAGTTCAAAAATTAGGAGGTTGCTTCGTGTAAACTTTCTCATTGAGGAAGCTATAAAGGAGCCTGATCTTAACATCTAGCTGTTAGATCAGATAAGGGACTACATGTCATGGTATTTAATACTCAGTTGTTGGGTGAAACCTTTAGCTACAAGATGAGCCTTTTAGCATCCATCAGAGCCATCAACTTTACTACTAGAAAACTTTAAGTTAGAAACAGACAATGGTATTGCTAATCCGTCACTAATTTAAATTAGAGACAGAAAAAAGCCACATAAAAAATGCGTGTCGCAAATAGTTTTGCGACGGCAATAACCGTCTCTAATTAAAGATGGTCAAATCCATCTTTGATCTAGAATCACACATGAAATCTATTTCCATATAACCCATCCAAAACTCTAGACCAGGAAGCCCCCACCATCCCATCAGAGAGGGAGGGGGGGCAATGTTTTTCAGTCGGTGGCGCAACTGTGGCAAGAAGGCCAACATGAGGTGCAAGGGGAAAGGAAGTCAAGAGCAGGCCACCTGTACTAGAGAAGGCTGGCAAGGGGTAGATCCAATTGTAGACCAAAGGTTTTTGCAGCCTAGGGCTCGGTCGGGGGCTGTGATTACTGATTACAACTGGAAGGGAGTGGCGCCCATATTTCCTGTCCATTGTTGTTGAGGTTCCATGGCAATCCCAGGGACGGTGGCAGCAGCCTAGTCAAGGGAATGGCCTCCGGCATTTGGAGAATTGGGACTCTAATATCATGTCAAAAAATAATTATATATATATATATAATAGATAATTTAAATAATAGAATATCTAATATATGGTATAGCATAGAGTCGTTGTCGTTGTAGAAGAGTATTACCTCAAAATGAGTATGGGGTTTCACAACTGAACGATTTTATACGAAGAAGTATTTTTTGGAAGAGATCAATAAATAGGGGGCAGTTCTGATAATTTGGAAGACTATTCCCTTACAATATCAATATATACATTCTGGATGATATGGAATTCAGCAGAAATTAAGTATATATATATATATATATTTATGCTAGTTTACATATTACTTGTATGCATGCTGATATTAAGAATATCAATCTTATTTATTTAGCTGTGTTGGCATCCTTCACTTACATGGTAATAATGCTCCTCCCTTTTCTCATTTTTCTTTCTGAAATATTTTTCTATACTTATTCGAGATTCACGCTTCTTCAAGTTGACGTTGAGTTGAGATGTATGACGTGACATTACGATAAAAAATGTTTTTCGTTTCATGAAAGAAAATGTCATTCATTCTTCTTCAAGTTAACTTCGGATGTGATTGAAGATCCAATATCAACTGATATACTTCTTAAACAATAGCACTTAAGAGAAAATTATAAAGCCCTTCAGCTTACCAGTCAAATGAGAGAGCACCTGCATTATATATTAGTATCAATTACTCCATGCACCAGTCTTAATATTTTTATATTATAAGAAGCAAAATATTAAAACTATAAAAATAATACTCATGTCCACATCAAAGTTTGCTGTATCAATGACATAATTAGTGGGTCGTCCATAAATACGAATCTTGTAAAAACTTTGTAATTAGTGCGTTGAGTGCTCAATTGGGAGTTAATATTTGTGTTTGATCGGGGATCGGCAGGCTTGGGAGCAGCACCATCATTCAGGCATTACAGCAAGAAGCAGCAGATAACAGTGCTTAGCATTGATGGAGGAGGCATTAGAGGGATCATCCCCGCTGTCATCCTTGCTTTCCTTGAGAAACAACTTCAAGTATGTCTTCCTTTTAACACTGCTTCTCGTGGTTTTGGGCAATATTGATGACATAAATTACAATAAGAGGTATAAGGTAGGTTAGAGCAATATTAGTTTGTGGACTATGAATGCCTTGCTTTCCCACGTTGCGTTTCCACCTTAATTATGGTTTTTTTCTTCTTGAGATATCACTGTATATCTATCTTTTGCTCTATTTTTTTTATTTATTATAGAGACCCTCTCTGTGTTGCTCTTGTTGGGTATTCCCTCCAATTACAGGATGAAGCCCAATTTTTATTTGGACTTGCTTTCTTATTTTGACCCAACTTTATACCAAAAGAAATAAATATATAAAAAAGGAGGTTTTTAGGATGAAAATTTCTGCAGAAAAATAGAGCACCAAAAACGCAGAGAGAGAGAGAAAAATCGCAGGGGAGAGAGAGAGAGCTGCGCAGGTCTCTCCAGGCCCCGATCGATGCTCAAACGTTCTCCGATCAGGATGAAATTTTAGTATGTTGTTCCTGCCATCTTGATCTTCATAACGGTCGGATTGTCATTTTGCTTCTCTAAAGTCGGTATTTCGCTCAGCCCTTTCTCCTATACGATTCTTTTTATGCTTTCCACCTTATGGTGAGATTGTTGGGAGATTTGTTGTTCCAAGATCATTCTTGATATATTGTATGCCTCTAGCTTGGCCTAGAGAAGATAAATTGGAAGAAGGTACCATTTATTGACGGTCCCGTGGTTTTTACCCTTTACACTGGAGGGGTTTTCCACGTAAAAATCGTGTGTCTCTTTCTTTTGTTTTTGTGGGTTGATTTGTTTGATCGTTATTCCATTCTTGATTGTGATTTGTGGTGGTTTATGTGATTGCCCATTTGATTAACACAAAGAGGGAAATAAGTCGTTTTCCCCAACAGCTCTTAGTATCGAAAAAAAGAATTGCAATATTAATTTGCATATGTATTATTAGCACAGGTATAAACTTTTAGTATAATTGATTTCTTGGTACTAATATACTTATGGTGGTTGTAGGAGCTGGATGGAGAAGAAGCGAGGTTGGCAGGGACGAGTACAGGGGGCCTAAAAAGGGCCTAATACCCCTTTTTATTTGGAGCATTCTCCTAAAATCTTCCCCCAGGAGAGGTCACCAATATTTTTATCATTTTTATCGTTCTTCGTTGTCCTACGGTTGTGACATATCATATCAAAGATATCAAATTTTCAAGTTGTATGTAAGTTTGACTTCCACTATAATCTTGTTACTTTGAGAATATAGGGATCCATTTAGTGGGATGGTAAGCTTCTTAAACACGATAAAAGGGCCAAAATACAATGAAAAATATCTTCATAAAATATTGAGAGATAGTTTAAAGGACACAAAGTTGCATCAGACATTAACCAACGTGGTTATCCCCTCATTTGATATCAAGCTGCTCCAGCTTGTTATATTTTCTTCCTACGAGGTACTCTTCTTCCCTCCATCTGTTGTTTATATTTATGTTATATGTTCTCTTTAACATCACAGGGAACCAAATGTAAAATTTAAAACAAACACATGTAAGCATCTTATGGTAATGTGTGTCTTATTATATTTAAGTAAAAAAGTTTAGTGCATTTAGTAAAAGGAGAATACATCTTTGAACTAAAAATGTGTATAAATGCAAACGCAGATGGGTGGGCACCCATGGTTGGATGCAAAGCTATCAGCTATATGCACAGGGACATCGGCAGCACCAAGTCTGTTGCCTTCCTATTACTTCAAAAATGAATATGATGGTGGCCAAGTCAAGGAGTTTAACCTCATTGATGGCGGAATTGCTGCTACTAATCCTGTAAGAACAACCACCCCCCCCCCCCCCCCCCCCCCCCCCCCCCCCCCCCCAAAAAAAAACCCCAAAAAAAAAAAAAAAAAAACGAACTTTTTTTTTTTTGATAATTAGCAAGAATAATCTTGCGATACAAGAGCCGGCTGTCACGGGCTGAGCGCAGATCACCCGTGCGGCGCCCGGGCCAGCCTACTCCCATGGGTCAACAAGCAGCAATATGCGCCATCAAGAGACGAAATACACGGCAGACTACGGGACGTACCTGAATTCAAGACATATGCGTTAGTACCGGACAGGCTTCGAAGACCCCATATGGCATATGTTGCTTATTGAGCACCTGGGACAGTATCAGCCAAAGGAGGCCCGTGACACGGCGCCTCAAATACGAGACCTGAAAAGCGCACACAACAAGAGGAAGGGGACAAAAAAAACAAAAACAAGAAGAAATACAACAAAGCCGAAAACCAACGCACCAAAGCCCAAAACCAACGCACCATAACCTAACAAACAGACCAAAAACCAAAAGAAAACCCGCAGCGACCTAGCTCAAACAAGAGCAACCGCACAACAAACCCAAACCAAGCCACAAGAAACACAACACCTAAAAGAAGCAGGAGCCAACGGAGAAACAAACACACTAAACCCCAAAGCAAAGAACTGAACATGGACAAGCAACCACCTACTCTTCAGCCCACAAGCCACAAGAGAGAGAGCAACCAACAGAAAAGAACACTGCAACAACCACAACTGCACCAAACTGAACAGAAGCAGAACCACCACACCCCCCCCCCCCCCAACACACAAAAGCTAACCAACCAAAGACAAAAGCGACCATGAACCAACCACCGAACAACACCCACAACTCCCAAAAAAAAAAACAACCAGCACAAGCGACGGACCCCTGAAAAGAAAACAAAACCCACCACCCCAAAAGCACACTGAAACACCCACACGCGAACGAGATGAAACAAATAGAGACAAACCAACAGACAGAAGACGCCACCCGCGACAACAAACACAGGGAAGGAGCCCCAAGACCACACACCCGAACTCGAACCAAAAAAATAACAAATTAAGCCATCAGCTGCGTGGACATCTTCCTAATAGGAATGGGAGACTGACCCTTCTTTTTCTTCCGCGGGTTGACTGTTGGATCATACTGGTCGACTTTGATAATCATTCTAGCTATTTCATCCTCCGTTCCTTGGAATTTCAGACCAAGCCTTTCTCCTATTCTCCATGCTTCTTTTGCTCTCTCCATGGTCAATTTGGGGCCTCTTTTTTGGCATTGTCGTGAGGGAATCCTCGTTTTCTGGCCTTGTTCTTGGATGGGATTATCTGGTCTACGGATGGAAGGCGATATAGGATTTAAGTCAACAAAGCAGTCAATATGAGGCTGACCCGTATAAGGTGATAGGATTTCCTCTTCCAGCTCTTCCCCTGGGCTCACATTTTGGTTGTCCAAGGTAGTATCATTGTCTAATTGACAGGGGGATTGATCATTACTTGAGGTATTAGGCCCATGATGTAGGCTTTTGTTTAGGTTGGCCGATATGGGTACTTGGTTGGGACACCTTGGATCACAGGTTGTCAGCTCGTCAATAACTCCAAAGTACCAACCCCCTTCTGTTTCTGAAATGTTACTGTCTCCCACCTCCCCCTCTGCCTCTCCTTCCTTACTTAACAATGTAATCGAATAATCTAGTTGTTTGTTTAATGCAGCTGGTGTTTCTGGCACCACCTTGTCTTCCTCATGACTAACACTCGTCATCGAGGTATCCCGCATCCCAATGGCTAACGGTGTAATCTAAGGTACTGACGAGCAATTCTCTGGTGATGGCGGCAGGGACCTTTCATGTGGTTCAGATGATCCAGTGTACACTTCTTTCCCTGTGCTAGCTTCTCTGACAAAGATCTTGAAGTTTTTATCACCGATTTGAAAGTTCATCCACTCATCAATTCTATTCATTTGGGTTGTATCGATAAGTAGCCTTGCAAATTCAAAAGAACTACCCCACTCCTCATCATCTTCCATTCGAACCACATCACCCCAACACTTGCCAATCTCCCTGAAGTTCTCTTTAGACCAACCTTGTATGGGAACACCATGTACAACAATCCAGACACGTCGGGTTAGGTATTTCTCCGTATCGGACCAAGCCCTAGCTTCCTCACACCAAGATTGTAGCCATATTTGTTCTTCATCCAAGAATTTGTCCCGGACCTCTGTATTTTGGAAGGTAAGCAGAAACTTTAACTTTCCAATATCTCTTACCTTCCAAATGGCATTTTGACTATGACACTGTTCAATAGGGACGTTGGATCTATGTATTGGTCTTGTTGTCATACAGATAATGCTTCTTCTTAGCTCTTCTTCCATCTCCTTCACCAATGATCCTCTAACACTTTTTTCCTGCTGCTCGACCCTGTTGATGGTTTCTGGTCCTTGATTCGGACCACCAATTTCTTCCCTTCTTTCTGGTCCCCGACTCCCCACCCCGGTTTGTCTAGTGTTACTTCCCGACTGGGCTCCTTGGGCCCGGGCATGTCTCGCTATATTGACCTTCAGTGTCTCTCCTCTTAGCGTAATTCCATTGAGACCTTCAATGGCATTCTCAGTATCTATCCAGTACATGAATCTGACGAAACCAAAAATTCTTTGTCTGTTTGGTCTACTTTTATGTGAGACATAAGTGTCCTATATACTCCCATACCTCTAGAAAAGGTGGAATAGTCTTACTGAATTAAAGTAAACCGGTAGGTTATCCACAAAGAGTGTAGCCATGTCTCTTCGAAAATATTGTTGCTCCCTTAAGTAGCCCTTCAAATAGACTCAGAGCCCCAAAACACACCTAATCCTGGATGAGTCAAGACAAAGACAAAGAAAACCAAACAACCAAACCACAGCATTCAAGACTCCAATCGAGTATGGCTTGAGCCACCCGAGATGACTGGCTTGCAAGTGGACAGGCCCACCGGAGATAACCGTGGCCACCCAGATTACAGACGCCTGGTGACAGGCCCACCAAGAAGAGAAGGGGTTTGAAACACTAACCTGATTTGAAGGGACAAAATCTAAACAATTGATTGCTCCAGTGTGCAAGTCGGTGACCGGGGAAAGTGGATAAGCCAGCAGTGACACCTGGTAACGGCGCATGTGTTTTCACACGCCACTCGGGCAGAGCTGAAGAGAGAGGCAAATGAAGCCACCTACCACCCTTGAGTAGATCGGGGGCCGGAGAGACGAAATCGCCAAGCAGTGGCAGCGGGACCCTCTCCACGCGCCGTCACGTGCTACCTGGGTAGAGCATCGCCTGAGAAGAAAGGGGAGGTGTGCAAAGAAATGATGGCAGAGCTTAATAGCCATAGGGGAGCTTAATAGGCACGGGATCTGCGAAGAATGAGTTCAAATACAATGCAAAGACTGCTTCCAAATGGGGTATGTTGTCTTGGTTGTTTGATGAGGGTGCCACCCCTTTGGTTAAGTTTTTCAATGAGGCCAGCGCTGACATTGTCGATTGCCACATCAATGTTGTTTTCAGTGCCTTCCGCTCTCAAGACAACTACCTTCGCATCCAAGTCCTCTTCTATTCTTTCCCTTCTTGTTTTGCCATTCTTCTTTTTATTTTGCACATGACTATCATCCACTTCGTATAACATCTATGAGGAGACATATCATCACTGAAAAGAAACTTAAAACTTTAGCTTTTTATTTCCACCTTTATTTAAGACCGTAAATGATAAGGAGGTACAACATTTATACTTAAAACAAAGATTGCATATTTAGCTCTTCAGTACACTACATCACGCCAATCAACATATTTACCATCTATTAAGCTCACTATAGCTAGATTAAGTTATAACACAAAAAGACACGATCATAACCCAAAAATGACAGAGTAAATTAGTTAACCATCAACATTTATGTATTTCCGTTATTAGAAATAGTCGCATCCAATGCCATTTATTTTCAATTTTAGGGGCATCTCATGATTGCGTCTTGAAATTAAAGGTATATATGTAATCTCTTAAACTAAAGGATGATAGCTAAACGGGAACAACGGCATCAGGGGATGTATCGACAAAAGAGATCATGGAGCAACTTGTGAAAATTGCTAATGATTTACTGAACCGACCAGTCACAAGTGTGGAGCCAGAGAGTGGCACTGGTTATGTCCCTCTCCCTCAGCATGGCACCAATGCTGATGCCCTCCTCAGGTCTTCTTTTTGTTACTTCAATTAGCAACTTTGTTCCCATCAAACTTTATTCATCAAGCAAGGGTGCAAAACTCAATTTTGAAGGGAAAACAATAAAGTATTAAAATCCATTATTTGTATTCCCCAGGTTCACAAAACAGCTTTCAGATGAAAGGAAATTCCGAAGAGGGCAGTTGAGCTCAACCTAACGAGTATGAGTTTTTTTTTTTTTTTTTTTTTTTTTTTACAATTCATCTCATTATGTGGCACTCATTCAAAATAAAACTGAACATGAAATTGAATTATTAATGTATTATCTTATTTATGTTAATGTATTCTGATTGATGTGTGCACTTGAGTGTAAAATTAGAGGGGTTAAAAAGAGGCAATTCCTCCATTGAAGTATTATCCGTAACAGGAATCATAACTAATCATGTCTTGTTATCATAATGACTATATACGTCTTATTCTCTAGGAAATCCAGATTCAATAGCATTAGTAGTGTCGCTAAAGATGCTATGGGTTCCTCTAAAGGTCCTATAACCATTATGTTGAGCTCTTTTCTATTTGGTTTTCCCTCGACATTTCTACCTTCAAGGAATGACTAATACATCTTCTCATCATGTCAAATTATAAAAGCGTACTTCCTGGATGTGATCACTAAATTCATTCCAATGGAAATGGAACCTATTAGTAATAAGTCCATTATTTCTTGTTGCAAACTAAGCAAATCATGAAAATAAATTCCCTTATAGGCTGACTTTGATTATGGTGTACACCTCTACTTTTGGGTCTCTAATCCTCCTTCTTCTTCCTTCCTCTTTTTTTTTTTTCCCTCGCTACATCTTTATCATATTTAGTGTAAGAGAATGAATTAATCCATTGAAATCAAATGCAGAAGTAAGAATGAAGCTATGCAACAAAGTAAGTTACAAAGGAGAAAGAAAAAGATATTTTTGATTGGTGCTAGCTAGCTTTCTGAATACACTAGGGAAAAATATGAATTAAATACCAAAAAGCAAATACAATGCATGTATACAGTGATGGATAGAACAATCCAGATAACAAAAATAACTAGATAAAAAGGGAATTAGTTACAAGAAATATATAATAATTGATAAATCTAGTAATCTTGTACATTTTAACCTTGAGGATCTCTACTCACATTATCAAAATTTTAAATAGCTCTTGTTTCTAATTTCTATTACATGACATCTTCGATCTAATTTTGAGGATACTATCTTCCTTATTTTATATATATATATATATATATATATATATATATATATATTTGTATATATGTATTTGTTAAATTTCACAAGGGCTTTAAGCCGAACCCATAAAGTTGGCATGTGAGATCCATGTATAAACCAAAATATGATTCCATCCTAAAATTAATTGACATTAATTATACATTGATTTGGTTTCTCTCTCATTCGAAGAGTTGGAGAAAGTGGTGCTTTCCAAGAAGAATCAGTCTCGTGTTGGGTTTGTCCACTTTGCTAAACGATCAGACCTTGACAATGCTATTAGGCAATTGAATGATAAAACAGTCCCTGGAGTTGGTGCTGGTTCTTCATTTAAGCTCCAGGTAATCTCTTCCACACAACTATCCATGGTGTTGCACTCAGATATGCATCATTAATTTATGCGAGTGCCAGCCCTAGTATTGTGATGTCTGCTAAATATGGCGGAGTCCTTCATATTAAGCAGTTAATTTGTTAGGTTTATTTCTGTTTTTTGTTTTGGTCATTTATTACGTTGGCCCAGTTAGTTAGTTGGGTCCTTAATACATAAGCCAAGTTTCTTATAATACCTTGTTAACCTTATAGCCCTGGCGGGGTTTCCCATAAGAAAAAAAAGCATTGCAAGAAATAGTCAGTCCGTACTCTATCCCTTGTCCGATACGGATAAAAGATGTAGCTCGATTAAATGGGGCCTAATTTGGGGTTTCCTAAACATCAAGTGCTTTCTCAAAAGCTATTTCTCTTTTTATTTTTTCCCACTCTTGTGGGCTTTCTTGGCCCCACTTCGGTGCTGATACATTCCCAGATTAAATATGTAGGGTTTATATTATCAAGATCTTTAATATTAAGGTAGTCTAATAGTAGGTATAGTGGGCTCCTCCTAAAAAAGGGTTATTCTATAAATATAGTCATTATAATCCAAAATCAATTAATCAAATCAAATATTATCCTTTATATTTCTTTATCTCTCTTTATTTTCAGTACTTTATTGTTTTCTTTTAGTTTATAATATACTTCAATTTTAGGTTTGTATCATTGGTGTCAAAGCTTATTGGTGCTTAAATTGTGGATACAATGTACACCTATAGTAGGGCTCAATCGGACCCACCTCGAGACCCGCCACGCGGACTACCAGGACCACTGGCAGCAGCCACCAACTATGTAACCTCTTATACCCCCACAACAACCACCCATCCTCAAACCACCACCACCACCACCACTTATGCCCCCTATCACCAAGCACCCACCCACCCCATTCTCACTCGTCCCATTGACACCCACCCCATCATCAGCCACCACACCCCCTCCCACCGCATCCCCACCCATCATTTTTCACCACTAACTACAGCCCCCTCACACCTGATAACCATGGCAATTGATCCAATAGCAATTGTTGGGATTCAAAACATAATAGCAATAATTCTACAAAAACTCGATGTTCTTCAAGACGGGTTCAAAAATTAAAAAAAATCAGTGCATATCCCGACATCAACAGTAGCGGTGGCTTTTGACAGAAGTTCGCCTGAATCAATGGTGGCCGGTGTTGTGGAAACACCAGAGCCACCACCTCTGATCGAGACTGAGACGCCACCGATGGCAATGCCGAAAACCGAAGTGGAAGATGGAAGAAGGACGAAGATAGAAGACCTACCGAAATAGAACGAGGGTGGTCAGACCACTGCGGAGGTGCTGGAACCACCACCATGGGCCGAGGATGGTCCAGCCTAGAAGACCGACCATGATGAGGAGATGGACCAGGAAACACCGAAGCCCGTGGCTTCAACCGTGAAAGAAAGCTCACTGGTGGAGACATTGAAAGCGAAGACATTGAAAGCAAAGGGGGACGATTGGTCCAACCCGACAACCTGGAAGCAGACGCAGAGAATCAAAATCGATGGGCCGTTGATGCCACTCAAAGGGTCGAGAATGATACCAATGAAACCGACGACATTCGAGTTGCGAAAATCGGTGAAGTTAGCGAAGAAGGCGACGGCAACGGTGGAAGAATCGATCCCGAAAGCGATATGGGTCAGAGAAAGGACGGTCCCAGCGTCGAAATCGACAACCACTGTTGGTGCAATTCTTGAAATTCATAAGTAAAACGGGTAACAAATCGATCTACAAGTTTCGAGGCGTGATGTCACTTTCTTTAAGACTTATTTTAACGTATGAAATAGTCTTGAGGATACAACGATAACCTAATGTCAAATAGAGTGAGCGTATATAAAGGGAGATATAGAAGAGATGTATGAGAAGCTCTTTTCAAGAATAAAGAACAAGATCTTTCAATTAATTTGATTCATCCATTTAATCAACCACATGAGGGAATATATATCTAAGAATTAGTGTAAAGAGACGTCCCAAAACATACCTCAAAGAAAGGGCGCAAAGGCCGGAAGTTAACACGCAAAAATCTGGTAAAAACTGTCCCTGTGTGTCGACACATAGTAAGGATCTATTGATCTGTGTTTCGACACACGAGCCTTGTGTGTCGACACACACCTCTGCATCCCTGTTCTGTAAGAATGTGTGTCGACACACCAAGTCCTGTGTGTCGACACACATTCCAATACACTTCAAAACATATCAAGCAAACTTTGGGACCAACCTTAAATACTTTATTCACAATTCTTATCACATTATTTGAAAATACATCAACATTCTCCCACTATTTTCAAAATACAATTATTCTCACAAACTACATCTCTAAATTAAAGGAGGCCATATCGCGCATCAATGGGGTGTCTTTCGATTGAACCCTCAGCTAGTGATAATGTGTTTACAATTGATCGGATCGAAATGGTAGACTATGCTTTGAATCATACAACCCATTTGACCAACTGAATACATCACCACGCACTAAGCAATCTACTCCACGTACATACCCTACACCTCCCCAGATCAACATATATGAAGCCTTGTGTCCTGTACCATTCGCGAGTGTTTCAGGGTCAAACCCTTTGTCAAAAATCACCCTTTGAAGCGGCCAAACTTCACACTCACTAAGGTGGACCCCAACTGATCATGTCCTACGACGCGACATTCAGTTACAAAATATCAAGACCAGGTCCATTAAGAGCATACACTCATCCTTTAAATCTCTGACGCAGTCAACCAAGCACTTCACACATGGGATAGGAAATTATTTTGTGCTTGCAGCCACACTGATGATAAAAATGACAGGTTTCAACCCCATCCCTGTGCACGTTTTCAGAACTAAGTCTCTAGCAAGGCCTTTCGTGAATGGATTCACTAGATTCTGACTTGTTCTTACAAAATCTACAGTGATAACATCTTCTCGAATAAGATGCCTCACTATACCATCCTAGATAAGGATTATTCTATAAATAAGGTCATTGTAATCCAAATCAAACAATCAAATTAAATGTCATCCTTTATATTTCCCTCTATCTCCTTTATTTTCAGTACTTTAATGTTTTAGTATACTTCGATGTTAGGTTCGCATTAGATGGGTACGTTAGATTTTGTATCGAGAGTTTTTCCTCTAATTATCAAAAGAAAGAAAAAAAAAAAATAAAAGCCTTGTCTAATTATTGGTGGTTGTGTCATGTTTGGGAATTTATGACAAGAAAAATGTCTTTTATTTGACTTTTTATGTTTTTAAGAGTTGGAAAAAGTATAATCTATTTGGCATTTTGTGTTTTAGGAGTTGGTGTGAAGTAGGCATATACGCTTGTTGGGGTATATGTTCTTGTACTTTGGGAGTTGGTGTGGTGGTACACGTCTAGGTGTTTCTAGGTTGTAGCTATGTTTTTTTTTTCCCCGCTTCGGGCTCCACTTTAATGGGTGCGCTCTCTAATTGTAGGGAAAGAAAAACCATATGACCATAACAAGGGATGGATGAAAAATTTTTCAACTTATTTCTATTTTTGTATAAATCTTGTTTCTCTTTCTGTAGACCTGGCTACTTCTACAGATGTATCATTTGGTATATATTGCGAGTTTTCTCACTAATTATCGAAAAAATACTTGTCCTATTTCAAAATATGCCATCTTTTTGATTATGTATACCAAACACAATCTATTTTTGTAGTTGGTACAAATAAATAAGGCCTTTGAAGATATTTTTATGTATGAAAAAAAAGGCAAGACTTTTGAAAGCAGAAAGGACAGTCCGAGGAGTATCAGTAGTAAACATGCTTTTAGAAAAGCATCCATAACAAAACTTTTTTGAGTCCCTACATTTTCATTTTCTACGTAGCAAGATTCCTATTTTTCTTTTTCTTTTGTATTAAGAATATATAATTGAAAACAATCAATCAATCAATCATCACAGTGGTATGTGTTTCCCACCTAATTTTGATTAGCTTTGACTTCATTCTTAACAAAAAGTTTGGAATTAATTGAAGGTCTCGTCATCTTTTCCTTTTGAGATGGGGTCCGTCCGTGTTGTTCTTCATGCACTGCCATTCTTTTAACGTAGTTAAAAGCAAAAACATAAAGAAAACAGCAAAAAGCAGCCATCTTTATGCCAAGACCCATGCAACTTCACCTCCCATGGTTGCCCTCATAACTATTTACTTTTTTTTTTTTTTTTTTTAGTAAATACACATGTTATTCTTATTATACTAAATTATACAATAATTGATTTTCCTTCCTATATGTGATGTTTTTTTCTTGTCACTGGTGGGCTAGAATATCCACTTTAGCAGACAGATTTAGGGCAAAAATAACTATCAAAGTTAAGGTAATGTAATTATTTATGTTGTTCCTTTTTTTTTTATAATTAAAGAGGAAAGGAACCCCCAATAATACGAAGAGTCATTTTGCAAAGGTCAGAAGCTTATACTCTACCCATGATCAAACCTACACAAAAGGTTGAGCCTAACTTTGAAGCACGGTTTGAGGAAAAAGGTTACGTTGTTCCTTTGTCTTTCCAAGGGTCTGCTCCCTCCTGGTATTCCTAGTTTTCTCTCGAATTGATCGTCTCTTGGGTTTCCCTTGGGCCCTTCCCTTATGCCTCTTGGTCTTTTCTGTTGTAGTATAAATCCTTGATCAACGCAAAGGTTCAAAATTGTTCTCCTTACCACATTCTTTTTCTTTTTTAAGTAATTAAGGGGAGAAAAAACTTAGGGGGATAACGGATCTCCTTACCACATTCTTACAAAACAATGTGACAAAGTGTAATTTGATTAATAAAAATGAGTACCCATTAAGTATACAAATCGGGGCTGCTAATTGATATACTTGTTAGATATTCATGGGTAGTACAGTGGGCATGGGTAACGAGTAATGGAGTGAATAGCGGTTAATGGATTTGGGTGGCAGACCCCATTGCCAATATCCTACGCTTATATCCCACTTGAAACGGATGCAAGGTAACTCCATATAAAACCCAATTAAATTAATGATGGAAGGGAATGAAATTACAAGTAGAATCCAGAGAGAATATTTTTTTGACCGCGATTTAATTATTACCAAAAGCTAGTTAATAAAGCTTTGTAAATGGGAGGGAGATAGGGGGGTAAAAATTAAAATAAATAAGGATGACAAAAAGTACTTTTTTTTTTGGGGGGGGAAGTTTGATAAAGCAGATCATAGGTAATTAGCCATAATGCAGAGGTGGGGTGGGGGCCTTCAACATTCAACAATTATGTGTATAAAAATTAAGAGGGGCCTTGCTTTCCGTGCTTTAGATTATATTGGCATGGCCCCACTCTCCATGTGGCCTTGTCTTTCTCCATTTTATCATCTCTTTTGGGTTTAAATCAATTATTAACATACACAATTTCAGTCTGACAATTAATAATACAATAATATTATAGCCAGGATTTCATGGCTTTAGGGCATAGCAGAAGCTATAGGGTTACAACTTTTGGAATAGAAGATGCTGCATGTGAATCCTCTTGACTCATTGTTTCTTGCTATTCCTAGCGTACGTGAAATTGGGCTATAGACATCCAGCTTTGGCCAATGATCCACAACCACAGGTGATGATGCCGCCTGAATAGTGGGAAGTGACGAACATGTACAATGGATGATCTGCATCTGGGTCTAGGAGCTGTAGAGACAACTAATCTGCAAGAGTCTTTTCATAATATTGCAAACGAAAATGCCAATACAGCCAGCTAATGTTTGGAACCAAGTGATGACTTTTAATGTTACAATGTTAGTGATGCATGACCAACCGGGAACAGAGTTCCTGAAGATGAAGGCATTTGTAACTTCCCAAATTGCATTGGCTACGGTAATCAAGGACATAAGCTAAACTTGTTTAGTTGAGTTTTTAAAAAAGGAAAATTGTCATCGTTGAAACCAGTCTTTGAGGATGCTTTTTGGCATCATAATCCCCATGTATAAATTCCCTGTTAAATTCAGTTGAGTAATTGATTAGATTTATATGTATATATCTTTTGATACATCATGAAAAACTATAACTATTCATTAGTTATCTGCACCCCGCATATAAAATTCAAGAAAATCTATAGGTGACTTTTAAATGGTGTCGTTAGTTGTCACTATAATCTTCTTTCTGGAGGGCTTGGAGCTTGATGAAGATATTAGGAAACAATATTTCATCTTCATCCTTTCTAACCATAGTTTTCATGAAGATCTTAGTTTAGACTAGTATAAATGGGCTGCACTTCAATAAAAAAACAGCGTTGTTCCAACTAGTGAAACAAATTTCCTTTGCGTCCAAGAAACAAAAATTTTGTTCTTCAATTAACAAACCATTTCAAAGATTTGGGGTCCTACAGTAAGGATATCACAGCCATTGGGGCATTAGGAGGGCTCATTGCCGTTTAGAATCCTAATTCATTCCTGGTATCCGTTGTCTCTATGTCGCATAAGTGCATTGTAATCTAGGAGGAATGGGTTTGAAATGTTTCAAATGCACAATTGTTATGTGTATGCACCATGTCAGAGAGCAGTGCACCCTCAATTTTGGGATAATTTATCTCACCTTAAGCACAAGCTCAAATAAGGTTGCTTTAACAAGATCTTAACTCAAGATGACAGGAACAGTGATATAAGTGTACCAAAATATTGTTGCATCGACTGCCCTATATGGTGTAGAGGGAAATCAATGAGCATATTTTATAGAGCTTTAGTAGATACCAAATGGTGCTCTTAACTTTCCCCTTCTTAAGCTCATTAGCCTAAACCATTAACACTTTGATGACATTCCTTTACTGATAGATGGAGACAAAATACACTAGGGGCTTAAGCCATTCAGATTCTTAACCTGTCGGCTTCGCGCAAGAGATTTCAAGGACACTGACAAATAAAATTAACTAGTAGAAGGAATGTTCCGATTCAAGATTAAATCACTGAAACATGCCTCAAATTTGGAAAAAAATACTGTCTTTTAGGAATATTGTTGAGCACATTAAACAGATTGAGGCTTCCTTAGAGCGTATAGAAAAAGTAGGTCAATCAGGACCCTAGTTCAATCAAAAATCTTGAATATAACAGGTCTTGGTACAAAAAAAGGAAATAAATTTGGACACAAAAATATAAGGTAGGGCTAGTAAGGAAGGGGACAGAAACACAAAATACTTTATACATATATGTTTGTTCCTTATTTTATACTTAACTTAAACAAAATCACAGTATAACCCAAAATGAAGGACTAAATTGACACAATGAACGAAGTATAGGGACTTTTGGTGCAAATACTCCAAAATTTTATTCTCAAACCATAGGGTGGTTGTGGATTCTTTTGTGCCTCACAAATCAAGGAAGTCAGGAAAGGATATATATGGATTTGTGAGGTATAAAAGTAGGGAAGAAGTCGATCTAGCCAGTAGGGAAGCAAATGGATCCTGGTGAGGTAATAAAAGATTGAAGGTGTGTTGGTCAAGATTTGAAAGAGACATTAGTAGGGGGAGTAGACAACAGAGAAATGGTGGCTGTGAGGTTAATGTTCGGCTTGAATCAAATCAGAATCAGAATCAGAGAACCTTTGCTGATGTGGTTAGAGAAGGCGGTCAAAGGGAAATGGGTTAAACTCAACAAACTCCAAGAGTGGAAATATAGAGGCGGTATTTGATAAGGAAGATCGAACCAAACGACAAAGAAGTTTGTGAAGGTCAAAGGGATTGACCGATAAATCATTCAGCTGGAAGCAGTGGTCAAGAATGTTAATAACCTGAATAGAAGTCTGGTTATTGAAACTGCGTTGGATATAAAATTGGAAGCAATCTCATCAAGACTGCATGAAGAGGGGTTCAATTTCTCCGAAATTTGCACCATAGGTGGTAGGAAAATTCTTCTCATTTTCCATCTATAAAAGAAAGGGAGACATTTTTTTCAATTGGAAGCACCCTAAAAAAAATAAATGGTTTAAGAAAATATCTGTCTAGACTGAGTTTGAACAAAATCTAAAGAGAAAGGCCTATGTCGCTTGTTATGGAATGCCTATTTAAGCATGGTCCTCTGATATTTTTATTAAATTGTGTGTGCAGTAGAGTTTAGTCCTAGCATTAGACAAGCTATGCTTTAACTTTAAATCCCTTGATGTTGTAAGAGTCCTTATCGAGACTGAGTTTCCCGATCCAATCAAGGCTGTTGTGGTTCTATTAGTTGGGCAATCTCAACAGTTTGTTCACATGTTTGAAACCAATCGAGTTTCCTCTGAATGGTATTAAGAGCAAGCTTCTGGCGATGGTGTAAACAGGACCAATCCTTCTAAAGGAAGCGATTTGACAATCCCTAGCGAGGAGGAGAGAATGGATTCGGCTCCCGCATCAACGGCCGGTGGGGATGTCTTTCATGGAGTTGGTGATGTCGTAGGTGCCCACCTGTTTTAGGTGGCTCGCTTGCACCAACAGATTCTCCTCAAAGCCCTCATAGCGTCAATTCTACCCGTGCCCTTGAAGTGACCGAGGATGTAGATCTAATTCTTGGTGAAAATATGGAGACCAATAATGGTGTCAATGAGATGGTTGCTACTGAGGTGTTAGGTGGAGATGTGGTGCATGAGGCTATTATTGTTGATGATTTTCCAGCTTATGTAGGCCAGGAGCACATTGAGTACTTTGTGGATCTTAACTGAATTGTTCTAATCTGGAGGCAGATTGGACCGCCAAACCCCTCCTCTACCTCCTAGTATAATTGATCATGCACCTTGTACTGATCTGCCCTCTATCAAGCCTTCCGCTGCCGTCAAATGGGCCCGTAGAGCATGGGACATGGGGAAAAAATTAGGCCTTAACTATGATGGTCTTGAGTCTGACATGCATTAGCTGTTTTGCTTTCTTGAAGACGACGGCTGTGGTGGGTTTGCGCAGAAGAAGAAGAAACTTCGTAAGAAGAACTCAAATCATATTTCGTCCCTCGTTCGGTCTTGATGTCAATGTTGCTCTATGTGTGGATTATTTGAGACGGGTGCATGCTAAGTATCATCAGGAGTATTCGTGGCAAGTACAGAAAATGTGTGGTCCTCTATGTATCGACTGGAGTCTTGAATTACTTGGTCTACAAGGTGTTTGATCATTTTAGAGGGTGAGGATTGAGTTTGGTGCGCTGTTATTTTGGAGTACTGGGTTATATTTGGTGTTTTTTTTTGTCTCAAGGTGTCACGGGTTTTAATGCCTTTGGAGTTCCTCTAGGTGTAGGAGTTTAGGTTCTTTTAGGGTGTTTTGCTTTTAAATCTAGGAGTTTTTCCTTTTTTATTCTTATTTTTGTTCCGCTCTTGTGGGCTTCCTCGGACTCCACTTTTGTGGGTGCACCGTTTTTATATCAAGAGTTTTCTCTTTAATTATCGAAAAAAAAAACATCACTAATGTAGATGGTTAACTGAAAATATTTAAACCTTTGAAGGTGTTTTGTAAAAAATTGAAAAGTTCTCATAGTTAATTGAAAAATAACTACTTTTAAAGATGATTTTTCGTTAAAAAATAAAAAAAAAAGACTCCCTTAATTATATCCAGAAACAAGATAGAATTTAGGGTTATTTACGTTAAAAGTCCATATACTTTGCCCACTGTGTCAATTTAGTCCTTGTACTTTTAATTATTTCAATTTAGTCTCCGTACAATTCAAAATGAGTCAATTTATTTCTTATAGAAAAAATTATGTTAAGTTTTTAATGAAATTTTTAATAGTTCGACCCGAGTTGGATTTTAAATTATGTAATCCGATGAATTTATAACAAATTACTTGTATCTAATATAACGCTGGTTTTTATATTGCGAATTTTTGCCATTTATCGAAAAAAAGAAACCCTAGATATATATATATATATATTTTTTTTTTTTTAATATATAACGAGACAAGCTCGGAATACAAAACACGGCGTCCCAACATGGGGACCCGAAGGCCAGCATGCTAGCCAAAACAAAGCACAAATGAATACATAGAATAAAAGCAAAATGCAAAGCAAAATGGAAACCCTAGATATATGAATTAGAATGTGGGTAGAGAGGTGGTACCGTACATACTAAACAAGCTCTAGTAGTGCCCTCTTAAGCACCGTTATAGGTTTGCTAAGCTAATTTAATTAAATGTTGTTTTGGATTTAATTACTTAAATTGATATGATTATTAGGAAGGCATGCACGCATGCATGCATGTGGACATGTAGCTTTCACCTAAATGGAAGTACACTCCTTCCCTCAGCCCCCCACCCCACCTATCTATTCTATCCTTCTGTTTTTAGGTGGCTTATGGCGCGCCCCCCCCCCCCCCCCCCCCCCCTCTCTTGTCCCTCTCTCTCCCTTCTCTTTTTCTTTTTTTTTTTTTAAATTATTAAAGGAGAAGAGAGACCTCCAAAAGGTACAAAAGTTCATTTAAAGAGCAAAACTCACGGAGAAAGCAAGAATCCAAAAGTCATAAGTCCCAAGCCTACATCTGCCCCCGGGGGGGGTGGTCATGGGAGGTTTTGAGGGGATTGGGCCACACTAGAAGGCCCATTAGGAGTTTCGCTTTGGTTAGGTCCATTAGAGGGGTGATATTGGCTCAACAGCTGTGTCCCAAGCCTTTCTTTCAGAATATTCCCATTAAGGTGTAGGGACTCCTCAACCTCATTAAAATCAAGTTGTACAAAACAATCAATGCCCTGCTGATTATCATACACACTTGTCCCCTTGTCCTCCAATCCATCCATGATGAGGCTTGGTTGATCCTTTCCACCCTCAAGCCCCGAGCCATGGACCATCTCCCTACTTGGCCCGTTACCGTCACGGCCATCATATTCATCTGTTGGAACACCCCTGTTTACATGCATCTGATGCGGCATCAGCTCCGGCACATATGAATCTATTTTTCGTTCTTCCTCACTTCGGATTTCGGCCACCTTTGGCACCGGTATCGGAGATGCCATAGACTCCGGGATAATAGAAGAGTCTTCATCATCCTCATTAAAATTTGGCTTTACATTTTCTTCAGTACATCTCTGCGCCCTTCCTTCACTGTTAGTAATTGCATGGTCACTATCAACTTCAGCTATGGCTGGATTTACTATAGTTGGAGAATTGTTTGATTTCTCCTCCCTCCAGTTTGGCTCGTCTTCCTTAATAGCCACTGAGAATTCGTGCTGTTGTATGCAGAACAATATCTTCTCTTCAATGGGATGACAAAGGTTGGTATCAATCACCACCCAAGCATGTTCAAGAGAATTCCCTTGACCATAGCCGTTGCGGGTATGGACCACCTCTCCTCAACACTCAGCGATGAGCTTGCTGTTATCCTCCTTCCAGCCTTGGACTGGGAGGCCTGTAATCGAAATCCACGTAGAACGCATCTTCCATGATTGTGTCTCCTCCCATGGTTTGGCTTCTATACACCATGAGAGAAACCAATCCTTCCCTTTCTCCACCATTCTATCCTGAGCTTCGGCACTTCGAAAAACCCATAACATTCTGAACTTTCCCAACTCCTTCGCGTCCACCTCATTAACACCTCTCTCCCTTAATTGTTGTAATGCCTTTTGTCTAGTAGTGTGAACTAAGGTTTTGCATATCAAGCTTCGACTAGCCATTCCATACTCTCATCCGCTAAGGACCCATACACCACCTTAATCTGGTTTTGTTGTTGAGAGTGGGTCATAGTAGTTACTCTTTCTATCTAATTGGTTGTTCCTCCATTTTGGTTCTGATTAGTATTTGCGTACAACCGACCCCTAACTTCATCCACACCACTCCCCTTCCTTTCAAACCTATCAAACTTGACAAGGATTTTATTATCTCTAATCATCATTCCATTCATTTCCACGGCAGCCCTCTCCGCCGCCTGCCTATCACTAAATCTTACAAATCCAAAACAGAAATTATTATTCGACCTTCTTCTTCGAGAGATGTAAGTGCTTGTAATTTCTCCAAAGCATCTGAACAACTGACGTAACCAAGTATGGTCCATGCTCCAAGGGAGGATATCAACAAATAAATTGGCCATTAATAACCCCGAAAGCAAAAACACCAAAGGGAGCTTCTAAAAACCCCAAAAACCTAGGTTTAACCTTGAGGGAGAAGGGCCACCAGGTAGGAGGTGGTTGGCCGGCTGGTGGTAGTACGAATACCAGCCACAACGGTCACCAGGTACACGATTTCGGTGGAATCGATTATGGTTGCAGAGGCCACGAGGAAGACGAAAGTACCAGATGCACGAACCTGACTTGGAGAAGCAATATCGAGCTATTGATGGCACCAACGTGTAGATCGGAGGCCGGAGAGACCAAACCGTCGATCAGCGGCAGCAATGAAAAAGATGTTTGCATGATTCAATACTATGTGAGAAAAAGGGCAAAGAATTTGATTAGTGTCAAGAATCTTGATCCTTGCTGGTCTCTCTCTTCTGTTTGGTCTCTTTAAAAGAGTGAACCAAGTAAATAGGTCAATTATGGGAGGACAAGCCCACATCAAAATCCTTTTAGCTGGTTCTTGATCAGACTACAAAAGATGGAATTGTAGATTTATAAAAACAGTTTGTTTAGAAAGTACATTTATGGCCATAGTTCTATGTGAAGACATCATCCGCTATAGGGGGGCATCACCTGTGACCAAAAACGTCTTTAAATATTAGTACACTCTACACTAGCTTTCTTTTGGGTTGCTTGGATTGAATAAGTAATTAGTAGACCTTTTTTCTTTTGTTTTTTTAAACATTAGTAAAGTGGGAGGAGGGAAAATGCTACGGATGGAAATCGAATTATAGGGACGACTATAATTTGAAGCATTTTACATATCACTAGGTTATATCTAGAATGGACAATTAGTAGAGTCATGATAAAAATAACAAATCAAGCATTTGAATTTGCAATATTGAAAAAGGGTAGGGAAGGGGGGAGGACAGAATGGTAAAATAGAGTGAAGAGCACAATAATTGTGATCAAATACCAGTTTTCCACCAAACAAGGCAACTCCCATCCTCCCCTCTTTTCTTCTCTTCCACTTTTACACTTCATCATTTACCCTTTACATATTCCAACGTCTAGTTCCAAATTTTTATGTTTTAAATATCTAAACTTTTATAAATATGGTCTATTTCTTAAAATTTTATAGATTTTGATTAAGATATTGTGACTTAAAATATGAATAATAATAATAATAATATATTGTTATGTTCTATTAGAATTTATGACATAACAAACATATAATTTTAACCAATATATGAGTACCTTTCGTTAAAATGTAATAAATTTTTATGATAATCCCTCGTGCTCTTGTCTAAAAAGTTAATATAACTCATATTGTAATGGTGAATTTTTATTACAGGACCTAGTTAAATTTTAGAAATGATTATTTAATATATTTTAAAATAGTTAAATATATCAAATTTGTTTTGTTTTTGGATATAAATATTTATTATGAGTAAATTGAGTGACACCCAGAAGGATCTGTTCTAACGTAATCCGTACAGCTACCTTCATGAAATTCATAATTGGCCTGTCACCGGATGCTTTACCGGCTACAACCGGTGGCTTGCATTTTTCTTAGAAAGAGGGGTACGTGTCACTGTCTCATTAGATTACGGGGGGATTAATCCGTAACGGCCCCTGACGATGAGCATAACGGCGCCGTCATTTAGATTCCAACCTATTTAACCCCCGTTACTGTTACGGAGTTAGGACCACATTTTTTTTTTTTTTTTTTTTTTTTCCTGCCACTCTCAAAACCCCCACCCTCATATCTCCACCATTGAAACTCCATCCCTCTCCTCTCTATAACACAAGAGGGAGAGAGAGAGAGAGAGAGGAGAGAGAGAGAGAGAGAGAGAGAGGCGTATGAAGAAATACAAGGCAGTGGGTGAGGTACCCTTGGTGGGAAGTGCGGCGGAGCTTGGTGGAGCCGGCGTTATGACGAGAGCGAGATCGCTGGCTGTGGCGGCCGCTGCTGCAGCTGCTGCTGCTAAAAGGCCAAGGTCTAAAAGGATAAAAAAGCAGGTCATGAGAAGATCAGGTTTGATGGTGGAGCTTAGAAGGAGCAGCCGCCGCCGTCGACTCCTGATGGCACCGGCGAATTCCAGTTCGCTAAGCGCTTCACCAGAGTACTATTACTCAGCTAACTCGGAACAGCTGACTGCATTTTCTTGCTCTTCCAGCAATTCTTCGGTGGATGTGATGAATGATGGTTTGGTAGTTGTGGATGCACAAGTGAGTAAATAATAACTGAATTTCAATCAATCTGTGAGTTAATGTAAATAATTTTAATGTTTTAATTGGGCAGCAGCAGACAAATTCAGCGCTAGAAACGTCGGCGTATTATTTGGAGTGTACAGAGAGGTAAAATTCAGACTGTCTCACTTTACGTTTCAGAATTTGAAATTCAAAAATGCATGACACCCCCGGCCCCCAATTAAATCAAAAATTTAATTAATTACCCTCTCTCCTGTCTCCTGGATTCAAATAGTTTATAACACTCTTTCTACAAGTAGATTCAGGGAGGAAAGAATGAGGTCAAGCGCCCAGTCAGAAGCCAACTCCGACGACCTCGAGACAGCAGCCACGGCTCCCCCCCAGATGCCTTCTGAATCTGAAATCCAAGAATTCTTCGTCGCCGCTGAGATGAACCTCCAGAAACGTTTCACTAACAAGTAAGCAGCAGCTCCCTTTTTTGTTTCACACACTCTCTCTCTCTCTCTTTCTCTGATTCCATTCCAAACGGCGCCGTTTCAGGTACAATTTCGACATTGTCAAGGACGTTCCCTTGGAAGGTCGCTACGAATGGGTCCCCATAAAGCCATGAACATCCATCTCTGCTCAATTTCATCCTACATTTATCCCAGTAATTTCCATATATTACAATTTAGTTCGGTTTAGTTAATTCTTGGCGAATTGGCACGCTTAATTTAATTTTGGTTTTTGGATTCAAAGAGTTATGTGGGCAGTTGTAGTTATGTGTACATTGTTTGTTCTGAGTACGGCTTGTATACGGAGAACGAGGCCAAACCTGGGCGTTACACAAAAAAAAAAAAAAAAAAAAGGGAACTTGTGAAGAACAACGCAACAAATGCAAGCTTCCAATAATTAAGAGTCAGTTAAATTTGGCCTTTTTTCGTCTCTGCTTTTAATTCATTTTTGTGGCCTCCTCTGCACAAAATTTGACACACTTTTTCGCTTGTTTCTCAGTATGATCATATCCGGGTACCCATCATTGTCAGTAAAATTAAATAAAAAATTCGTTGAGCATTAAATTCATAAGCTTATATGTAGCAGTAACTCTTCCTCTTTTGTTTTTGTTGGTTCGTAAGCTGTCGTTTTCAATACACAAGTAAAATTTTATTGTATACTAAAGAAAGAAAGAAAAAAAAAATGTAAAAAATTGGAAAGATAAGTTGATAAGAGTACAGCGTACTAGAAGTGGACAGTAGAGGGAATCCATCTTGCCGTGTAAGCAACGGACACGTGATAGGGGGAAGCTCCCTTTACTTGCATCCAAACATCATTCCCTACAAATTTTTCCCACTTTTTATCTTTTCAATGCACCTTAATTAAATTAAATTCTTATATGTTGGTATCAAGGTTGTCAGAATCGGGATTCTACGTAAGATCGGTGAGGGGTACTCAGGATCGGGATTATAAAATCAGATCTAGAATCGTAAGATTCTACTTTATGTGTAAAATAATAACTTATATCCAATAAAATTACATTACAAGCCTCAAATATATAATGAAGAGCATCAAAAAAAGTCCCCAAAAAAAATCAAACTGAAAATAAATAAAATCAAAATAATTACCCAAGTGACTCAATATACTAGAAGAATAAAAAATTATATAAAAATCAATAACTTATCCAAAAAGAAAATGAGTTATGTCTGTGTGTGGCCCATAGGTCGGTGTCAAACCTCAATGAGTGGCTGGGGCAGTCGATGGACGTCAGTTGGCCACAATCGGCGGTGGCTAGGGCTGCCGGTGAAGATAAGTGAAGAGTGTAATGCAAGAGAATGATTAGAGTTAGGTTATGGGAGGGGGGAGGAGAAGGGAAGGGGAAAAAATGAGAAAGAGGAAAGGGGAAAGTAAAAAAAAAAAGCTGAAAAAATAAATTTAAAAAATAACCTGTAGAATGGGTAGAATCGGAGCAGAATCGGTGTAGAATCGATGTCAGACCTCAAATATGTTTTTTTTTTAATTATTGACTTGGTAGAATTGGTGTAGAATCGGCGATCCTACTGATCCTACCTCGATTCTACAGATCCTGCTTGAGTTCGACGCGAGTCTACTTTCTTACGATTTTTTACACGAACCGGTTCGGGAAGGCATAGTGGGATCGTACCATCCTACGATCTGAATTGCGATTTTGATAACCATGGTTGGTATTACTTACTACTATACTATTCTATGCTCATACTTGTTAGTTATTCTTGTACTTTTATCCATCTGCTTCAAATTTTAGGATAATTAATTTCTTAACAAATACTATTAGGATATTCTCTAAGAACTTTATTGTATTTTTCCCTGTATGTTCTCTTCTATATATATAATATACTGACAATCCTATTTGTCAAGGAACAAACTACACCAAAAGTTTAATTTAATAGGTAAAGCCTAAAATTAATTTATTACTTGTCTAACATGCCCCTCCCTAGATATGCCCACTATTGGACTTGAAGCATAGATATTGCAAAAGTCCCCATCATATCATGTCTTTAAATTATGTTAATATCAAAATTGGGGGGCTATTGGGATTCGAACTCGTGACATCTTAGTCAACAAGACTCTAATACTATGCCAAGAAACCAACTATTCTAAAAACTTAAGCTGATGATTGATTTTATGCTCTAACACTATTGGTTATACGCATAGTAATATTCATTCGCATGGTATCAGAGCTAAGCAAACCCTAATTTCCTTTCCAAACCTTAAATATTATTCATAACAAAAGATACTATGTATAAATTTTTTTTGATAAATAGAGAAAAAATTTTCAGTGGAAAAAAGGGTAGAGACATTGAAGTGGAACTCGGAAAAGCCCACAAAAATTGGAAAAACAGAAACACAACACAATAAAGAAAGAAGTAGCTCCCAAAGGTGAAGGTAAAATTAGTGCATATCAAGTACAATTAAATTGATAGTATGATTGTGCGGATATGGATGAGAATGGACATGTTAAAATTCATACTTAGTGGGTATCCATCCTATTTATGACAGGTATCGATGCCATTAAGTGGGTAGAGGGTATGCATAAAATACATGCGAAAATACCCATGATTGATATTACGAGGATACAGATATAATATTGTACCCATTCTATATTTGCCTTAGTATCTACCAATCCTACTCCATAGTAATACTGAGCTATCCACCCAATTTGTATTTAATTAACTTAAAAACAAAAAAGTTATATGTATTTGACCTACAAGAAGTGGCAGCATATGGTTTGCATTTGACCTGCAAAAACGATATTCGTTTCATATCGGTGGTTATAACTTTAGCTATTTCTTTTTCAATATTGTTTACAACAAATGACTTCTAAAATATTTAATACTTTGAGAATTTTAGTCACTAGTATAGTGAGATCAATATAGGCTAATAATGTCGGTTTTATTACTCTTTAGAAAGATCTGACATGCAAGATAGGGATCAAAAGTCTTAAGGTCTATTTATATAATGAAACAATCTAATGCATAAGTCAATGGAAGAATGAAGCATTATCTTGACCTTTGTTTGGAGGTTTTCCCTCATATTAGTAGCACTCGGGGATTCTTTTAGTGGGATTCTCCCCTTTTGGCAATTGGGTTTTTCATTTTTCTTCTTATCGTTATACATGTTAATTCATTTATCGAGAAGGGTGGTGCTAGTTGATACCTAATGTGACATGGTCTTAGAGTTGACAGTGTCATACTTAGGTTGTTGCGTTCCCCTTTTAGCCCTCTTCTTACTTTGACAAGGTCTCCAAGGTAAAACTAAATGAAGACTGAAACTCAGAGAAAGGTTTGTAGTGCCTAGACATGAAATGGGTTGGTGAAGTTTATCACAAAGTCAATTAAAAATTTTGCCCCAAAATCTCATCCGTTATTCTATGTTCTGAGAATTTGAATTAATTATATTTTGATGTAAGCTATTATTTTTTTAAGTAAACATGAATTGATAGGAAACAATACAATGTAGAAGAGACTTCTTTTTTTTTTTAAATATCTGCATAAGGAATGTATGCAGGAGTGGAATCCATGACATTTGAATGATATTTCCCTCTGCATTGCGGCATATGAATTTGATTGTTTGACTCTTGCAGATGTCTGCCACTAATGGATAAGTTCGTTTTTCTGCTGGCTCTTTCTTTTTTTTGAAAAAATCTGCATAAGGAATGTATGCAGGAGTAGGATTTATAGTCGTTCTGACATTACTGCAAATGCCTGTAGGATTTATAGTCATGACGACAGCACTCTCTTATTAAATTGACTCCTGATATACGTTTGCTTAATCATATGCCAGCGGGCCAAAAAGGCCCCAAAAAAGCAGCATTATCCCTCACGGTTTTAAACCGAGTTTTAGAAGTATCATCAGAGCTAAGAATACATTGCATCCCAGCAAGAAGAGCAGCAACAGCTAGAACATAACAGAACAGACTACACAATTAACATCCTTCATTGCACATGCATTATACACCAACATGATTCATCTAATCTCATATAAATTTCTCACTCAAACTACTACTGTTGTTTCTACATTTAACCAAACAGTACTGTCATCTTCTGACTTTGTACATTTGACTGGGGTATGATTCAAATTCGATCAGCAGCTACACGAATACAGAGCCAATCCATACTCTTTGTCTGCTAGAAACTGGGAATTAAGCACCAAAAACTCCTCTCAAGGCTCCCAACACCCGGTCTGCGGTTTCTTGTCCAAACAACCTTGGCAAGCTGGACCCCAGATCTATCTCTATTGTCTGTCTCTTAAACATCTCGTCCCTCCTTTTCAAATAACCTTGTTCCTCATCCCCGATCTCTCTCTTCCTGTGCACACATGACTCCAACCAGATGCCTAACACTTCCTTTGCCACTGTGCTCACCTCCTCTTGCAGAATCTCATCCAACCTTTCCTGCCCGTTTGCCCCGGTTTCTATCTCAACCAAGATAGCAGTAGGAGACACGGCACTGCGTATGTAAAGTGAAGATGAAAAGTAGGGTTGGGACTCTGGGATTTTGTGTACGAGCTGCCTTTGCTTATCTAACTCTGTGTCTTCATAGAAGGCCTTCAGGTAGTCCGGATGCAAAACCAAGTCCTTTCTTGGAGGAAGATCGAGGATCAGGACCACGGATGTGGGGCTGCTCTGGATGAGCTCGATTAAGAAGTGAGGGGCATCCGTGGTGTAGTTCAGATAGGAGGAGAGGCTAGTTATGTTCAAAGCTCCTCCAGTTGGTAGCCTACAATGTATCCAGCTTCCTAACATGAAGTCAATCTGGTAAATGAAAGACCATGTCAATTCGTGGGGCTAAGAATCAGCCCTTATCTAAATAAATAATGCAGGTGTCTATGCAGATATTCATGATGCAATAGAGCTGTGCTTCAAGGCTTTTCGGGACATTTGGACAGAGGACATCTAATCCTAGGTTCTCAAACTTCATAGTGCTCCTCATAAGCGTTGTGGTTGACAGTGCTAAACGCACGATTACTAAACTCTGAACTCCTAATCTAGGACGCTTGGCAGCTGTGAGACTGTAGTTAGCTGTGCTTGGCAAGAAAAAGGATGGCCCATTAGCTTAATAAAAGAGCCTTCACCTCAAATGGGTACCATTTAAAATTACTACTACGTAGGACCCCTGCACTGTTCAGTAACAAATTGAGCTCAGAATGAAGGTTGAACAGCTTTTTCCACACATTAAAGGCGAGAAAATATCACAATCAAAAGAAACATGGACTCACTCAAATCCGCTCACAATGCGTAGCACCAGTGTGATTGCAATCCTTTCAGCATCCACAAAAGCATTAGATCATAGTTTCATATGACACCACAAATGCTAGAATATCAATCTTAGAAGTGCAATTTAGCCCTTCAAAATTAAACTTGCAGTTTAAACACGTATCAAACTTCAGAGGAACACAATTCAATTATAAAAGAGTAATAGTATCACTAGAAGAATAAACTTTTACATTTCAGACTCAAACCTTTTTTTTTACTGAACATATGTTAGACTGAAACTTTCTTGGTTTCATCGCCAAATCTTTAGATAGTACATGTATGGAACTCAATTGTCTTCACGAGGGCTTAGTATTGGCTATGTTTCAAAATTTTATATTCCAATGGTTCCATTAGTGAGATTACTAAAATTTTTCTATACATCTAATATATTCAAACATAAATACTTATCCACACTTGAAAACTAAGAAACTTGTATGTATGTTGGCTTATAGGCAACTGCTTATATGCATCAAAATTAGTCCCTCTGTTACTAACATCCAAAAGTCCCGAACTCACTCATAAAATAGTGTTGGGTTTGTGGGGAACCCGATTTGATCATCCAACAAGGCAAACGTTTTTACAGATTGGAAAAGGAATTCTCCAAGTGTCGGTAATCCATAAAGCAGAGGATTGGGGCTAGGATTTTGTGGGTCAGTTATTTGAACACAAGTGGTGTTTTGTAGAAAGACCTGTGCAAGCATTGTAATTTGGCTGTTCTCTTGTAACTCCGCCCTTGATGCAATCGGCAAGCTGCTCTATTTTGTAACACAAAGAGAGAAAATTTAAATCAATGAAAGAGTCTCTCGTAGAGGCATGATTAAGATTTGCTCAATATTGGACTCCGGTCTCCGGACACATTATACTGCCAACTTTTTTACGAAACACCTAATCCTTGTACCATTTCAGCCCTTGTAATTATGATTACTACTCGACCATTTTCAAAATTGATTCTTGGGATCACTAATGTTAGGAAAATGTCTCAAAATTCCTTGGTATTTTAAGTAGGGGATAGCGTGAGGAGGCCGATCGATCGGGTGAAGACCGATCGATCGGGAATGTTATGTAAAAGAAGGACGCCAGCAGTAAGCCAGCCAATCGATCGGTGAAATACCGATCAATCGGGAAGCGCGTTTTCTCGGGGCCTATATATATGGACGTAGGGTTTACGTCACAAGTATCCAAATTCACGTGAGGTCTTCCCCAGCGGCGCCCCCAATTAAAATAGAGAGAGAGAGAAAGAAAAAGGAGTGATTGTAATTCTTCTTTTCGATTCAATAATAAAAGCTCCAATCTTCGCCCGTGATTTTCTCCCCTTTCGATTGTAAGGGGTTTCCACGTAAATCATTGTGTCGTTTGTTTCTTTTCTCTTTTAGTCCATTTAATTCTCGTATTGTTGTGGTATTTGATTCGATTGCATACCGGGAGAATTAATTATTTCCGCACAAATTGATATCAAAGCCTGGTTATTCGAATTGGTACAATGGCATCAGGTATTAAGACTGAGGTATAGAAGTTCAATGGTCAAGGAAGCTTCAGCTTATGGCAAGTCCGTGTGAAAGGACTCTTGACTCAAAGTGGCTTGAAGAAAGCACTGAAGGGGAAAGAGAAGAAACCCGAGACTATAACCGAGGCACAATGGGAAGAGATGGATGATAAGACTCTCACGGCGATACAGATGTGTTTAGCCAATGATGTTCTGTCAGAGGGCTTGGAGATGGAAACCACAAAGGAGTTATGGGAGAAATTATTAGACATGTTTTGCCACAAGTCAGTCTCCAACAAACTCGCAGTGAAGAGCCGGTTATTCACTTTCCGTATGACAGAAGGTACATCTCTTAAAACCATCTTAGCGAGTTTACCTCTATTATACAAGAATTAAAGGAATTGGATGATGTCCCTAAGGACAAGGATCAAGCTATGTTGTTACTGTGTTCGCTCTGTAATTCGTATAAGGACTTTGTAGAAAGCATGATATACGGGGGTAGGCCGACCATTATTGTTGATGAGGTGAAAAGAAACCTTGTGAGTAAAAAACAGGTAGATAGGGAGTTATCTGACTCGGTGAATGACTCAGGTAGTGGTTTGCATGTGAGAGGAAGATCAGAACATAGGGGATCCAATGGTGGGAAAAAGTCTAGGTCTAAATCTAGACATAAGAACCTATCATACCATTACTGTCATAAGAAAGGGCACATAAAGAAAGACTGTTACAAATATAAAAATAAATTGAAAGAAGGTAACAGGGGTGACCAGGGCAAAGATAAGTCCGCTGAGGCTAGTGTTGTAGAGGATGATAGTAAAGGGGAGTTTCTATTAGTTGCTGATTCTCAGTCCAGGTCCCAGGATAAGTGAGTCATGGATTTGGGTTGTTCATATCACGTTAGTCCAAATAGAGACTGGTTTTCCATGTATAAGTCTATACAGGGAGGAGTTGTCTAGATGGGTAACAATGCTGCTTGTAAGGTAGTGGGGATTGGGACAATTCGTGTGAGGATGTTTGATGGAGCTATTAGAACTTTGAGTGATGTACGTCATGTCCCGGAGTTAAAGAAAAACTTGATCTCTCTAGGTATCCTTGAGTCTAGTGGGTACAAGTACACTGCTGAAGGTGGAGTCATACGGGTCAATAAGGGTGCTTTAGTTGTGATGAAAGGGAATAAGGTTAGTACTTTGTATGAGCTTGCAGGTACTACCGTGACAAGTTCAGCTGCTGTTTCCACATCTACTATGACAAATGCAGAGATCACGAGACTGTGGCACATGAAAATGGGTCATATTGGTGATAAGGCGTTGTCTGAGTTGAGTAAAAGGGGACTGCTTTGTGGTCAGTCAACAGGACTGATGGAATTCTGTGAGCACTGTGTCTATGGGAAGCAGAAGAGAGTCAGCTTCAAGTCAGCAGTGCATCAGACAAAGGGAACGTTAGATTATATACATTCTAATCAGTGGGGACCTTCCAGAGTGTCTTCTAAAGGTGGGTCCAGGTATCTTCTAACGTTTACTGATGATTATTCACGTAAAGTTTGGGTCTATTTTCTGAAGCAGAAAAACGAAGTGCATGATGTCTTCAAGAAATGGAAGATTCTGCTTGAAAAACAGACAGGGAAGCCGATAAAGAGGTTGAGGACTGATAATGGTCTTGAGTTCGTTGAAGGTGACTTCACTCGATTTCGTGAAGATCAGGGTATAGTCAGACACAGGACATGTACAGGTCGACCTCAGCAAAATGGAGTGGCTGAAAGATTGAACAGGATGTTACTTGAGAAGGCTCGATGTATGCTTTCAAATGTAGGCTTGAAAAGAGAATGATGGGCAGAAGCAGTTAGCATAGCTTGCTATCTTGTGAACAAGACACCGCAATCTTCATTGCAGATGAAGACACCTGAAGAGGTATGGTCTGGTTCTACTTCTGATTATTCTCAGATTAAAGTATTTGGTTGTCCTGCATATGCATATGTTAATGATGGAAAGCTGGAGCCTAGGGCCAAGAAATGCATCTTTCTTGGTAATTCGTCAGGTGTGAAGGGATATAGTTTGTGGGATCCCAGTGCTCAGAAGTTTCTGGCTAGTAGAGATGTTACCTTTGATGAGTCTGCTCTACTACATCAGCCACACACACCCTCCATTGACAGTGATTCAGTTCAGGTTGAGACACCTGATGTTACACAGATACAGTCAGATCAGCAGGTCGTTCAGCTAGAGAGTATTCCAGCACCTCAGATACAGGTTCCTGATGTTGTTATTGATAATGCAGAAACAGGTCAGCAGGTGGAGAATAATACTATAGCTGATGGTAGACCGAGGCGACAGATCAGGCCTCCAGAGAGATATGGGTATGAGGAGGTGATTGCTTATGCCCTTACTACTGCTAAGTCTTTAGATGACAGTGAGCCGACTTCATATTCAGAGGCTGTATCGAGATCAGATGCTGAGAAGTGGCTCGTTGCTATGAATGAAGAGATGCAGTCTCTTCATAAGAACCAGACATGGGAACTGGTAAAGCCTCAAACAGGGAAAAGACTGATTGGTTGCAAATGGGTCTTCAAAAGAAAGGAGGGCATTCCTAGAGTTGAAGATGCAAGATACAAGGCGCGTTTGGTAGCTAAAGGCTATAGTCAGGTACAAGGTGTTGATTTTCATGATATATTTTCACCTGTAGTTAGAAATACTTCGATTCGTGCGCTTTTGTCTTTAGTTGCTATGCATGACTTAGAGCTTGAGCAGTTAGATGTAAAGACTGCATTTTTGCATGGTGAACTAGAAGAGAGTATCTATATGCATCAGCCCAAGGGCTTTGCTGTAGAAGAAAAGGAAGATCATGTATGTTTGCTTAAGAAGTCTTTCTATGGTTTGAAGCAATCTCCTAGGCAGTGGTATAGGAGATTTGATCAGTTCATGACAGGTCATGGGTACATCAGGAGTAAGTACGACAGTTGTGTGTACTTCAGAAAGACTGATACAAGCTTTGTTTATTTGCTTTTGTACATTGATGATATGTTGATTGCAGCACGAGACATGAAGGATGTTGATGACTTGAAATCTATGTTGAAGAGTGAGTTTGAGATGAAAGATCTTGGAGCAGCTAAGAAGATTTTAGGCATGGAGATTCGTAGAGACAGAAAAGTCGGAAAATTATACTTGTCATAGGAGAAGTATATTGAGAAGGTGTTAGACAGGTTTCATATGAAGGATGCTAATCCAGTTAGCACGCCCTTAGCAGCTCACTTCAGACTTTCAGCATTAGATTCGCCTCAGACTGAGGAGGTTGTCAGGTACACGTCTCAGATTCCCTATTCTAGTGCAATGGGCAGTATTATGTATGCAATGGTTTCTACACGTCCAGATATTGCTTTTGCAGTGAGCAGAGTTAGTAGGCACATGGCGAATCCAGGTAAAAAGCATTGGCATGCTGTGAAGTGGATTCTCAGGTATCTTCGTGGAACTTCTGATATTTGTTTGGAATATGGGAAAAGTAAGTGTTACTTGGTTGGGTATGTAGATTCTGATTATGGTGGAGACCTCAATAAGAGGAAGTCCACATCAGGGTATGTGTTTTGTTTAGGTGACACAGCTATCAGTTGAAGAGCGTGTTTACAGTCTGTTACAGCACAGTCCACTACCAAGGCCGAGTATATGGCAGTCACAGAAGCATTCAAAGAAATCGTCTGGTTGAAAGGTTTGATTAGTGAGATCAGCGCTGAGTAGGGCACAATTAGTGTCTATTGTGATAGTCAGTCCGCCACTCACCTAGCGAAGGATCAGATGTCACATCATGACAGAATGAAGCATATAGATGTAAAGCATCACTTTATTAGAGATCTGATTGACGAGCGGAAGGTGGAGTTGAAAAAGATTGGGACTGAGGACAATCCAGTTGACATGTTCACTAAGGTTCTACCAGGGAGCAAATTCGAGCATTGCTCGAATTTGGTGGGTCTTTGCGTTTGATGTGTGTTAGCCCCGGTTGAGGGGGCGTTTGTGGAGAAGGTGAAGTTATTTTATTGTTGATGTTAATTTTGAGCCAAGGTGGAGATTTGTTAGGAAAATGTCTCAAAATTCCTTGGTATTTTAAGCAGGGATGCCGTGAGGAGGCCGATCGATCGGGTGAAGACCGATCGATCGGGAATGTTATATAAAAGAAGGACGCCAGCAGTAAGCCAGCCGATCGAATTATTGTAATTCACGTGAGGTCTTCCCCAGCGGCGCCCCCAATTAAAATAGAGAGAGAGAGATAAAAGGAATTATTGTAATTCTTCTTTTCGATTCAATAATAAAAGCTCCAATCTTCGCCCGTTGTTTTCTCCCCTTTCGATTGTAAAGGGGTTTCCACGTAAATCATTATGTCATTTGTTTTTTTTCTCCTTTAGTCCATTTATTTCTCGTATTGTTGTGGTATTTGATTCGATTGCATACCGGGATAATTAATTATTTCCGCACAACTAATTTAAAAACAAAAAAAAAAAAGGCAATTTCATTTACACTTGTGTATACCAACAAGGAAAAGAAGAAAAAAAAAGGAAGAATACCGGAGAGGAGGGGAGGGCGGAGCGGAGAAGAAGAGCGGCATGGGCAGTGCCCTGAGGATTGTGGTAGCGTTGGACATCAGGGGGTAGGCTACAGGGGAGTAACTGTGAGTGAAGCCTGTCCTCCACAGTGCACACCAACTCCGCCATTAGAGCTCGAATCGGAGCCGAAGCGTACGGGAACTCCATGAATCCACCGCCGCCCACAGGATGCATAGGCGCCGATGCTGATGCGCGGCGGGGAAAGAGAGAGAGCCGAGATGAGTGCGCAAAATGGGGGAATGTTATCACTCCCACAGGCACAGCCATTCGTTTCCCCCTCTCTCTCTCTCCCCCCGCTTGTTGGGCTGTAGTTATTTACCTTCTTAATTTCCAGGGTTATTTACACCAAGTTTTCTGTACTTTTTTTTACGGTATTAATTAAGTCTTTTGATCAAATTTTAGTTAAGTTATTGATATAATTTTTAATTATATAATTACGTTAAATGTAAGTAACTTGCTATAAATTTACCAGTTAACTCAATTTAACTGAACTCATGGCCTAACCATTTAAATTTTAACGTAAATGTTATTATAAGGACTAAATTGACACAATTAAAAGTATAAGGGCTAAATTGATACGATGAACAAAGTACAGGGACCTTTAATATAAATAACCTTTTTTTTGCTAACAAGGAATCCGATTATTTGTTAAATTCTAACTCATGCAGCGACTCCTATACCACAGGAGCCATTTAAATCAGATATCCTTCAATGAGAGGTTCAAGAGAAAATTGAACTCCAAATCTTTTAGTTTAAAGTAATAATCCATCCTCTTATTTGTCTCTCACCATTGAAATAAGACCCTAATAAATCTTACTTAATTTATATTATATTTACTTAGTTTTACTTTATTTATACTAAAAACTCATTTTAAATTTTAATAATATAGTATTTTTAACAGCTTAATCATACGAAATGTACATGACCAAGGAAAAAAAAAACACTCTCGTTAACTCACACATGGCCCACCTATTTAGATGTTCTGACATTGATTTAAAATCAATCAATTGCTTTAGAAAAAAATTAACATAATAAGGGGGCAGAAATTTTATAGTTCCTCACATCAAATGCAGTAAATCAAGTGAGAACTGCGACTAAATCAATAAAATACAATGGAAGACTCTATCAAAAAGGGCACCAACACGCCGTCACCGGATCCCATTAGAACTCCGAAGTTAAGCGTGCTAAGACGAGAGTAGTACCAGATGGGTGACCTCCTGGGAAGTCCTCACCCTCAGGTTGGGGGCATTGGGAAACAGCCTCTCTTCAGGTTAACACCCTGAAGGGGGAAGGCTGCATACATCCGCCCCCCCCCCCCCAGACCCTGCGTAAGCGGGAGTCCTTGAAGCACTGGGTATGTTCCAACAATGGAAAACTCTGAATACAAATCTTAAGCCTTGTTTAGAATGAAGAAAATTTAAAGGGGAGGAAAAAAATTTCAAAGAAAAGCAATTTCCTTAGTTTGGGTTTCAAGAAAAGTATGAGAAGAAATCAAGTCGAAAACTTGAAGTAATGGTGTAAACCAACTCAACAAAGCTGAAGCCAAGCTCGTTTTCGAGCGAAATCGAGGTCATAACCTAGCCGAGCTCGTTTGCAAGCAAATTCAAGATCACAACCCAACCGAGCTTGTTTTCAAGCGAAATTGAGGTCATGACCGAGTCAAGCTTCTTATCGAGTTGGGCTATTTGAGCTCTTATTGAGCCTTTAACGAGCCCATATGAAACTATTCACAAACGTTAACGAGCAGAGCACCGCCTCGTTCGAACTGCGTTTGTTAAGCTTATCGAGCCTGCTCAAACTCGCTTCAATAATTTATCGAGACCCAATAATGAAAATGAACAAGCCTTAATTAATTTCAAACATGAGTAGTTCATCGAACGTTCAATTTGTTTTCACCAATAACTTAAGAAGTTACATGGAATTGGAGAAAAATCATTTTCATCTTAAAATAGGTCGAAAAACGGTAAAAATTTTCCCTTGGTATCTCCAACCCCGAAGCCAGTGAAACTCCAATATCATCTCAGCCTTCTTATTTTTAACCCTAGCATCTCCAACCATTTTGCCCTTGGTATCCCCACACTATTAGGGTTGGCAATGGAGCAGGGCGGGTACGGGAGGTGCCTCCTCCGTACCCGTACCTGCAAACCAAATCCATACTCATACCAGTCTCATTACCCGCCACGCTGGGTATAAAATGGAAAATCATATCCATTATCCATACCCGCCCCATTACCAACGGGTATCCATTACCTGCTCTAATGTAAGTACAAAACGATTATCAATACCTACTTGAATGAATTATTTAATACTATTTTATTTTTAAATTTCAATTAATGTTTTTAACATTAATAAATAATTGATGTAATTGAACTTACGCATGTATTTTTCTTTTATTTAAAGTTAATTAGATAAAAAATGAAAGGGAATGGTGGGTTAAAGCGGGGTAGGGTGGATATGAAGCAAGGCCGGGAAGGTACAACATTGTACCCGTAGCCGCCCCATACCTGTGGCAAGTACGGGACGGATACACTCAACTCATACACACTACCCGCTTCACTTATATCCATACCCCAAACGGGACAAGTACTACAAGTAACGAATTGTATCCGCCCCATTGTCATGTACCACCATTTTTGCCTTTTGCACTTTTTTCCTTGACATTCAAACAATAGGAGAAAAATCATTTATTTCTATTTTTTTTTCTTTTCACTTTTTTCTTGACTTAAATATATACATATACATATACATATATATATATATATATATATATATCTTTACACAAGACAATGTGAACTTTGTGGTGCAGTAGAGTTCAAGGTTGGTGGTGGTGATTATATCTCCTTTTAAAATGACAAGTCGACTACGCCTCTTTAACTTTTTCCTTTTTCTTTTTTGAATATTATGCCTCTTTTAATTTTCAATTCAAGGCCCTCAAACGCCATAATACGTCGGATAAAGAAAATTGAAGATAAAATCACCCCATGTGTGAGATAGTTGGAATATGGAACCCTCTACATGTACTACCTCACAATTTATAATTTTTTTTTTATTTTTTGTCTAATGTCTCCTTTTTTTTCTCGATAATTAAAATACAATCTTCAAAAGGTAGGACTCAAGGGTAAACAAAAACCTATAACAAAAGAACCCTACCACCTATACAAAGCAAACTACCTAAAAGTAAAAAAAAGCTAACCAAAAATTTTTCCAAAACCCACAAAACCCCAATGCCCAAGAAAGTATACTACTTGCACTCCAACTTCCAACACAAAAAAAAAGCCTAATAATCAAGGGTAGTACAATCTTACCACGTCCATTTTCATGCCACACCATCCCACCATTCCATTTGGTTGAAGTTGAGATCTTTTGTCAGGTACATTAAAAAAAGCCAATTGACTCGTTCCTTAAAAATATGGATACAATTACCTCATATTTGCCCCAGAAGGTAACCCCTTACCTTTTCTTAAATTTATTCTCCAACTTCTTCAATTGTTTTCCACAGAGATACAGGTCTTCGAATATGCTTTCAATCACATTTGGTCCATCGAACTCCAAACCAACCCGCTTACTAAGCTTCCAAGCATTTCACCCATGGGAAACCGGGCGTCCTAGATGCTCAAGTTCAACTGAGTTTCGTAAAAGAGAGAGCGGTGGAGTTTCACACGATTGAAGGGAAGAGATGCACTTTTATTTTTTTTCTGATAGATTTACCTGTTGACAAATTAGGCCCTCTAATGATTTGTTGACATGAACCCTCTATAGTGCCACCCAAAAAGATATTTTCCTTTTTAAGGAATATAAATTTAAAGCCTAGTAAGACGACCCAATCTTTAACTGGTTCACCTACATTACACATTTGTTGGCCCTCCAACTTTCTTTTACATAAATTGTAGTTTCAAGCCCTCCGGTCCTTAATTCTTCAATAGTAACATATTTCCACGGTCAAATTAAAACCCCAATTGTCATCATTCTCAATGCGCAAACTATCCCCGAGTCCGCATCATTGTCTTTCCCATCATCCACAATCAAAACATGGTTTTGAGTTACTGGCAGTGAGGATAGCAAAGCTAATTGTAGAAATCCTTCATCCATACTATTTAGCTTCCCAAAAGCAATACTCCACGAAAGCTTCCTTTACATGAATTGAAAATTGTCAAAATCATCCAAAAGGACATTTTCCCTTTCAAGAAATATCTTGAAAATACATATCAAATAATAGAGAGAGCTCAAAAATAATTTAAACTCATGACATGACACCCAGAACTTACTAAATCTAATTTTAAACTTCCAAGTGTTTATAAAAAGATTTTGACTATGCAACTTAAAAACAAATAAGTGAAAGTACAACATGTATGAATAGCTGTTTTCCCAAAGCCAGGATGAATGGACAGAGACGATTATACATAAACACATTGGCCTCTTGTACCAGTCACTAAACTCTACCAACAAGAGTAACAATGGTCAATACAATTTGTGTGCTGCTTAAATTCGTAAAGGAAATTATTATTGGTTGGACAATGCAACAGCCTTCTTCATCACTTTTCCAGGGTGGGATCCATCAGCCACACCCACCTCTCCCTCGCAGCAGCGCTCTCTTTTCTTATTCTTCTTCTTCAACCAAACCCCAAACAATTTCAAACCTTCCTTGTTGTCGTCATCATCATCATTGTCATCTTCTTGAACCAGACTGTGACCCGCTTGACTCTGTCCCAGCATCCCATTTATCTGATCCGGACCCACTTTTAAGTACCCAGTCAACAATGCCATCAACTCCTCGCATTTCTTCTTTGCTTCCTCAAGCTCCCCCCTCAGTCTCTCCTTCTCTCTCTTCAATTTCTCGTTCTCATCCGATAAATCTGCAAGCTGACCCGCCGTGTCCACCGATCCCGGGTTTTTAGAGTCGGGTGATGATGTGGATGTGGACCCCACGTCCTCCCCAGAGTTAGACGTCGTCGCTGGGTTAGTTGTTCCTCTGGCGCCAGCCTTACCAGCAGGCGGAGACTGTGGTGTCGGAGCTGCCTTACGGCGACGAATTTGGGATAGGAGCTCCTTGCGACCTCTCTTGAAATTCTCGTTCGCAAACTCCCACTTGTCGGGCACTACTTTCCGAAATCCCTGAAATTCCCAAATCAATCCAAGCAAAAGGAAAGTAAGGACACAGGCATCATAACCCCATTTTGTTTCTAATGATTAATCAATGGCGAGCCTAAACATATGTCCAAATGATCTCAGGGAGCGGAATTCAATCCTATCTTTGGATAAACATAAACATAAACATAGCAATTTTGAATTGAAACTCATTGACCTCAACAAAAAGTCTCCCAAGCTCGATGAGTTCTAAACTCGTAGGCAACCACTAACAAATACAACCAATTAGATTTCTTTTTCCAACTCACAAAGTTAAAGTTATGTCTGCTATTGCTTTGGTTCATAATTAAATAAAAAAATATTAATTAAGACGAATTCAGGGGCGGCAATAAAAGAGAAGAATGATCCGAATTTCGTGGGTGGATCCCAGGGAAAAGGAGGCAAACATCCACCGTTATTTTCTATTTTTAAAAAAATAAAAGTATGCTAGAAAACAGTGGAAGGTTCTTCTGGCTGCTGCTTTCGTTGAAATTTCAGTGGCCAAATGTCAGGCTGGGTAGATCATCACACTTTTTGACTATGGCTGGGGATTAGTAAAATGCCGTAAGCTACATGCCCCTTTTCTTCCTAATGTTGTACCATAAAGTCTATAGCAAGCATCTTCCACGAGTATTCACGTTTTGAAAAATATACAAAATCCTATTTCAAGTTGATCTGTCTTACTGAATTTTAGCTGAAGAAGTAATGTCATATTCCATAAGCACACTATTAATTTTAAAATATCTAGTAAATTGCTCACCCAAAGCTTCATTCACTATTGTGTTTAATCACACATTAGTAAAACCCAACACAGATGAAACTCTATACACAAAAAGTTACAAATCATCGTCTTTCATATCATATAACATCCGAACACAAGTGTTGTTCCTCAAATTTATGCCTCAATTTAGAAGTGTGGTGATCACAAAGAGATCAAGCCCATTGTGCCTCTTAATGGAAATTTAGAGCTATGGGGCATCCATATATGTGATGATATGATCGGCATCCAATCACAACTTTTCTTCCTAAGTATAGTGAATTGCTTTTTTCTCCACTTGTGTTTTTTGCTCCAATTGAGCTTTCTTTAACGTAAATCTCCAGTTTATTGTTCCCTTTCTTTCTTCACTTCTCAACTTCTTTGAGATCTTCACATTTGCATCTAAATTCCACCACCAAGGCCTTGTGTAGGAGGCTAGAAACACCAAAAAAAATAATTGTCATACCCAATGCTTCCATAAGCCTTCTTCTCTTTATCCCTCGGTGCTTTTGTTTTTTATGGTAAGGTAAGGACTAAGGAGGACCTAACAAGAAAAGGAAAAATGAGCTTCAACCCCAAGATATCATGTTTCGGGATGGGTAGTTAACCACTGCGCTAAATTCAACAGTTCATTTAAGGCTGTTGTTATCATGCCTGAATTATTTTTGTCTTATTCTTTTTCTGTTTACATTGAGTTGATGATCATACACAAGAATGAAAGCCAATAGAACTTGCACTCCAAACAGAGTAAATAAAATATACACAGAGCAGTCAATTTCAATCTGTACCCAACTTTTAAATAGTATGCAACAGTACACATAACTACCCAAAGATGGCTGAAGCCATAATATCGTTCCAAACTCAAAAAGGAAGCCATTCAATAAATTCCAGGAGCTATTAATCCACAAGATGACAATCAACTAGTTGTAGTACATATCAAAGACAATTCCAAATCAAAAGTCTTTATGATGTAAGCTTTATAGACTTTTAACACGAAATACCAAAGTTTCTTAAACTGAAAAATAATATAGATGAATATTTTGCTCATTCAACCACCGAAATAGCTGTTTCGTCTATCCTCCTAATTAACAACTCCGGAAAGAATATTCTGGTTTTAATTGAAATACACAACTATTCAACCACTTGGCACTTGTATTGCATTTAATTCCCATAATAATAATAATAATAATAAATAAATGAATAAAAAGGGAAAGAAACTTACATAGGTGTTGAGCTGACGAACAAAACTAGAGAAATTATTGTGTTTGAAGAAAGAGGGAAGCAAATCCCTCGCGAAATCCGCCGTCTTCCACACCACGAACGTGTCCCCGTTCTGTCCCCACGATACGACGTCGTTTGTGCTTCCATCATCCACCATCTCGTACGTCTTCGTTAGGAACGGCGCCGGCACCCCCCTCTGTCCCATCTCCCCTGTTTCCCGATTTCCCGATTCCTTTTTTTTTTTTTTTTTGGGAAACAGAAAAATTGATTCCTTTTTTTTTTTTAAATTATTATTATTATTAAAGGAAGAAGAAGGAGAAGAAAAAACACTAAATGAATTATGATTAGAAGGAACAACTGAAGAGGAGGAGGGCGGTGAGGAATTCCCAACCCCAGCAGTAAAATCCAGAAAGGAAAGACCCAGAATACATGTTTTTTCCTTTTGGGGGGTTTGCTCTTCTTCTTCGTGAATTTGGGATTCAGAACAAGCGGAAAAGGAAGAAGCAAAATTGCTCCTTGTAATTCGAGAAAGATAATACCATCACAACAAGATTGCCAAGGAAGATCTTTGTTGGGCAGTGTATAAAATAGGAAGTGCTGTAGTTTCTAAATTCGGGTTCACGGGAGAGGATGATGAGTCCCCTTATATATAATAATAAAGACAGAGAGGGGAATGAAGATAAAAATAAATAAATAAAAAACAAAAGAAGGGGGTGGGGGGTTGTTCTAGAAAGCTGCAGAAAATGACTTATGGGTTTGAAATTTCCCACACCCAAACCGCCCTGCCCTCGCCTTTCTGCCTGTTCCTACATGTGTTGCTGCTGACATTTCCTCTCCATTATTCTTTCATGTTTTATTTTACCGCCCTTATTATTATTTTTGTTATTTGTGTACTTTTATAAAACTATTATATATGTTTTGGAAATGATACTTTTGGTTCTCCATGTCTGTTTCAAAACTCCTCCTAACACCACCTAGTAGTTACAATGGCTTCTTCCGGACCACGAGTATGTCAGATTTTTCCAATTTGTCTTTATTTGATATTTGTACTTTTTATTTTGCAAATATTAATTCTGTTTTGTTTAACAGTCTTAGATGTTCTTTTAAAAAAAAACATTGAGATGAGAGAGTCTATTGAGGAAGAGAGTGAAACACAAGCTCTAGGACCGTAGGAGAAGGTAATAGCTTCACATCCAATCGACATTTCCTGCAAGATGAGCAAACAGAAAAAGGAGCTTGCGGGTTCATCCACGGGAGACTCTTCCAATGCTTAAGACAGCGAGATTTCGCCTAATAATAGTAAATAAATAAGGTATAGGTAAACATAATAAATTGTTTAGCTTAGGGGTCCATATTGACGGTGGATGACATGGTGAAAGAGAGAGAGGGAGAGAGCCGGGAAGAGTTGAATAGTAAGACATAACCTTAGGCTAACACGGAGAGGTGGCTCGTAAGCCATTATTTAGGGGTATATTGTCTTAAGTAAGCCTATAGTTGGTGCGGAAAGGCTTGCTCAAGGTTAGAATAACTTCCTTAAGATTTCCTTAAGATATAGGCGAGTTCTCTAAGGTGGACACTTGGCTTTATTCCTTGACGAGTGGTTTTGACTTCATCCATTAACTGACAATTGCCATTACCTCTGTTCTTTATGTGACACGTTGTATTTTGTACCGGCAATACGCTACTTGGTATTCGGCAACCAAGGCTCTCACCTAGGTTACTGGTGTACCCGCCTGTGGGCTTGGCGAACATATTGACCCCTGCGAGACTAGATCAAGGGGGAGAGAAGGCGCTATAAGTAACTTGCCTAGGGCAGATAAGGGTCTTGGGCAACATACTCGGCTCTGGAGACATAAAGGTTCATTGTACTTGGTAAAAGGCTTGCTTCTTACTCTGCAAATGTCGTCAAGAGGGGCTATGCCACCTACTCGCCAAGCGCCAGGCGGCGACGCCTACTCAGTGATACAAGGAGAAGCTAGGGCTCCTACTTGTGTAATCTGTCCACCAACAGGGCCAATTAATATTTTCGAGATCCAATTTCTTGATTTAGTCTTAGTCTATTCCTATTCAATTTTCCACCATAATAACCCACTCATTATTATTATTATTATTAATGGATGTCTCTAAATAATTTAACACATTATACCTAAATTTAACTTATACTACACACTGAATTTTTTTTGGTGTAGAAGACAAACTCTCTCAAACTTATCATCTGATGCCCTTCCTTAATGCTTTGCTGATGCTTAATTTTCTATATTATTTGATTTTTTACAGGGTAGAAAATTGTTAATAAACAAATATTTTATTGATGAATTTTCATTTACTTTATAAGATTCATTTACCAGGCACTAATACAACCGGATCCCATTAGAATTCCGAAGTTAAGCGTGCTTGGTCGAAATTAGTACCAAGATGGGTGACCTCCTGGAAAGTTCTCGTGTTACCAACCCTATAAGGTTGGGGATCCTCGGAAACAGCCTCTCGGGAAGGGTCACGCCCTAAAGAGGCAAGACTCTATACATCCACCCCTCCTAGATCCCGCTTAGACGGAAGCCCTTAAGGGAATGGGTCTGTCTGGTGTTGTACCTAAATTTAAGCTATGTTATTCTTTGTCTCAAGCTTCAAATTTCCAACTGGTACTGTGTAACAGACAACAAAAAATATGAAAGGGAAGTGTAAGATTTTTTATTAGACTGAGTAAAGGAGATAGAATAGGTCAAGGTTGATATAATAATAGCAGCACTTTGTTCAGTTCACGAAACTACTAGTATAATAAGAACAAGATATTTAACATTATAGTACATAATATAATTTACTAATGTTGTAAATTTATATTAGTTTGAAAAAAAAAGTGTAGTCAAGCGTGAGAAAGGGAGCAGACACGTGTAATAATTAGAGAAGAGAAGGGGGATCATACGTTCTGGAAGGAGGGACGTGCTCTGTTTCACCAAACACATCTTTGCAAATTTCTTTTGACAATGATTTCAACTCAGACTTTTCTTCCATGTTTTCCTTTGTAAGCCCTTCTTTTCTTTTTCCTTTTCACAACAAAGCCCAATATGGTTCCATTTTTCTATACTCTTGAATCTTGAGATCGCATTTCCTTTCATTTTTTATATAATTTGAAACTGGGGAAAAGTCCTAATTGATTATGAAGCTCATATTTATAACTTAAACAAAAAGATTTAAAAAAAGAAAAAATCTCCTATAACAACAAAACATAAAAGTTTTAAAATTGGATCTATGTCCATATTTTTAGTTTAAAAATACTATCAAAAAAATTATATTAGCTATAAATTTTTTATCATCATAATCCACATTCCGTCCACCACGAACCCCACCCACCACTACTATCCACCACCCTACCCACCTCTGCAACCACCATGGTGTCCACCTGTCCCCCTCAGCCATTACCATGGCCCACCTCCATCTTTCTCTCACCTTGATCCACTTTCACCAACATGACCACCATAACTAGGTAAACCTATTACTCTCCAAGGTTAGCTATTGATCCATAAACATGTCTTTGCATCACCATGATCAACCCCACCATACGGACCACCACCACCACCACCACTTACCTAGTGGTTGATTAATATTATTAAGTCATTTTTTATCATTTTAATTCAAAACTTTTTAAAAAGTATAAGCAAAAACTTCAATATATAAAAAAGTTCTCCAAGATTACATACAAACACCACCACGTAAAAGGATAAAGATCACAAAATATAAAGATCTTATTCAAACCACTTGTAGCAACAAAATCTATGAACTAATTTTCTTGTGACTCTAGTGATAAAAAAAATAAAAAATAAAAAACACACAGAGAACTCTGCTTGTTGACTCGAGTGACAAAAAAGCGAGAGAAATCTGCTTGTTACTGTAGTGATCCAAAAAAAAAAAAAAAAGAAAAGAAAAGAAATCTGCTTGTGACCCTTAGCTTTGAACACAAATCTGGACTAAACTAACTCCCCAAACCCCCCCCCCCCCCCCCCCCCCCCCCCCAATGGCAAGTAGAATTGATATATATAAACCCAGAAACAATACAAAAACAGTCACAAAAGCCAAACACGACAACCAACAAACTCAACCAAAATCAGACACAACAAAACCAAACTAGACGCCCAAAAAAAACAGGACAACCCCTCACTCTCCACTAATACAAAAAATTATATCGACTCCAAACGTTAAAAATAATCGAATGGACAAGAATATCATCGCTTCTCCGTGTGTCACAAAATATACGGGCATTATGCTCCATCCAAATATTATAGATAGCAGCGGCCACAGCAATCCTTTTGATCCCATTATGCTTCTTCCAATTCCGAACACGATTACCCAACCAATCCATAATATCTCGTAAACTATAAATTTCCGGGATATTAAAAGCCTCAGCCACCCGTCCCCAAACACTTGACGAGTAACAGCAAGTAAAGAAAAGATGCTCAAAATCCTCACTCTCGGTTTCACAAAGATAGAAACGATTAGAAAAAGAAATACCCATCCTTTTGATCCGGTCAAGAGTAGGCAAACCATTAGACAGCCCTCTCCAAAGGCAAAAAGCATGCTTCGGAATGGGATATCTCCAAATGGAGCGCTTCAAATGACAGGGAGTGCCTCTTATGCGTATAACCTCGTATGCTGCCACAATCGACCAGCCCCTACCCGATCTGCAGTGCTCCAGACCTGCAGCAGCCGAAGAGGGGGTCCCAAAAACGCCCAGCCACAAATCCTGACATTTAAGTAGAGCTTTCCAAAAAGCCGAATCATGGACCTTACTTTGAACCTCCCATACATTCGAATGTTTCATATAAACACCATGAATCCACGCAACCCATAGAGAGTCTTTCATATAAACTAACTTTTATCCTTATTTTAGTTTCAGTTTTAGCTAAAACCTAGCACTTTTAGTTTTTGAGGGTCCCTTCTCACTTTGTAGTATGGTATAATTCTAGAACTTCTTATTCATCCATCCATCTCCATCCTTCCTAAATATGTACTACTAAGCATGGAAGTCAGATAGGACGAACAGGACCCCTAACAGTCTATTAAGCACATCCCAACTCCAGTATTCATGTAGGTCAGAGCCGTTAACAGAAAAGCAAGCCACTCAGGTATTGGCCGTATAAGCATCTTAGCATAATCAACAAGTACACTTCAAGATACAAATCTTAGAAAGATCGGTAACTTCCAATGGGCAAACGGATTAAAAAGCTGAAAAAAACACTATTTGTGAAACAATATGGTGATATGCAAAGACTATAAGTAACTCCTACCACAAGAAGCCTGAGTAGTTAAAAAAAAGGTTGACAAATAGAAGAAGCTCAAGGAAAGGAATATGGAACTAACTATTCAAACAACACTAGTTAATTGACTCAGACAGCATCCTGTCGAAAACCAAAGCCAAAGCAACATCCATGGATGCCTATTATAATCAACAAGTACACTTCAAGATGCAAATCTTAGAAAGATCGGTAACTTCCAATGGACAAACGGATTAAAGAGCTGAAAAAAACACTATTTGTGAAACAATATGGTGATATGCAAAGACTATAAGTAACTCCTACCACAAGTAAGCCCGAGTAGTTAAAAAAAAGGTTGACAAACAGAAGAAGCTCAAGGAAAGGAATGTGGAACTAACTATTCAAACAACACTAGTTAATTGACACAGACAGCATCCTGTCGAAAACCAAAGCAAAAGCAACATCCATGGATGCCTATTATAATCAACAAGTACACTTCAAAATGCAAATCTTAGAAAGATCGGTAACTTCCAATGGACAAACAGATTAAAAAGCTGAAAAAAACACTATTTGTGAAACAATATGGTGATATGCAAAGTCTATAAGTAACTCCTACCGCAAGTAAGCCCGAGTAGTTAAAAAGAAGGTTGACAAACGGAAGAAGCTCAAGGAAAGGAATGTGGAACTAACTATTCAAACAACACTAGTTAATTGACTCAGACAGCATCCCGTCGAAAACCAAAGCAAAAGCAACATCCATGGATGCCTAAATACACGACTGCGAAAAATTGGACTGGGAGGGGTTGAGACCCTAAATGGTCAAATTGACACCTCATTTCATCAAATTATTGCAAGTAAACGAAGAATGAAAGAAGTGCAACGGACCGGAAGTAGTGAAGACTTTTGCATACCAGGGGTTACAACTATCCAAACCCTTAACACGATGCACCCCATGATCAATGAGCCGTTGAAAAGGACCAGACAAAGTTTCGCTTTCCAAAAGCTCCATATAATCCCCTCATCTGCAAGTAAGCCAGCATAGCACCTCATCCAGCAGGTTAAAGTGCATGTATACTTATCATACATGAAAGAAAGGCAGGCTACACACAACAGATATTCTCACAATGCAAGTTGAAACAAATAACACAAGAGGACTAAAACAGTTGAATTCTCTCAAAATTGTAATAGTCAAATTCAACACTTACTTAAGCTTAAAGTATACTGGATCTATTCCTTTTTCTTTTTGGGTATGCATGGGGTGGAGGAGGGGGCTCACAAATATGGATCCTTCCTTGTCCAAGACAACTTTAAAGCCACTTCAAAAGAACACCACAAATCCGAGATAAGTAAAATCAGAATAGCACGGACTCGCACAAGGTATCTAGGCCAAGGACTGCAGAAAAGGAAAAACTTACTATCCGCAGTCTGTTTAACATTAAAGAGAACAATCAACTGTCATGGATCTTCAATAGTCAATTTATCCACATAGATTCACCTGAGGGATGCTAACAATAGAACCGCAACTTCAATTTTTTTTGTTTTTGGGGGGGGGGGGGGCGGGGGGGAAGGGAGAATGTCTATCTGCAAATATCACATGGTCCATTCATCATACCGATGGAAAAAGGACCCAGTAAAATCCCCATGCCCTATGCTCCATCCAATCCCGCTCACATTATTTATAATATCATAATTGTTGACCCTCTCAAAGTATCATATGTGAGAAATAGTGTGCTTTAATTTTATTCAAAATACTTTAAGGAAGGAAAAGGAACATACCCAGTGCCTCAAGAGCTCCCGCTTACACAGGGTCCTGGGGGGGCGAATGTACGCAGCCTTCCCCCTTCAGGGTGTTAACCTGAAGAGAGGTTGTTTTATTTATTCAAAATACTTTATCCCACAAAATAGAATATTTAAGAGTAGATGAGTCACTTTATACACTCCCTATCTCTTTGCTTGGTAAAGTCTTGAGAACCTAGAGTATGCCTTGAGGGACACACTTGCATGCATGCCCAGTCCGCTAGTGTGGAATTTTTTTGAATGGGGATTTTATTTTACGGCCATTCTGTTAAATACAATCGTTTCGAGAAAAATTTTAAACATAGAAATTTTCTTCCTTGAATGAAAATCCAAGCTCAAGTTGTTGACCACCATAATATCTACCCTCTCCTTCCATAACAGAGCCAGACTTTTTTTCATTTCTATAACTGCTTGATACTCCCAACAGATGTATTTCCTATCCTATAAATCAGCTGCTTTGGAGGCTCGCAAAATACATACAGAAATCATTCTTCTCTCTTCTCTCACATTACTTCTCCTTCCTTTTACTTACTTCTTTGCTCAAGGTTCTCTATATTGCATTACTAAGCAAATTGGGGCATATTCTACCCCTCCAATCAAGAGTACATTTTAGTGGTAGACGTCGTGTTAACCCTAGCAGCTGAAGGGCCAGTTGGTCCCATTGCACCGGTGCGGAGGCATGAACGATCCCAGATAGGGAAGAACTCCATGGCATGTTGATTATTCAGTTTGATCTCTAATTCACTATCTCATGTTTTCTACTAATGTATTTTCCTTTGTTGTTTGATACTAGAGTTTGAGGTGTTTAAGCTCGAGACGGAATCTAATCTATTACCAGGTTAATTTTGTTCAAGCTCGAGTTGACTCCATGCAAAGTTGAGGTTCATTTAGCTTGATATTTACTCAAGGTCACTGGATTTGATCTTTTAGGTTCAGTTTGTACATCCGGAGTTCCTTTGTCTTTCTAGAATTTGAATTTGGTTTACTCATTAGTATATATTTTCCAATGCATCCGATTCATGGAGGTGAAAGACCGTAAAACTTCACCATCAATAATGCATTTAGTTGAAAATTACGATAAGAATTTGAGCCAGGCTTTTAGAAGGTAATTAGCAATGCAGTACTGCGTCTAACTTCAACCAATCCTACTTAAATGCCAGTAACACACTAATTTCAGAAAGAAATTCTAGCGTCATCGGTTGTAACTATTCCGGTAAATTAATGCTCTGCCATTAATTTATGCAAGTAAACAACTCTCTCCAGCACAAGTTTACTAGCCCGGATTTAACGAATTCAACAAATTGGCAAAGAATTTAAAGCTAATTTTTCTAGAATTCACTAGAACATTAATCATAAATATTACAGGAAAAATAAATTAATCACGTATTAGACATATAATTAAATAATATTTTAGTAAGTAACTTTATATTAATGATACTATAAATAATTTTTCCTTTTATTATGTAATTAAGATACTAGTTAGTTATTCTCTCTCCAATCTATAAATAGTACATTAGAGTTGGAAATGAAGTTATGAAATGAATGTTAATGAATTATCTCTTCCTACTATTCTCACCTCTCTCTCTCTCCTTTCTCTGAATTTCTTCTCTTGTTCCCCCCGTTTCACTATCAAATCCCTAGTTAAGCTTCAAAGAGACAATTTAGCTACTCTTCTTTGTTTTAACTGCATCAATAAGCTGCAACCGTAAACTTGCAATTATTTACTGACAGTACAACTATGTAACAACATTTGATTTAGAAACACACTAAACTAACAAAGAAAGAAAACTGAACTATATAAAAGAAGGAAAGAAATGCTGCGTATACACAGGATTATCGATACTTGAACAAGGTAGAGGGGATGAATCTGGTCAACTTGGTACCGGAGAGAGTAACCGGAGACAAGTTGTTGCTATTCAAGATACCGCCGTTTGAGGTAGTTCTCGAGGATCTCCATGACGGAAACGAAGCGCTGCATCTCATCGAGGCGGCGGCTGAGCTCCGTCTCCCTAGCACGTGCTCGGGCCAGCCGAGCCTCCGTCTCCGCCAGGCGAACCCTCAAATTCGCCACCAGCACGTTGCCGGCAGCAGAGGATCTAGGGTTTCCCAGCGGCATCGAAGCCTCTTGACCCCATGGGTCGTCACGTTGGTAACACATCCTCTCTGATTTGTTTGTTGGTTGGCAGGGGTCGGTGAAGAACGAAATGAAGATTGTTGTCGTCCCTTGTCCTCCGACCCGTTCCTGGTGATCAATTTTTTAGATTCATCGAGTAATTTATTTTCAGGCGGTTTTTAATTTTATAATAATTAATTTAAAAATAATTTAATTATATAATAATATATTAAAAAATAATCTACCATATTTTTAGGTTGGGGGCACTAGGAAACAGCCTCTCTTCAGGTAACACCCTGAAGGGAAAATGCTGCTTACATCCCCCCCCCAGACCCTGCGTAGGCGGGAGCCCTTGAGGCACTGGGCATGTTCCTTCCTTCTATTTTCTAACTGAAAAATAAATCAATTTTAACTTTTCTACTAAAAAATAATTCAACTCTATTTTCTAACTAAAAAATGATCCAACTCTAACTTTTCTACCAGAAAAAAACTAAATTCTAACTTTTGTACAAAAAAATAACAAAACTCTAAAATTAATTTTAAAAAAATATTGAACTGATGGTTAAACATGGCGTGTGGTATAATGCTCCAACAATATATTTTTCTTCTATGTATTTTTAGTTTGGCTTGATTTCTTTTCTCACTTAACCAAACTAAAAATACGTCTTTTCCATAATTGAGTACAACTCTATAAAAATGCAACATTCCGGGGCAAAAAACAAGCAAAACAACCGAGGAATACAACCAGAGAACTAAAGTTGCAAATGAGCCGAGCCGAACCACGGCTTGACCAGCTTGGCTTGGCTCATTAACTAAATGAGACCAACTCGATATTAGTATCATTTATCTAACTGAGCTGCATATCTGTGCTCGCTCAGCTCGTTTATTAAATGAGACTGCCTACGGAGAACAAGCCAAACTAAAAATATGTAGAAGAAAAATATATTATTGGAGCATCACAATTCAGTATTTTTTTAAATTAAATTTTTAGAGTTGGATTATTTTTAGATTAATTTTAGAGTTTGGTAATTTTTTTGGTAGAAAAGTTAGAGTTAAGTTATTTTTTATTCGAAAATAGAGTTGAGTTATTTTTTAATATATTGGTATATAATTAGGTTATTTTTAAATTAATCGTTGTTAATTTTAACATAAGATTCTATCTGGCAATCGCAAACGATGCGTTTTCTTTTATTTATTTTTTTAATTTTTTATCAGTGATGCGTTTTCTTTTAGTGTATGGGAGGCTGGATTGAAATAGGATGAAAACCCAATCCCAAAGACCAATTTCATAAATCTAAAAATCCATATGATCTAAATGGATATTTTATTTCGAATAATTCAACTTGGAGTTTGTTAGGTTTATGTCTCAAATTACTTATTTTAGATTTATGGGGTTGTCGTAGGGTCATCGATCTATCAGGAGGGAAGCCCGATCGATCGGGTGATTTAAGGAAATTTTGGGTATTTTTTAGGCAGTTAGAGGGCCGATCGATTGGGTGTTTCCCGATCGATCGGGCCCTCCCAGACCTGCGCCTATAAATTAGGACATAGGGTTACGTCATAATTGCGACCCAAATTAAGAGGGAGGCGCCGCCATTAAGAAAAGAGGTGATTTTGTAATTCCTCCAAGATATTCGAGTGCTACGAGAGTTAAGAGAAAGTGATTGTAATTCTTTCATAGATCTCGTTCAGAGGAAGTGTCGTTGTAATTCTTCCGTTCAATATCAATGAAGAATCTCCATATCCGCCCGTGGTTTTCTCTCCTCTCGATTGTAGAGGGGTTTTCACGTAAATATTGTATGTTCGTGTTTGTTATTTCTTTCTCCATATTTGTTTACTTCTCGTTTTACGTGAATCATATTATTTGAATCGAATCAAGTTATCAAGGGTTTCACGCTTCCGCATCAAGATTTTTACCCTAACAAATTGATATCAGAGCATATCAAATTTTTTAAGTTTCTTCACAGAGTTCAAATACTTAATCATAAGTTATTGAAGATAGGAGGTGTTGGAGATTGTAGGGCCCAATCAATTTAGTATTAAGTCAACTACTTGCTTGACTCACAATGAGGAATGATTTGAGAGGAATTCCAAGGAATTTTATTGGGTATAGAATTTGGAGACTCATCCAAACATTCAAGTATTTATTTGGCAAGCGCTCAGGTCCTATTTAGAGCATAAAATTAGAGCCTCAAATTGAACCTAAGACTGTGTTCAAAAAAAATTAGGCCTAAGACTTGAAATTGAAGCCTAAAATTTCAATCACATTGCTTAATTCAGCTACTGAAATTGAAATTACAATTCAACTACCCAATTCTATAAAATTGAATAAAATCATACTTTTTAATTTCGTAGATTAGGGGTAAGAAATTACAATTGCATACTAACTCCATTGAATCAACTTAACTCAAAGTCCTCGAAGTGACCCAACATAATTGACTCGAAACTCGATATGACTTATATCCAAAATAAGAAATTACTTGACTTAAATCCTAAAATAAGTATATCAGAAACATAGCAACGCATAAACATAATAAAAATATAATGCTTGTAGCCCATCTATCCAATTCCAACAAGCATGTCGTACTTGGTTTTAGATAAACATGGAAAAAGATGAATAGCCTGTTGTATTAACAATGAGCAGTCAAACAATAAAATCAACATTCTCAAGCATCAGAAACAATAATTTGATCACCATTTTTGGGGCGTCCTACAGCTTTGGTAGCATACCAACAGACCAACTGAGAGCCCTAAACAAGAAGCAATAAGCGAGAGAAGCAAACGAGCAATGAAATCAGCAAAGCGACCAAAACAAGAAACAAGTGTTAGGAAATGACACACACAGAAACCCTAGATTGGGCTCCAAAATAAGTGAAATTAGGATAAAGAAAGAAAATGAC